>KK502439.1:1190236-1274584 GCA_000688735.1 Glossina austeni | reverse complement strand
TGGCAATTTTCATGGTTTAACTTGTGCTATGAAGTTAATGGTAAACGAAAAAAATATGCTTAGAAAGCGTTTTTTTTTCCTTTCTCTGCCGTGACAAATAAAAAACCAACAAAAAGGTCTGATCATAAATGTTTATGTGGGTCATTGATTTGCTGCTGGGAGTTATGCCAACCAAAGTAAAAGCCCTCCTACTATTAGCAAATATAGGAATTCGGTTTTTTTTTGCTTTTTTTTAGTCTTTTTTGGGATAACGGTGATGGGAAAAAGATTCGGCCGCAGCCATAGATAATTTTCTTCTTTAATTCTATTTAAAACTCTAAAGCATTATGAAAATATAAGAAATAAATTATCGTATGATAAAAAAACGTTCTGTCCTGGAAACTAGAAATATCGATTTCAAGTCAATAATATCCTAATATTTTAATTGTGAAACAGAGAGCGTAACCATGTGCCCAAAGCCGTTGCAATAACACCGTCGCGGAAATGAAGCAGATCTAAGCAAATGAAGTCATTTTCTAATGCTTAATGGTGTGGGAGGGGGGAGAGGTGGGGGTGCAAATATGAAGCATTTTATCATACATGATTGCATTTAGGTCGATTACATGGCTTGAAAATCATTTTCTTTTTCTTTTATCTAAAAGATTTTTCATTTTCTTAATAGTGAAAGGATAAGCTAAAATGCTATTCATATGCCTTTTGTGCCTGAAAAGAGCAAAAATTACTCAAAGTAGTTTGAAAAAAAAAAAAATAAAAATTAAAGAGAAAATATGCGATAATTCGTATTTGATTGGCTGTAGTCCTCCTTTCAAAATATCTTAGTAATTGGAACAAAATTGGTGTTCTATCATTGTTTAATTGAATTTGTGTGAGCATATAGGTTTTTGTATGTTTAGATTTATATTCGAGCTAATTGAATAAAGTCGCTCAGCAGCTCAGCAAAGGTACGGTATCATAAGGGCATTTCTTGCAAACGTTGTGTGTTTGTTATTGCTTACCTTATATTAGTGCTAAACAATATCCTGACCTCGTTTTAAATTTTTCATATTAATTAACATATTTAGTAGAAAGTAAACTATATGTAGATGCGTATCCTGAGTTAATAAGAAAACAACTCTTGTTTATGAATGAACAAATGTTTGCGTTGTGTTTTTGATGACTTTTTGTTGTTGTTAGTTTTTCCCTGCCTACACGTACTGTTTGTTATCAACGTGTTATATCTTACGCATACGCATAGACATACGTAGGTGCGTAGACACGCACATGTACTGACTCACTTACATATACATATACTGTGATAATTTAATATGCCACCATATGATTAAAAGTGGCCTGCCGTGATATGTATGTATGTATGTATGTGTGTACGCAAGAGTATGATGCAATTTCTCTTTAGTGTTCAGGACTTTTACGGTTCATGCAAATTTCGTGCATCATCAGTATTCAATTTCGAAATGATTGTACATATACTTGCAAGCATGCTGTACGTGCAATACACATTTACACCTGCCTAACATTATATGACGACACACACGGTATACGTGCTTATTGTTACGCAGGTATGTCTATTAAGTTCTTTGTTTTCTTTGGTATATGTGTCTTCGGTCCGTGCCCGTATATATGCTTGAATGTCGATATACGCTTCATATTGTTCCTGGTGTGTATAATTTGTACGCATATTTTATACAAATTCCAACAGCTTTATGGCGATATATGCATTCCAAACAACATTTATGCTTATTAATAATTATATGTGTGTGTTTCATATATATCTTAAAAAAGTTGCTTTTAAAAAGAATTTAATATTTTGCAGATAAAATTTAACAATTTTATGGACATTTGAGAAAAAGTTTTTGGGAGCAGGCAAATGAAGCCCCATAAATGAAGGGGTCGAGAGGGCGGGGATAGAAGTTCGGTCTTACTTATGTCGTCAAAACGTTAGCAACTCACCCAACGACGCTTCACAGACTCTACAAATTTATACATTTTTGACCAAATTTTGAATAGATTCAAGTGCATGTCCCTCTGTCCGCCAGGGTGACCGTCTCAGACCTAAGTTGTATTCACAACGAACAGCTGGATACATTTTTTAATGCGTAAGGAAAGTCGGTGTGGAAACGACGGAAAACCTCACCGATGATTGCGGTTCTTCCGGGAAATTTCCTGGTGTCTACTCCAATTGCAAGGACCACGTAGGATGCAGGTATGCCTCGCCTTGCTCAAACTATACTCAAATTTTCACTTCTGATGCTCTAACTTTGTTACAGGTCTTCTCAGAGGCAGCATTGTTCTTCGAACTGGGACATGCCAGCGACCGCTTCAATGTAACTCATAAATTTTTGGTGTTAGTCTAATTAAGCCCTGCGGCAGCGTGTAGACGTTCACTTCAAAAGAGATTTGTCCTCAAAATTCGAGATTGTCGATTAAACCAACCATCAATGGAAACAGGGTCACTCAGGCATTTTTTAGTTCGGTCAACATATCTCATCATTGATATGCTTTGGTCCAAAGATGAAACAAAAGTGGAAATGGCTTGGATTAGATTGTTTTGACAATCGAGCCTTACTTTGAAAAAGTCATTTTTTGAAAAAATATGTAATATTTTGATTTTGATAAAAAAAATCGCAAGAACGGAGTAATTTGGCCAGGACGGGAGCGTTTTTACCTCCACGCCAACTTATAGACATTCTTGAAAAAGGTACACCTTTATATGAACTTACGAAAAGCTGTCGTTATGAAACTCTCATTATGCGAAAAATATTTCATTGTTTAATTTTCTCAACGAAATTTGCTGAAACGATGAAATTTGGCATTATTGTAACGATTGAGCGCGATGTGAGTACCTTGGTACACATATCCACTTGATGGAAAGCTCTTTGCAAGACCTTTGATTGCGTGTGTTACAAATTTAATGAGTACATGAACATATTCTAAACTTACGCTAACAGGCGTGAAAATATTAAAAATCTTTTAATACAGTACTTGATCTGTTTTGAAAATTTACTTTCATCTATAATGGTCAGTCTTGTTTATTTATGTTTCATATAACGCAAAAAACACTCATAAACAATTAATAACAACTACATGTAACCATAAATATATACTTGAGGGTAAATAAAACTTTTTATCTTGCTTGTTACATGTTTTCGCTTTGTTGCCGTTCAGCGTCTGCCTGCTAAGTAAATAGAATCATAAAACAAAGCTAAAGCGCCTCTAGGGTGTTAACAACAACCACTCGACACAAAGAACTAACAACACCAAGATTCGAAGCATAAACAAACACAAAAAAGAGAATATATATATATATATATATATATATATATGAATGAATACTTAGTTCTAGGCAAACACATTACGTGCATAACGACGGTAATAAAATGTGCAACAGGTGCTTTTATATGTTTCGTACGGCAAAGTGAAAGCTATATTTGCACAAGAGTTGTAAAACCGGATAAAATAAACAACGATTGTTGTATAAGAAAATTTGATTTGGTATGGAATTGTATACACATAAAAAGATATAGACAGCGTGACGGACTTTAAAACATCTCAGACACGTATGTTGAAATCGCAATAAACGACAAAGCAACCTTCTGTCTGGATATAATGGTGGCATAAAGTAAAGTAACTTGTATTTGCACAACTATTGAAAAATACTCAGGTATACTGAGGCGTATGAGTTATAAGATCACAAATAACTCATATACGTACCCAGGTTGTCTTATAAAAGCGGTCATTGTGTGTGACGCATGTTTTAAAAATTTTATTTTTAATAATAATGAGAAGGCGATGAAATAAATCAATGAATTTTTTAAATTTTTTCGGGAAGTTTTCAATGGAGACGACGTTGTAAATATCATAAGCCTTGTAAGCTTTCCATTGAAAACCACCTTTAGTGTTAAAATATTATTTTTATTATTATTATCATTTTTATTATTTATTTTACACGTGTGAGTTTCCAGAGCTTTAATTGTATTTGTGTTAACGCAATCAAAATGTAAACAAACTTTGCTAACCGGCATATTAACTTTTGTTTATTTAATATATAATTATCCACCACATGCGCACAAAACTCTTATATTGTTATTCTCAAAGCTCTTGCTATCTTTAACTTCTTATATTTGGATATTAAAAATCTTGTATAAAAATACTCTCCTTTCAAACGACTTGTTAGTTATACTTTGGCGCACGGTTGATTAACTACTCAACAAAGCGAAACTTATTCTGTGTACTACAGTACAACAATAATATATGAAATAAAATTAATAAAATAACAATAAAATTTTTGATATAAAATTTTTCAATAAAAGAATTTTAAAGCTTAACTCCATGGATTTATATAAAACAATGTTGTAATAGCAGCAAAGGTTTATTATCCACAAACTTCTTGCAGTAATAACGAAAACAAGAAAGAAATCTTCTCCGCATATTTTGGATTACTTTTCCTTTGTGATGACTTTTTAATACACCACTTTTGATTTGAGTAAGTTGAAAGTGAGATTTTTTACGACTACAGTCATAGTTCGGGACATAACATTGCATGCATTATATAAACTTATACATAAACATAAGTAAATATTCATCTATGCATGTAATAGCATAAACACTTAGGTTGTTTATGTTTTCACTCAATTTATGTTATGTTTATATTTAGATAATTTTACCAGCGAAAAGTGTGGATATACATTATTATGCTTATCATTCTTCTTATACACCCAGCTATACACCCAAGTGTGTATTTATTTAATTATTGGATAAAATTAACTTCAAGCCAATATGTACCGCATTTAGTTAAGAAGACGAAGAAGAAAATCATCTATAACATGTCACATAGATATGCCAGATATTGAGTAGAATCTGGATATTTTGCTATTGCAATGCTATGTATGTATTAGATGACAGATAAGCAGATGTCATCTGAATCGGAGCGCTATGCTTTTTGTAATCAAATGTAATCTCTTCTCGTTTTCGTATATTTTGATCTAAGATGTGTAATACTTTTGTTTCATAAAAAGAAAATTTGCTCTGTCTATTTTGTTTGGTGTCATTCTCTATGTTGTACTTGTTATTTGTTATATTCTCCACTATGCCCGCAATAAATCAAAGACTTTATTTCTGATTGCTAGTTAAAAACCAATATTGAAGTCTTTCCTTAGATTAAATTTAAAAGAAAACACAAAGCAATCCGTGAAATCTTAAAACGAATTTTGTGAGCATTTTTACTTGTTGAAAACTTCTTGCTCGCTTTTCACCACCTATTGGAGTCTCCGATGAAAATTTGCTTAGAGCTTATATATGATAATGAAAATTATTGCAGTAATGTTTGTAAGAGACAAGGAAAGTTCATAGCATTAGGTAAGGTTTTACGAAATTCTTTGTGGAATTCTCGAGGCGTAATGATATTTTTCGTGTTAGCGATAATAAATGTCACAGACAAGATTTGTTTATTTTTTTTTTTAATTATATCTTTCTTTTTCAATCTGACCAAAAAGATGAAAAGTAAATATAGATTTTTAACATATAAAATGTCAAGATCAACGCGAATAGTGTTATTGTTAACGTATAGCCGGACACTAACAATAAGACGGAGAGTCTTACATTGGGTATTTCCAGACTAGAACTATTGGCTGCTGCTCACCATAAGTTCGAATACGTTAAAGTAGGTTGGCAATTATGGAATAGAAAGAGTAGGTGTGTCCCTACTATAGGGACATATATCTCGATAATGTTTCCCCTAAGGTGCTAATTATTTTTTCTTAACGTTTTCGCTTTGTGACACATTTTAAGTGAATGCACGTCCGCAATGATACGCAGTCATAGTACAGTACTCTTAAATAAAATGTATTTACTCTTTAGATTAAGTTGACATCCTAGACGAATTAGCCAATAGAGGTTTTCGTCTTTTGAGTCTAGATGGTGGCGGTTAGGTTTTATATCAGATTTCCACGTTCATTTCTGGTTGTTTGCTTAAGCTAAGATATTGATTGATAGCGACATTATTCTGTTCGAAGACAGTAAAGCGCAAAGAGCTTCATTTAGCGTCAAAGTTTGTTATGTGCAGAGCTTTCAGTACTTGATTTTAACGAAGTCTTCTTGAAATGTAGTATAGGATGGCTATGCAATCAGCATATGTTGCAGTTAAGATTAGTTAAATTCTGAAGTGATAATTGTATATAGTATGGGATATCAAACACTTCCCCCTCCCTCAACACCAGTTTCAGTTTTACACATATTGCAGCTATCATTTTCAACGTGGAAATAGACTTTAAGCAGCATTATAGGCCATCGTACCAGATTTAATAGATGGCCTTTTCCACATCTAGGAGTACGCCACCGCAACAATTTTTGCTTTTATAGACGCCTCTAATATAAGGAATAACAGGACGACGTTGCTCATTGGTATCGTGTTTATTCCTGAATCTGAACCGCCAGGTAGCAGGAATAATAAAATAATTGGTCTGCAGCTGCGAGTAGTCTTCTTAGATATATTTTATCAAATATTTTGGAAAGTATTACCAGGCAACTAATTTGTCTATACGAGCTTGCAGCATTTTCTGGCATGTTTCAACTACCATAATTATTTCTGCGCTTTTCCATTGAGCTGGAAAGTGATTCAATTTTTTCATATTGTTAAAAATTAACGTTAAGAAGATTAAAGCTTTAGATAGTAAACATGTAATAACTACTCCACTTATGTTATTTTTTAATGCTTAATAAATTCACTTTTTCTTTGACCGCAGCATGAAATATGGACTGTCCAGAGAGCTGGAGATATGAAATCACGAAAGGGTAAAAGGTCTCTTTTAGATGAAGAGAAAGATTTTCAAATTTCAGAGAAGCGTAGTCGGATATACTTGAATTAAATAAATGAAGCAAAATAAAAGGCTAAAGAAGTAAAAAAATTATTAATGAGAACATTAACAACATTACACATATAGGCAAAGACTTTAGCTGTCTTCACAAGGTCTTAAGTAATTTGTTGCATTATATTAAAATGTTCGCTATTTTCTTGAAGCAGTCGTAATAATTATGCACACTAAGTGAGGCAAAGAAATATTGCACTAGTCGCTTGTACTGTAAGCAGCACATTTTAATTTACCTGAAAGAAGATATATGTAGACCGATTTAATGGATATTGTGGTAAAGAGAGAAAAACACCTTTCTTAGAAAATGATGCGCTTACGATAGCGTCTAGAGAATATTTGAAATGCATTCTTGCAAATTTTTATAATGCAGAAAATCAATTTTATTCTCTTGTTGCACTACTATCTGTTACTATTATTATCATATATGTCGTCGTGTGCATATGGTAGGGAATTTCTATCGATTCCCAATGGGGTTTGAGTTTGCGGTGGTCTACGCTCAACACACGTATCCTCTTCAGATGCGGAAATTTCCATGAGTATAATAAATGTGTAACGTGAAATTTGCGTATATGTGTGCTGTAAATATGTATATGTACATCTATATAAATATATATGTAAATGTATGTAATGAACTCAAGCAACAGAAATCCTTGAACTTTTATTGTATATTCCATATAAAAGATGACTTTTTACTTCGCATACGAGAGGAAAAAGAATTCAAATTGAGGGGGAATAGAGAAAGAAAAACACAATTAAAAAACTTTTGCTTCTAAACTCATTAGCTGCAAGTAAAAAATAAAAGGAAAGAATTAATTAATTGTAGATTATGTTATGCCAGAAGAAGTTCATGTCGCCTTATCAGAGGCTTTATTGTGGCTCAGATCAAAGCAATATATGATGGCATAATTTCTAATATCATTTTAGCGATGTACTGGTTGTCCTTAATAGGAAAATGTTGTACAAAGTGTGATGCCGTAGTTCTTTTCTCTCTTAGCTTTTTCGCAGTCTTTCTTCAGCATTTTTAGGGCCATTTCTTATGATTTCTTTATTTTTATTATTACCTTTTCCAGATATATACATATATACATGTTGATATAAATATATCTTCTTTCAAAAATTTGCGACTATTATCTGCTTTATATAATTTGTAAAATGCAGATTTGTTTCTTCAGGTAACGTTGACATCTGTGAAGCAAATGTTAATAAACAGGAAGAGCAATCAAATCCTTTAGTAAAACTACCGAAAGTTTCTCAACGTTTCCGCCCACCCGTTCCGGCGAGGCCGGTGTAACGTAGCCAATTAGGCAAGAATCGCGATCACCAAGGCAATGTTTAAATTCCTGTGAGAAAGAGTTTACTTTGGCTGAAGCTATAGTGAGCGGTGAGTCGGTCAAGGCATAACAGACTGACCCATTAGATTGCGGCTAGCTCCTCATGTGTTTCTCTTTTCTCACGGAGGATCCCCATGGCGATTGATTGGAAATTAAAAAAAAAAAAAGCGCACAAGATCAAATTTTATCCTGTTATTCTTTAAACGCACTACCAGACTTTGAAGAAAGATGCTCGCAGTGGTTTTTCCTCTCATTCCAAATGATTCCATTTTTTAGTCGATGGTACATAAATAAGACACTCCCGTTTTTCCTTGTCTCTTTTGTAATCTTCTAAACAAGACTGTGCTCACATGTGCCGGGGATATCCTTTCATTGGCTGGTAATGTATAAAAAAGAAAAAAACTGCAAATTTTTCTTTAACGTTATTAGCGTTTATTTATTTAATCATTGCGTACCTCTTTTGTTTAATTCATTAAGTATCTGATGTAAGAATCTTTTAGTGTAAGGAGTTCTTAATGATTGTTTGATACTACAACCCATTTATGACGGGCACATGCTTAGCTGACTACATCATAAGACAAAAAAAGGAAGAATGAATATAAATAAATAATAAACTATTTCACGAGTGCTCAGCTTGCGAATTAAAATTAAATATCTTTCATGTTTTGCCATTTTGCGTTATATTGCAAAAAAAGTCCTCTTAATTCAATTTAACCCATTTGCTTATTTGCTGTAAAGTGTCGATAAATAAAAAAAATAAAAAAATTATCTCTGTTTTTCACGCTTCGCTTTTTTAATTAATTTTGAAAGCCTTTTAAGTGCGTGAACAATTATTTCAATATTTAATTTTTTTCAACAATTATTTAAATTTTTTTTTCTTTCAAAAAAACGCTTAACAAATCCATATAACAACAACAATATGATATGAATATGCAAATATTGATAAATAATTTTAAATAGTGAAAGAGGTTTGCACACACACATGTATGCGCGGAATAGAAAAGTCAATGAAATAAAAATAATATTCAAATGTTTTTTTTTTTCTATGAGAAAGTTATTACAAACAACAAAATAACAATGTTTTGCCATTAACACGGAAAACGCACAATACCTCGGACAAGCATAAATGTATTTGGTTCAGGTCAAATTGGTTTTTTTTTTCTAAGCACAAAAAATAAATTTAAATAATTTAATCAATTGTATTTTCAATATTTCATCCGTAGATTTCCAAAGACGATTTTTATGGAAATTTCCTCTTTTGCGCTTACTAAAGTTTACCTCTTTTTCATTTAGTATGCAAGTAAGGAGATTATAGTTGGCTGAGAACGGCTATTAAATTCGCCTACCACAGTTATTCACTCATTACAACCTATACCACTTGTGGT
Organism: Glossina austeni; assembly: GCA_000688735.1. NCBI lineage: Eukaryota > Metazoa > Arthropoda > Insecta > Diptera > Glossinidae > Glossina > Glossina austeni. Next base: position 1,265,005 of record KK502439.1, on the reverse strand, counting down.
ACAGAGTGTAGTAAGTTAGTGCTTACCAATGACACGACGAAGGGCTTAAGATAGACCCACCGGTTGTTTCATCGATAAGCATGTCTGGCTGTTCGGCCTTTCCATGTAATTTTGTGTTCAAGCTGCAGGTCGCAGATTTTGAAATATTTTGATGAAATTTGTTGCACGTAAGGATCAACGCCAATAAAAATGGTATGGATTCGTCCATTTTTTACCACTCCCGACATAACGCACTATTCTGAAAACTCGTTCTATCAACAAAATTTGCAATTTTCAAAATTTCGCTACAAAATTAGCTAAGTAATAGTATGTTGGCATTCTAAACTCGTGTGAAAACTTTCGACCGGTTGGGTCAATTTTTTGAAACCCCTCTCAACTGAAGCTGATATGACGAAAAGGTCTAATTTCCAATACTTGATGATGAAAATTAGAAAATAATAGTAATTTCAGATAAAAAAATTATATATTCGGACCATCGCGGCCTATTTGGTGGATCCTACCATATGAAGCGCATTTCATGAAAATTTTTGCATTTCAGGGCAGAAATGTTTAATTTTTAATATGTTATGATGAAAATTGATCCATAATAGCAGTTATATAATAATTAACACCTTTGAATTTTTGAACCCCTTGGAAGCAACCATTCTTACAAGAAGTAAACCTTTATTTGCAAAGAGGTCCAATTTTTAGGGTAAAGTTCTATAAGAGTAAGTTTACACAAAAACAAGGGAGTAATTTTTGCATTCTATGGCAGAAATAAGAATAATGTTTGATAACATAGTGTATGGTATTTAATAGTCGGCCTAGCCCGGCTATAATGTTTACACTTGTTTTCATTAGCCAAGAGACTTGACTATATCGCACTTCATCAAAATATCTCAAAAATAGCGACCTGTAGGTTGAACACATAAAACAAGACAGACACACAGACACAGGGACAGACAAGCTTAGATCGATACCGAAAATGGGTATAATGAAAGGTGAGTCTCTTTTAAGCCCTTCTGGCTGTTACATACATCCGCACAAACTTAATATACTCTGCACTACAAGTGGTGTGTGATATAAGAACAATGTTCTGAACTGTTCTGTAGCTAAAATTTACAAAGTCCGATGCCGTTATTCACAATTCTAGGCTGAATGTGATCCAATCAAGTTTTATATTATTCCTCAAGCCAGCAAAAATTTGAGGCGCTTCATCGCCACGATTGTACCCAATAGTTTTGAACTTTTTAATCGGAGGACGAGGAGGAGGAGGCTGAATATGAAAGCTGAACAGTTGGAAAAGCTTTTTTTTTTATTTTTCTTTACGCATATATTTCATTGGAATTAATGGAGTGATTGTTGAACACGCTATGCCCAATAAGGGGGTCACTAGTACAGTTCATACCGCTGAGAGCTGTTTTATATAATACGCGCTTAATGCGTTTGCCATTAGAATGATTAATGTGTAGAAGTGTGTGCGCGTATATGTTGCCGTTTATGTATGTATGTATGATTGCGGGTATGAAAGCAATTTCTCATTTACTTTGATTGATTACTTGATTGCTTTAAAGAGTAGTAAGGGTTTAATTACATTTTATTGGAAACGTATTAACATCACGCTCTCTATCTCTCTTTCTTTCTCGCCTTTTCCCTCTCTTACATGGAATTATAAATCAGATATCTTTTTATAAAATGTTGGTAAATTAATCTTTCAATTTTTAACGCTCAGTAACATCCTTCAATCTCTTGTGCTTTATTAAATATTTATTTCAAAAAAGATCACGGATTTAACGATGATGCAAAACGTGTTATTTGATAAATTATTCATTAAGAGTCAAGCATTCAGCAAACAGCAATTTTGAAATTTAATTACACTTTAAATTTGGTCGAATTTTTAATCACAATGCATGACTTAAGGCGTGGCGTCAAGTTTTCTTTAACTTTAGAATTTTTCATTAAGTTTTGTGAGTCTAAGAGACTCGACAGCGCACGTTGCTTGGGCTTAGAGGAATTTAAACCATTAGACTGCTACGTAGTATTTTTATTCTACTGTGTGTCTTAAATAAAATTTTTTTAAAAGACCTAAGACATCCTCTTTCTTAAACGTGGCGCATAAAATTAAATAATGTAAGGACAAAGAACATATTTAGGAGACAATACCACCTTTTCGTGTCTTTTGCTTCTTGCTTTAAGTGCTCCCTAAGTTATGCAAAAATTACATGAAAAGAATGATTAGAGAACGAGGAGCGGGAGGGTATGTAGTTAATAACTTTAAAACTATAGAAAAAATCAAGTTTCAGAATGTAATTTTATATCCGCGTTGCAGACGCTTTGCGTACACTGAATAGATCGATAAGTTTAAGAAGTAATTGGAGGCAAAAACATGGACCATCCTGCCCCAACAACAGAAATCTTTAAAGGCTTTTAAGTTTTTTGCACTCTCTAAGCATCACAGATTAGTGGTTACACATAAGTGTCTTTCAAATGCATTTCTTTCCGTTGGAAGCCATGTTTTTTAAGTTTAATAAGCTGATCGGATTCTTTTTACATTCCCCTACTGGTTATCATGACTTTTTTTATCGTGAAACTGAAATTTTCTTCTTTGATAGACGATTTTCAAGTGACGGTTAAAAAAGAAAACTAAACATCTGTTTATACCCTACACCACTTGTGGTACAGAGTGTATTAAGTTAGTGCGGTCGTATGTAAGATGAAGAAGGGCTTAAGTTGGACCCACCTTTTATTATACCGATCGATTCAGAATCATAATGTGATTTGATTTAAGCCTATATGTCCGTCTGCCGTCTGATGTCTGTCCATGTAAATTTGTGCTCAAGCTACGGGTCGTAATTTTTGATGATAAAATTTGGTACATGGACGTGTTGTAGGCCAACGACGAATGCTATACAATATCGTTCGGAGTGTGCTTTTGGACTGCTTAATATGTAACGGTTTATTTTGAAAAGTCTTTATATGAATAATTGTAAGATGGCGTAGGGTGATCCATTGTAGTGGTTTCCTCTGGTTAGAAACCAAATCAAAGAACTTAGTTTAGTTTAAGTAAATAAAAAGTGATATTATTTCTATAGTGAGGCGTGATTGATGTTAAAGCTCGTACTTTTTTACACAATTGTTTCGCTTAAGGTTGAGAGTTTTTCTTAATTTAAAAATTCTCTCATCCCAACGCGCGTATTAAAGAACAATTCTTCCAAAAAAATTGCTCCCCGAACATGATATTGTTTCCCACGGCAATGCTATGGCAACTGTTGGACTAGACAATTAGTCGACTTCGTTGATTTGTGTGTCTGGCAATTACTGATTAAAGTTAAATAAAATCTTCAGCTCAACAGGATTTTTTCCTTTCATTGTGTTGTTGCTTTCCATTCTTTTCAATGGGCTCAGCAAACAGCCATTCATTGCTTATATACGTATGGCCTGAAGACATAAGTAAACATCATTAAGTTGACATGGTCCATGCCTGCATCTCTATGGAGTCAATCAATTAATCAGTTGAACTATTCTTTGGGCTGTAAATGTATGCTTCGAAGCACACACTTACGATCTCAAACTTTTACAAACTGTTACAATCAAATAATTGTAGATAATTGCAACAATATTTTTACATTCATTGCTCTAAAGAAATACGGGCGTATTAAATGTATGTTATGTGGAGCGTAACTTTCAAATAAAAATCTTTCAGTTTATTAACATAAAATTCCGAACGAAAAAATGAGAAAAATAATTGGAAGTTTGTGTTGATACTTGAATACAAAATTGACAGGACAGCGATGAGGGGCAAACTTCACAGTGAATTGTTTAAAAATAATTTCTTTTTGTATTGAATTAATAGATGTTAAGGCTTAATATCGCTATACATTTTTAAAAAGAATTTTTTTATTGGATCTTTAACTTTCTACAAAATGTGGTACAACGATTGTTAACTAGAAGAAGAATGTTTTTTGAAACTTTGAGCATTCCTCCAAGCGCTGTAAGAAGAGATAGAGTTTTCAATAAACCCGGTAGCCTTATATGCTAGGGCTTTAAGACTTTAGTCTTAGAATTTATTTCTCTGGCTGGATTAATAATAATAAAAATATTGATGAAAATTGCGGTTATAATTTTAAAAGATAAGGACGGAAAGTAAAAAAAAAAAAAAAACTAGCTCAGCGATATGGTTACTTACAGCCCGATTTATGGCTAATTTTATTAACATTTACTTCTCTCTATGTTTCTTGCCGGGATTTACTTCGTTAATGTTCGCGATTTCCGGTTCTCGGTTTTTCTTTCACGGTGATTCTGCGAGAAAACACCTTGTGTTACGGCAACCAACCAGTGCTTAAATGTCTCTTCAATGAATTCTATCAGTGAACGTCTAATTGTCAAAAAAATCATTCAGTAATAGTGACTAAGCTAAGCCAGCCCACCCCTTAAACCTAACAGATTTATTTATCTGAATATTGAAAAGCTGCACCATTTATATTGCTTGCCGCAGAGCCATTCAGACTAAGCATATTCCATGAGAATGGCTGCAGTGCTGCCACTCTTTAATAGTTTTCAACAACGATCCTTTTTTAATACCTTAACATGTTCTTAAGTTTTCACGAATATTTTTTTCTCTTTCATTCCAAAAAAGTTGCTTAAAAAACCTCTTTTTTTTTGGTGTCTTGCATTGGTTTTGCTTAATTATTTAGATATTTGTAGCTATAGTTTCGGGCGAGGTAACTTGAACCGTTATTAAAAGCGAACGCAGTCTTTGCAAAATATTGAAATGCATTTTTCAATGTCTAACTTACATATTACTCATACGACCTGCTACATATGAAAATACGTTCAAAAATCGTGCAATGAACGTGAATTTCGACGCGTAAATATAGCTCATATACGTGGTCGGCGGAAATTGGAATTGTTATACGGAAAATGCGGGTTTATTGGGAGGAATTCCGCTTTCACATTTACACATATCCTATGTTCATAACTCATTGGTATAAGGTTGATGTGTTGTTCATGTTGTACTCTCTATTCTTTTCCTTTCTTTCTTCCGAAATAGTTGGAAAACTATTTTGTGTTTACTTAGCGAGCTATTTCTTTGGCATAGTTGATCATTTAATCGTTCATTATTTGTAGATGCCTGCATTCAGAATTATTTGTTCCTTGTATATTTAATTAGTTTAAGTTGAACTTTCTTAATGTTGCCGTAAGTGTTAGTTGCAGTACTTTTTATTAATACTGTATATTAATTCTTTCATCCAGTTTGTTACAATCATAAATGTGAAGCAGAGCGTCCTCAAACTGGGTGTATCATTGCGTCACCTCTGTCTTGCTTAGATGAAGTAAGTTGCCCGCTCGAACTCTGTTCATATATCATTCGTTCACACATTTGCCAGTGCATCCGTTCATTTGTTTATTTAGGCGATCCCCGAGCATGGGTCCGTATGTTCGCTCACTCAGCTATAGTTCAATCATTTCCATATTCCATTCATGGACCCGCTCTTCACTCTATACGTCTGCCAATTCCATTATACGGACTGTCAAAGTGTTAAAAACTCGGCCTTTCCATCTAAACACCTAACTAAGCCAATTGTAGAGAGGAAATTAAAGAGATAGCGGAATTGGCTTGCAAAAGTTAAGCAAACTTTTGCCTAACGCTAGCGATTCTCATGCTTGACATAAAAGTTTTCGGTATTTGCTTCAATCCATGAAACAATTTTGTGTAAAAAATTGTGTGCAAAATTAGCCCTTCAAACGATTTGAGAGGTAGTCATGAATTTGCCTTTGTTTGTGTCTACGCAAATGATTAAATGCTAACGAGCATTGTTTGATAAACTCATAGCAAAAGGTTTCTTAGAAAGAACAACTACGGCTTCCTTTGGTAAAACAAGGAAATGATTACTCGATATTGATAACGTTACACTTACACTCTATATATAGAGAAGCAATGGTTTGAAAATAAATCCTATTAAAGCCATTATTTAGCTATGGTATGTAGATTCCTATCTACGCATTTATGTGTGCAACGTTGTGAAGTTTTCTATAAGGATGATGCATTTGGGGAATTTTCCAACAAGACTAAGGAAGAATGTAAGATAATACTTTGTGAAAAGGCATACTCACATACCGTAATACATGTCAGAAATTTGTCATTCAAAGGCATTCATTTTCAAAGCTACGCTTTGTGTATATGCCGGAGTATTTATGCAAAAACAATCTTTTTGTTCTTTGTACAATTTGTATGAAATTAACAAAATTGATTATCAGGAAAAATTCTCGACCAAAATTTATTGTCAACTCACCTCTTTAGACTGCGATTACGTGCATTTATGAAACGCTGTGTACCAGTATATGGAACGGTTGAATATTCATTTGTCATATTTGGAGATGGTAGGAAAATTTATGTATGTGTGAATGTTTATTTAGTTTTTTAATTTTTTTGATGGACATAGTAATAGCGCACTGATGACCAGTGACTCTACGACGTTTGGGTAAAATTGTTCTGCAAGGCCACCTCGACATCATCATTATCCCGTCCGCATTGTCGGATGAGATGAGTGGTTCGGATGTCGGTTTTAGTGTTAGTGAGAGTGCCGTGGAAAAATCGCGTTGGTCCGTGTCCGCGCATCCATCAGCATGACTGCTGGTATGTAACATGGCCTTATATTAACCTGTTTTTGCATAGGTATCTAGATATCTATATATGAGTTGCTTAAGTTGTTGAAAACGACGTTTAGAAACGGGAATCAAATCCGATGCTACCAGAGACCTACCTACACAAATAGGATCGAGATATGCAAGAGAAAATGGTGCTTTAAAAAATATGTCATCTCGTCTGACCACTGAAACGTCACATATTGCAAGGTAGGGGACTTTTGATGCTTTACAATCATATTTTGTGTCAAAATTGATTGATTGAAGAGTTTAATTGCGACTATTGTTCCGAAATACCATTATTGACCCAAAGTGACAGAAACTGACAACAAAAACTGTTGCTTTCTCCCATGTTTACTGCTACAGATTGCTACAAACGGCAGAATACGACTATAATCCGGTTTAAAATGACGTAAGATCGCCGCATGATTGTGATAATACAAAAAGTGAGCAGCTGTTCTACTTACGTAAGAACAAGAGCACGAAGCACTTGCTGCTGTGCGTCATTTAAGCTTTCTCAACTGCATATAAGAAAGCAGTTAAAACGCGGGGTTATCTTTCCACTTTGATCATCTCATCTGCAGTAAATGCAATTCAAGCCTTTCTCTGTTTTTTTTCCTTTTTTTTTTGTAAAGTTTTCGAGTTTTAGAAAGCGTCGTAGTTCTTTATTAAAGATAGTAGTTAGCAGCCATTACATTTATTTTGTGTCTCATTACATGATATTCTGTTGAATTTTAGCATGAATTGCCATATGTGAATGATTGAATCGGTTCGAAGTGAGATAGGATCATATCCGGTTTTCCCCTTAACTTTGCTCATAATCAGATTAATGTGCTAATGAGCTAACTAAAAGAAGAAGCGATAGTGGTAGTTTGCTGAATGTTCTGAACGATATGAAAAACCATCAAAATGGAGATTCTTACGGAGATTTGTGCGCCTACGAGTACTTGAATATTAAGCAGGCTTATGAACGCTTTATTTGTGTTGGTCTATCACTCTAAGAGACTGGAATTCGACCCATCCATTTCGATTGAAGAGCACGATCTGCACGCTAGGGATTTTGCTGCGTATCACTTTATGGAAGGTTCGATATATTCGATCTTTTCGTGCTTTGCTCGTAGTCGTTCGCCGTTACAAAGTGATGGAGTTACTCCAATAGCTTAACATGACTTTCGTTGACCGCCGGCGCAATTTTATATGCTTAGGTAGTTAAGTGACATTTCCTATAGTTTAAGATCTGTAATCTGTTGAGCACTGGCTGCACGTCTATACGTAGTTGCAATTCTTGATAAGAAACCACTGCCGCAAAATAAACGGGGTAGACAATTAAGGTTCTCTCTAAAGCGAATTCGGTTAATAAATTCTTAAATTTTTCCTATCTTAAATTTAAAATGTTTGCAGTCAATGACTGACAATTCTAATTTATATTCTCTATGAAAATGTTGTTTGACCTTTTTCCCTATCTTTACACACATTCTTATGTATGTAGATTATGTTTTGCTTCAGTTTTGTAAAACATGGTCGAGAATGTTTCAATGTATTCAAGAAATTTCAAGCAGGAAGAAGCTTAAATGCTGCAAGGCTTTTGCATGCAACGTTCAAAGACCTCACAGCGAGCCGTGTGTCTAAAGTATGCATACGTAGGCAACGAAGTATTTGCTGTGATTATACAAAGAATAAATCCTTATAGAAGGATTAATGCCGACATATGCATGTGAAACTTCTAAACTTCTAAGCATTCTTAAGGTAAGACATGCATGCTTGTATCCTAACAGTGATTTGTAGTGTAAACATAACTCTACACTCGCACTTCTAACTGTATGTACGCGTACGTGGATATTTTTCTCTTTAAATTATTTGAACTGAAAAAAACGTCGGTTGCATAGGATTTATAGGAATTCTTGAAAAGAAAGTTTTTGTGAAAGTGAAATTTCTTGCATTCCTTACTAGATTTACTAAGATAAACGATTTTCTTAATTTCCTTTTTGGAGTCAATCCTTATTACATATATAGGTACATATATGTAATAGAAATCTGCTTATACTCCCACCATTCAGGCGGAAACGCAAACTGGCATTTTTTGGATATCGTCATAAGAGCGCGAGCCTCGCCTGAGCAGAAAGTAAGTTACCGCTTGCAATCGCCCTCAATCAGAAGATTAGCATTTTTCGGGTTAGTATTCCTAAGGTTCCCTGAGCGACTTTTGCGAGATGAACTCGAAATTCATTATACTTAAAACTCACGATATTATGAGTTCTTCCATATTGTGCTGATGAACTAATAATGCTTTCAATGTGGTTGGTAGCAGTCCCTAATGATGGTTTCATTTGGTTGAAATAAGCCGTAATACTCGGCACTCATCGTTTTGGTTTCTGATTTTTACAAGATGCAAGTCAGAAATGCTTAGGAGACAACAACAAAAAATTTTCTATCTACAAAATGACGGGCTTTTCATGAAATCAAATATAAATAGCAATCTAAGGAGTAAGAAGGCGAAAAAGAAGAAAACAAGTACTCCAAAAGCCTTAGAATGTGAAATTTTTGTTATCCGATATTGTAAAGCATTCAATTTTCATTTTATAATAAATCTTCTTTTCTTTTTAGTTTCTTTTCTTTGTAAAGAAGAATGAGTAACGATAACTGATTATTATTACTCTACTTCGGCTCAACGTCAACTCTAATCAAAATGAAACACAAATCTGGTACATGACTTCTTGGGATATAACTAGAAGGAGAACAACATCTACAAACATCAACATTCACGGATATGATTGTTGGCACTTGCTGCTGTCAAAGTGCCAGGTGAATATAATGCCGCAGAGACTAAAAGAATGAAGAATTTTTCGAGGTAAACAGAAATAAATTCCAGTAATTCTTGTGGTGTTTAATATAAATATTAAACACAAAAACTTAACAATTCGTAGAGAAAGTTATATAGAGGCAGAGAGATAGAGAGAAGAGAGACACAGATATGTACAATAAACAACAAAGCCAAATACAGATACCGCCATCATTATCAATGATACTACAACGTAAACGTTGCAATAGACAAATACATGAGTCGGGGACGTTGTGTGTTTTACTTACTTTAGCCGGCTTACTATTGGGGAGCTATGCGATTTTGCAGGCGTCAGAAGCAACACCCATTGTTAGTTCAAAATCAAGTGGTCACAATAAACAAGAACAAGAACAAAAACAAGAGCAACAAGAACAGCAACAGCAAGCGAATAGTGTATTGTGTCCTCACGTCAGTTTGGCGAAACTCATCAAAACAAGTCCAGTAATACTGAAAGCATTGGGTGCTCATATATTTACAAACGACGATGACGAGGACCTACGAGTATTGCAAAATAGCAACGATGCGTTATTGTTAAAGTGGCAAAATGAACAAAATAAAATCTTAATGTCATCAACAGCAGCAATAGCGTCTCCTCCAGCTCAGACATTTTTACCCAATACACAAGGTTTTAGGAAAACAAAAACATCATCAATATGGTTTACGAACAGTAAGAGCAGTCGAAAGAATAGGGAACAAACAACGCAAACAAAAGCGCAAACACAAGCACAAACTTTCAGTGATGCTGCCAGCAGTAGAGCCGCCATGCTGGCGTCTCTCAATGCTGATGCTATTTTAATAACATTAACACCGGAAACCGTATATAAAGGAGCTTCACTGCTGAAAATGACACCGGGCGCTGAGCAAGCACAACGAAATATGCAGTCAAGCTCGGGTCTTGGTACGGAGTCATCATACAATGCGGGCAATGGCGGTGGCAACAGTACTGGCAGCATCAATTCATCTGAGTCATCGTATCTATACGAAGGGTACGTACATGACCAGCATAAATGCTTTACCATATTTTTTTCATTTGCTTCTCATTTTGTTGGTAATTTTCTCTATCTCTCTATCTCTCTCTCTCTCCCTCTTTCCCTTCATTTCTGTTTATATTCCGGGGCTTATCTTTCCTCTCGATACCTATCGCAAAACGACGCGAGTATACTAATTTGGTAACCACTTTTGTTACAACTAAAACACTTTCGTACGTATATATACTGACGTATGTAAGACATGAATGGTGGGTATACGTAATTCGCTTTAAATGATAAATAAAGTTTTCTCACTTGTTTGCCGTTACCCTCGAGAGGTAAATTAAATAAATTATCTCGAAACTCTAAGGAAATCCAGAAAATTATTTAATAGTGAGCATATGGCCACTTATGTACGAAGGCGTTACATGGCCTCATTTTATATTTGTGCAAGTGATAGCAGCATGCTTGTGGGCTAAAAATAGCCCACAGTACAGTAGGGATCATATGACAACTTTTCACAAATGATTTAAAAGAATTGAATAAAATCTTTAAAAATAAATTTTTAGGAGATAGAATTGTGACGTCAGAGCATAGAGCAAGCGGGAAGCACTTAGGAAAAGCAGCTTTGACATGGAATTCATTAGACCGTAGAATAGGAAGGAATGGTAAGCTAGGGTTGATAGATCAAAATGAACAGAAAATGGATCTTTTACGTAACCACGGCTAACCGCTGGGGCTAACTTTGGTGTGGTGATAGACTATACATGGCCGTAGCTGTAGCGAGCGCTCAGTCGGAAAAGGCCGACCGAAAAAGGCCTACCGATTGGATATGCACCTACTAGATTAGGACCATATAGAGGCAACAGGGTCATATTAGAAGAAATAGGTCATCACTTCTTGTAGAATATGTTAACTAAGCCGCTTTGATCGCTTATCAGCACACAGACAACGAACTCCTTCTCATTACTATCCATCTAGTGCCCAATAATGGCCCTTTTGTTGGAATCTTCTATTTGTGGAATATATATATCTCTTTAAAAAGATCTTTTTGAAGAGACATTAGGATTAGTAAACAATCACTAAAAACTGATGCATTTTTTTCTTCTCGCTCTGCTCTCCAAGCAATCCTCTACGCTAGGTTTACGCTAAGACTGATGCACAATGAATAAAGAATGATTTCTTTGGTCTTACCCTACGAGCCCTCAGCCATTTATTTACAGCTGATGAAATCATTTATCGGTAGTATTTCGGAGAGACATTACGGTTAATGGGCAATGAAGACTTCGTGGATTGATTCTTACTGACCTTGCATATACACACATACATCAGGCTTAGCGACGATTAATCTGTTATCGTATGAAGAAACTCCATTTCCAAAGTTTCTAATCTGAGTAGCGCGAATAGGGAAACGAAGTTAGCTACAAATAATCTAAGACAGTGGAAAAAAAGCCTAATATTGTTTTTTCGATATCAAAGAAACTTAATATACTGCTTTATGTGATAGGTACGAATGGTTGGTAATTCTTAATAACGCATTTTAACCACTAGTTTTAGTTAGATTTTCTAATCAATAAAAATGATGCATTTTACTAAACGTTTTGCATATATTTTCTGTATTGCTTTATGAAGACAATTGAACGCCACTGTACAACCACTGTCGTGTTTCGATCAAAATTTATTGAAATTACTGCCAAGTGAATTAATTGTATTTGGCAAATTGCTTACGGTCAGACAACAACAACAACAACAACAACAAGGATTAGACGATTTATTATCTCGTCAACCACACTATGGGTCGGGGAATCAACAACAGCAAAATCATCAGCAGATACAATCAGCATCCTTAGGCTCTTTCTTCCCCTCTCCGCAATCGCCTTCCGAAGACATATTGAAAATTAGCATAAATGGTTTACATCGTTGGAGTGCGCAGTTTGAGAATTACATATGGAAGCATTTAGGTAAGTTTTTGGATCTAGAGATTAAAGAAACACATAAGGCCAAGCAAAATGCAGTCCTTGATGTTAATCTGAATAGATTATGAATTTTATGATTTTGTGCTGGGAAAACGTGTGCCGAAGTGGAACACATTATAACTTCACCCTACTTCGGGAATCACGGAATTACATAAATTTTCATCTTTCGTGTACAGCTATCGATTTTCTAATCTGGCTTTTAATTTTATGACATCAAACTATTGTAGTTTTAGTCATGTCAGACGCTTATGGTGCTAGGGTTAGTTGTGTCTGCACCCAAATGCATGTAAATAGCTTTCGTAATATGTAAGTGTAAGTGTAAGTGTAAATGCATTTACAAAATTTTGCTATGAGTTCGTTTAGCATATTGTTTTGTTTCCTTTTCATAATCATTTGCATTCACTTCGTTCGTTGACATTTTGTCTCAATGCACTAAATATGTACGTATACGGATACGTCTGTGTCTGTTTCTTTTCATTTTTACCCCAGCCACTGTCTCATTCAGGATTCGGTTGCATGCATTGACACTTCTGCGCTTCATTGAAGTGCACTTTCTGTGTGTGGAAAGTGAAAAACTCGTTATTATTTAGATTGAAAGACATGCTTCGGCTTGAAAATTGACTCAGTGTGTTTGATGTGTATGGTGTTGCGTTTCTTCTTCGGATTGTCTACGTACGCAAAGATTAAATGGCTTAATTTGCATGAACACAATTTTTGCTGTGTGCTGTTGAGATTTGCATTAAAAAAATAAAATTTATTTTAAATTAAATTAAACAAGAAAGAAACTTATGTTCGGTGGAAGCCGAATCTCTCATACCCACCACTATGCTTGTCGCACTCTACTCTCCAAATTCTTTTATTCGATACCCATGGCGCTGGAAGAAAAAACTAAGAAAAAAGCAATCGCGATGCCTAGAACTAATAAACCCATTTTTAAGCAGACAGTATTATCTACATGTGAGATAAGCACAAAATAGTTTTAAAGATTCTTTCTTGTTTGCCTTATGATAAAAAAGCATAAAACCTCAAAAAATGAACAAAATAAAATTGAATTACTCGTCACTTTGTGTGGGCATGGCCGATTGCTTCCATTTGTAGACGTAAACAATAGACTGTTTCGTAAAGTAAATGTGGAAAATCGCAGCCTTCTAGCTTTGATAATTTCTGAGTAAAGAGCAAAAACCCACAAAAGAGAAAGAGTTTTATATAACAAGAATTCTCGCACTTTATGTTTTTGGTTTTCTTTCATGGTCCGTTCACGGTCGGTTATATGCCCTGAAAGGATAAAGTTGTAGAAGCAACTGTCCATAAGGCTCGTGCATCCGTGAATTTGCAAAGAGTTTCTAAATTTCACTACACCGTTTTCTGTCATCTTATGTACACCTGGAATAGCAGAGTTGCAATTCAAATGTATGATAGTCACTGATTATTCGATCGCTTTTTCGCACAAGCTAGCTGGCTCGTTTGAGCAAACGTTTCTTGTCCCGTACAGACGGACATTTCTTACAACGATTCTTGCCTTGATTGCCTTTCTTCGTCCATTCGTTTCGAATATTCCGCTTATATAACGACATACTTCTTTTTAATCTTCGGCAAGGTTGAAAACTTTTGAAGAGATGAGTCAATGCGATAAAAATTATCGCAATCGGGAGGGGCTAGAGAGTAAATCAAATTGAATGCGCACAAGTTCCATGTGGCTTATAAAAGTTAACAAATTGTGGCTGCGAGAAAAACTGAACGATAAAGACAAAATTTAATAATAGCGCGAAAATAAACCGACTTCAGATGCTTCACCTAATCAGAAAAAAACCCCGTCAGTTCAGCATGGCTGTAGACTGCCTTTTAACGACATCTTAGCACGAAGGAAAGCAAAATATAATATTTTGGTCTAGTCAGAGAATCATCATGAAAACGCTAGTGTTGGTAAAAAGAAAACTCTGACACAGAAGGCATCCCTTCTGCCCTCTTTATGACAGAAGATTAGAGTGCGGAGTGGAATGTTTGATTTAAAAAACCAATTGAACGAACTTCTTTTACTTGTTCTCTTCTATTTCTGTAATTTTATTTCGAAAAGTTTGGACCGCAAGGACGGAACTAGCGTCCAAAATGGTTCTTCTCTCAGAAGATGAGAGCAGCTTTCTAGATCAAAAGCATAATCGTTTCCCATTGTTGCAACAAAATTGGACGAAGTGACGAATATTTCTAACTTCTAGAAACTTCAGGATTACATAACCGTAGTAATTAACTTAAAATTTACTATGTGTGCACAAATGTCAACAAGATTGTTAGCTTTTGACATTAGGCTTCTCCTTTGCATGGCATAACTTTCAGCAGCAAATCAATGACCCACATAAACATTTATGATCAGACCTTTTTGTTCGTTTTTTATTTGTCACGGCAGAGAAAGGAAAAAAAAACGCTTTCTAAGCATATTTTTTTCGTTTACCATTAACTTCATAGCACAAGTTAAACCATGAAAATTGCCATGTAATGAACTGATGGCATGACATCGGTGAAAAGCAATAAAAATTCAATATAACTTTCAATTGATTTTCCGTAGTTTGTTTAAACAAATAACAAATTTGCGATCTTTTATTCCAGCTTCAATTGGTTCTGCACATAAGCAATTCCCTAACGGTTGTACGGCCTGCAAATACGAATCAAAGATTACATTTAACTGCACAAGGCGATTATAAAAGAGCTTTAAACTTTTCTTGGAAACAAAAATAGAACGACAAAAGACATCATAGGATGTAAGATTTTTGTCTTATTTCAAATATTGGTTTATGGCCGCATGACCGCTACTGGATTTTTGCAAAAATTCGATTCTGAAACACCCATTTCTCCTTTCTGCCTTTATTTCATCAATAACACGAGCAATCGTGGAAAATAGTATTATTGGGAGTTTGGGGTGTATTGGGCTAAGCCAATGACTGTCCATAACTCCAAAGAAAGGAGTTTATCTTCTTTATCGTCTGATTTTATCCGTATCGGTATTTTTGGACACTATGCGGTCATTGCACATTTCTGTCAGTACACTGATTGTGTCACGAGCTGTCTCATATATTCTCTAATTCGACTTTATCTAATTCGTGCCACCACAAATCTGTAACCATGTTTCTCTCTATAGCGTTCTTCTTTGAGGGTAATTGCAATACCACTCTCACCCCACTCTCATGCCCTTTTCATCCCACAAACACTACTTAAAGATTAATTTTTATGCTCGTCAAGTTTATTGAGAAAAGAAAAACTTCGACCAAAACGAATGAAACACAGCCGGAATACTTTCATTACATATATATAATAAGATTTAGCAATTTCAGTACGTTGCACATTTGCGTGTTTCGCATAGTGCTGTGGGAGTCTGGCGAAAAACGTGGACTACATGATGTCTACTCTTATGTAATGCGCGCGTATAGCTCTTACGTGATCGCCTTGTTTAGGCCAAGAGAATTCATTTAATTCCATACTCTTGTGTACTCCTGTGTAACTCTTAACATCACGATTACGGCTTCAAGTTTCCTCAAACAAAGGAGGTTTACTTTTAAATTTTAAGGCCTTAGGTCTCATTATGTTAAATTCGTCAACTAGCGAGAAAATTGTCAAAGAGAATTATGCCCACGCGTGTACAAAATATAAGGCTTAAAGAGCTCGCATTTATTTTTGATGTAACTTAGTCCTTAGGTTTGTACTTTGTTGGCAATAAGCAGTGAAAATAAAAAATGGTCGATATGAAGAAATTCAATTTAAGACGAATCGGCTTTCCTTAAAGCTGAAAGCAGAAGAGTTTGTTTACAGAATGAGGTAATTCCTATAGTAACTAATTTATTTTGCTCTCTAAGGTATGCAAGGATTACATAATTTATAGAACACCTAAAAGCCATCGACCTTTTTTATCACATACACAAAAATAAAAAACACACAATCAAATTGTAATTCTTTTTTCCTTTTTTTTTTTTGAAAATTTTTAAAATTATGGCTTTCATGCTTCGGTTATTTCATACTTGTAAAACAACTGGGATCACTACTTTTTAGAATCATCAAGTTAGGCCTAAACTGTATAAGCATGTTAGCCATAGAAACAATACATGCAAACACACTTTTACTATTTTGCTATGAAACTACGATTCTTTCTAACCCAATTTCCTATATCGACAAACTGCACACGTAGTTCATGGATAGAAAAGGGAGAATGTGTGAAATTGTTGCAAGTAACGAAAAGGAAACGAACAACAGACAGAAAAAAGAACGCAATTCTGTGATTATAAATTAACTGCTTTACCGTTAATACAATCATCGGCATGCAAACATGGAAGCGAACTAATTCAGATTAACTTATTCTGAAGCGACGTCAGCATTAGGTGGAACATGCCATTTAAAATGTGTCGTTGCTCTTATTCTTTGCTTTTTTTTTTGTATTTATTCCACGCACGTGTCATAATTATCTAGGTTGGGATGATTGGAGTGATTTTACGGTATGTAGTGTAGCGTGCGGCAAAGGAGTACAACAACGTTTTCGTCGTTGCCTCTTGGATAATCCAATGGTCGATTTGAATATGGAACATTATAAAGCAATCAATATGAATGCAGATAAAGGAGATGCGAATGATAGCTTGGTTTTCGAAGACGATGCCATGTTTAGCGAGCAACAACAAATCACTGAAAACGATGACATCTCAATTGACGGTGGCGAGCACGGGGACGGCAATGATGGCAGCGAAATACGAATGAATGGGCGAAATTTAATGCGGGAGTTGGTGAATAATGTTGTTATGAGAAAATCGGAAATTGTGGCAGAGCCAATGCAACAAGAATTTTATGAATTTTCTGGCTTCACTACCGTTAACGCTACTAGTAATACTGATGATATTTTACATCATGAACACCATGTTGCGAATACGGATAAGTTGTCAACGAACAACAAGTTAAAATTACTGAAATGGGCAAGCGGCGAGGATACGACACCCTCACTATTTCACATTATAGAACCAGTGAAAAGTAAATCACGTTTAAGTGATGTTAAGGTCCAACAACAACGACACCAAACACAACGTGACTTCGTTGAGGACCAGGAAGTACAGTGGGAGCAAAATGATAGAGAACTGGAAGCAATGCGCTTATTTGAAGCACATTTAAATAGTGAAAGTCAGGAGGAACTGCAATTGCTATCAACTCCCAGCACAGACATGTTGTCATCGTCTACTGGTAGTGGCACCACGACAAACAGGAAAAATGCACGCAAACGTAAACGTCACAAAACAACAAAAACATTTTCTACCATGTCCTGTGAAGGTTACAATATAGAGCAGAGGAATTGCAACACCTTCGAATGCAATGGTAAGTATGAATGGGGGAAGGACGAGAAACATAAAAGAGGATTAAAAAATACAAAATTTGTTTTTCTTTTTTATTTTTATTACTACCAGATGACATCAACGATTTAATGAAGTTCTATACTAAGAAGTATAGTAACGGTGACGAAGCGAATGGTGCATCTTCAATGGCATCGGACGGAAACGCCCCCACTCCCACTGATAACGTACAAGTCCCAGCAAGTTCAAGCAATGAAGTTTCTGGCAATTTGTTGTCTACTGTTAGCATATCTTTGGAAAGGACCATAGCGAGTGAAATGGGAGGAGCAGCTTCAGCGTTAAGTAATGCCCCTGGATCCAGCACCAGTGTAGGTGGTATTGCGGCCACAACTCCCTCCAATATAGGTTACGTTTTCAGTTGGCGTAACACTTTAAACTTCACCATAATGTTAACCTTAAGAGTTAAGGTAAATGAAAATTGGAGGCAAAACTTTTGTTTTAAAAATATTAAAAAATTCCATCTAACAAAACATTTGTTCATCTCTTCTGTCTTTCTTTTGTTTACTATTCCTTTGTTCGCAATTTAATTTCCTTTTATTGCTCTTTGGGTGAATGGCCTGCGGCCATTGTGTATGGATGTTTTTATTAGAATGATAGCAAAGTTAGTAGCAATGGTGCCACCAGCAGCAGCAGCAGTAGCAGTTGCGGTAGTGGTACCATCTTCTCCATACGTAATGTCACTCACAATCTGTACTTGGAGTCGTGCAAAGATGGCTTGCGTTTGTATCTAGAGCGAGACAAAACGACCGAAATGTTGCCCATTAAATTTAAATTATGCGATTATCATTGGCATCAGATATCCATCAGGCAAGTGACTATATTTTATTTTATTTTTCACGATAAGCAAATAAAATTTTTCTCGAAATTTTAATTTCTGGTTTAAAGTTTACGCATTCATTTATTGTTATTTTTATTATCCTTCACATTATTATGTTCATTTAGCATACAAAATGGCGATTTTATTTCAATTTACGTCGATTGTTCATGGACGAATAGTTTTGTTGTTTCCAAGCGATTATTTTCGCTGCCGATAAATGCGGACGTTGAAATTGGCCGTGCATTTTATGTAAGTAAATACTTATAACTGAATTTAAAATTGGTTTTTAAGTTTAATCAGCGCATTAATAAATTTAATTTTCAAATTTATTATTTAAACTTAGCAAAGAAAAGTTTAAAGAAGTAGTTGGGTTACCGCATAGCGCAGTTAACGGAAATAGTGATTATCAAGTCTTTATAGTCGGACTGATTGCACAACGCGTTAGACCACAATGCTATGTAGTCACAGATTTAGAGAATAGGTGAAGGTATACAACCAGTAGAAAATACACTCACAAGGTTGCGATTGTGTCCCACTCCTTTTACACGCTTTAGAGACATATGCTGAATGATCGCAGCAGGAAGAGACAATTTATTTAATGCTTAGCTTAAGTCTAATCTTTCTATACGTAGCTGTTCCGTTGGCATTCCCGGATTGTCCGTGTTGAATAAAAGCAACAATTTTCTTGATCGACTTAGCGAATGCTGCTCTCAAGAATATTTTTCTTATCTTGGGATCCTATTGAAAATCCTGGCTTACTGCTAGCAAATCCTTACGCAGCAGTTAAATGTTTAATAGTCCTCCACAATGATGATAGTATTATGTATGAACATTGAACAGATTATTTATCTTTCACTCTACTTAAACAAATGGCAAGGTTGCATTCATATGCAACTTATTACACTTGACCATAATAATTAAAATTAATAAACATCGGTTTAATTTTACGATTATCTAATCGGACTTAACCTTTACTATCATCGTGGACACACATTAGAATAACTGTCGAACATAGGCGGGGGACTCCTATTAAGATTTTCGAATTGCATTAAACACGCCCGTCTAGGTTAACATTTCACGTGTGAGAGCGAAATCATCAAACTGACTTAAATCGGGAGTTCGAACTTAGTCGAATTAGTTGCTTCTTAATTCGAGATCAGATAACGATGATGTCGAACACTATTGTCCCGTCATGCTTTCTGTCCATTATTGTCCGCTACTTCAACTGCGCAGTGTGCTCCGACTATCCCTAAACCTTACATAATAGATTTAGTAGTAAAAGCACGTAAAATATTTATTCCAGCTTATATTCCGTGTTGGACGAAAATGATGCACGGTTTTGGTTCTCACAAAAATTTGATCATCATTTACTTTTCCTCCTTTTTCAATTAACTACGGATTTCGTTCATATGTATTTGTCACTTTTTATTAAACTATTTTTCAAATCGAAGTTTTGTTGTAGGATTATGTCAGGTTTCGAATAGTCAGCTAAAAAGGTTTCAATTTTCCCAAGAAAGCGGGATATTTTTCATTCATTCATTTATAGTCCCTGTCTAATAATCTCTTCGCATAGTAGAGATAGGAACCACATCCTTCTGTTTTGGACGAATTGGAGAGAAAAACAAATATATTTATGTAAAAGAGCACTCATAGATTAAAATCTGATCGCAGTTATTGTATCCAAGAGACGGGTTATAGCTTTCAACGGATTGTGAACTATTAAAAGTTTGAATACCTTTAAACTTCACTTCTTTTAATGAGTAAGCAATAGTGATGATCGCATAAAGAGAGAAGTTAAACGCTTCTGATCCAGGTTCCGATTAATAAACTTTAATACTATTTTCTTATAAAAACCATTCAGTGCCAGGTCTCTTGAACAAACTTTCGAGATATTACTTGAAATTTACAGAAAGTTAAACTTTCAGAATTTATAAGGATCTACTGATTTTGACAAAACGTTTGCTACACTAAGAAGGAAGGAACCTCCAGAAACCTTATAAAATAAAGTAACGTTTACATTCCTGATCAAAATAAACTCCCGAATTGATTTAAGCGTGTCCGTCTGTGCGTCTATGGTAAACATTCGTCTGAGCTAAGATTGTCAAATTTGGCAGAAACATGGGATGGTCTTGCTTGCAGTTGGGCATTGAAAGTGCTCGAAGTCCATCGAAGTATGTACAATATCGTGTGGGCTGAAAATCCCGTTATTTTCACAAGCTATTCAAAAGCGACAAAAATTACACAACTATACGGGTTAAGCTATAAAAATTTAGGCTTATATCCTATGAACCACCCTTGCTACCCGCACACCGCTACTCGATATTCCATTTGGATTTTTTTTTTTGACTTTTTTTGAAGAATAGGTAGTGAAGTTGATATAAAGTATTCGGTCATAGCCGAACAGAATTTTCCTATATTGTGTATTTACCTACGGCCTCGTGCGGTCATTATTCGTTTTTGATTTGGATGAATGTTAGCCGCAGTATTAATTTTTTTCCTTGTTACATTTACTACGTTCTTTGCTTAATAACAACAACAACAACAACAACAACAACAAAAGGGGGAGTTGCAACAACTCTTAATATTGCCTGACAATCAAGAACGCCATCAATGTTCAAATAAACGAACGTCCATTAATGAAGTGAAGCGTTATATAATCGACACGTTTATCGATGACTATGGCAACTAAGA
This sequence comes from Glossina austeni, assembly GCA_000688735.1. Lineage (NCBI taxonomy): Eukaryota > Metazoa > Arthropoda > Insecta > Diptera > Glossinidae > Glossina > Glossina austeni. The sequence goes on along the minus strand of KK502439.1, from coordinate 1,243,718 downwards.
AATGTTGTGGAATTTTCTATTTTCCTTATTAAGCTCAATAGTTGTAAGCATGACAGGATAGAATTGTAATTAGAAGCTAAACAAAACGAAAGAAGTCCGCTTAAGGCGAAAGATTCTTTTTGAGGAATAACTAAAAAAGGCAGTAAAGAAAGATGCCGAGAGAAAGATAGAAAAAAGGATGATGTATAGAAAAGATACAAAAGAATTACGAATAATAATAATAATTAGCAAAAGAATACAATAAAAGGAAAAATAACAAAAAAAAAATGAGAAATCTGTAAAGCTCTTATACTTTAATATGATGTGATTAATGTTTCCTAGAATGAATATATTTATATACAAATAAAAGTACATAGTAACAAAATAATACTATTCGTTTATCTATGAGTTTTTGTGATGTACTTCATTATTATTAGATTTAATAGTTCAAATAGGAAAAGGTCACAATAGTGAATCGGTGAAAGGAGAATCTAAAGGATTTAGTGGATTAAGTGTTAATTTACTTTCGTCTTTCGTTTGCAATAAATTTATTGTAGTGACACATGCAAGCAGTGCGGCTTGCAGAAGTGATGATATATATATATATATGAAAAATATATTATATTTATAACTAACAGTAAAAGTGTTGCATATACAACACAGCATACAAATCTGTACAATAAATGTGACAAAAAATAAAAAAAAAAATAAACTTAAAAACTTAAATTCAATAATATATTATATAAAATATAAAATAAGAAAAAAATTGTAATCAAAAGTTTATCATTGCCATCATCAGTCGTAATCATGCGTACTATATATACACATTATGGGTAGATTTATGATAAGTAAATATAAATTTGCATATGAGAACAATAAACATAGAATTGAGAATAAAGTGAAACGCATTTGGATCAAAAAAAAAAAAAAAAAGGAAAAAATATACAGAAATAAAATTCGATTTTTTATTGCAATTTAAGGAGAGGCCTCCGCTACTAGCACCTAACACAGCATAAGTGCCCCGCTTTTAAACTACTTCAACGATTTATTGGTGTGCCGATGGGTCTTCTTGCTCTTAGAAGAATAATACCAAAGTAGTTAGATGAGAAAACAAATGGTGCCTCTAACTGTCGTGTGTTAGTCTTTTTCTTTGTTGATAATCAGGCTCGTTGATACGGATCGTTCTTATTCCAACAGTAGTAATAAAACAAAAGAGCGATGGTTTGACGTGTTTAGAGCTATTGCTACTTTCAGTTGCTCCCCCCTGCCAATTACAAAGGATGGAACCAAAGTTGCATACATGTACCACATCGTCTTATCCCATTTTAGTGAAGAGCGGGGAAACGAGCACTGTTCACTAACAAAACAGCTATTGTCAAGTATCTTCCGGGAATCTTTCATTTCAATAATAAATAGAAACTTGCATTAGAGTCTCATATGAGTCGCAGTGATGGACTCTGCCACTTTCAACGAATTCAACAACGAATCGTTGCGTGTTGGGGCAAAAAATTGCGCTCTGTAACTCATATCATTGAACGATGGCCTAGGAACGTTTTGGGGTTGAAGTACAATCAAAAATTACGCTCTGTAACTCTCCTATTTCAACGAAGTGCAGCGGTCAAGTGCAGCGGATTTTCTTACAGCTTACGGTACTATTTACGCGGTAACATCATTTGGTGAGCTGCCTAACTTATATGAGCTCTCCTGTAACCTGGTTGGAACTCTATACTTTTCTATTGATCAGTTCTGGGTCCTTCTATTTAAGTAAATCATTGTCTCTATCCAGTTGATGAGAGGGCGGTTTGGAATTAAGCGTGCTTTTCTTCAGCGGAAATTCAAATAAAACGGACAGACAGCGTTTATGAAGGTCGGTTTCCAAAATGATTTGAGACGAATCCTTCTTTTGCAACATAATTTGTTCCGTGTGACATTATTTTTGATCACCAGCGATAATTGTCTTTAAAAATGGCTTCCCTTCTGGCCTTCTGACAAGCAAGTCGTAGATGTCAAGACGACGTAGTAAATTTCTTTTTCTATGAACCCCTATGTCATGTTTCACGCGTTTCACGTGATCAAGAACGATCGCATTCAGTAAATTTAATCAGTCTGTCAACGACCTCACGTTTGTTATTCTGCGATTTACAATAAATATCTTCATCTTGTCATCATCATCTTTAACTGGTCTTCCAAAATGTAGTGAAACTTTAAAATCGAATTTGCCATAAAACGAATTTTTGCCAATCAGGTTCGACACTGGAATTTTATCAACACATTTTCTTCGCGCACCATCATATCAAGCAATCAATCAATCTTTGTTATATAGCGATCGAAATAAACACTATGACGGTGCTCGATTGCACATGCAATTGCGAGCTTATGCCAGGGAGGAACGGCCCGGTTTATTCCTACAATCTTGTTAAGAGAAATGCAAGCTTCAATCGGTTATTAACCAATGGATCCTTTCCTGCCTCTGGTTTTGTGATTATAAAACACTTGCGTTTACCTTCCCTGTAAAATAAAACCCCTTTGTTTATTTATATATCCAAACCTATATTCCTGATCGATCAGTCTATTCTAACACGAGTACACCGTGGGATTTTATTTAAATGATTGCGTTTGTATTCCTTTTAAAGAGGACTTTTGCAATATAAACTATAGGTCTTTCGTAACAATAGTCTACACGATTCTTACGCGTGTTCCTCTAATATGATCTTGAAACAGCCTTTAAGACGAGTAGTCTCTAGTCCCATCTATCAGTTCTCGTTGCTTGATAGAACCGATGTGGTTCCTGAACGCAATGGTTATGCGGATTAAGATTGGTTAGGGAAGACGATGGTCGAGAAGAACTGAAATTGTCATCAACGCTTGCGTCTAACCTCTCTTCTACGGCGTTGCCTTTTACTTGCGCGAAGTCAGCTGACATGACTTCGAATGCGTTAACCCTCCCAGTTTTGCATCATAACTTAACACTATAATACTTGGAGGTAAGTGTAGGGGAACAAATTGAATTTGTGGTCTTGGTTTTCAGAACTACTTAAGCATTTTCTTTTTTCTGTGTTACAAGTTTGAATAAATTATTATATATATACAGATTACCCTTCGAACACTATTTGATCAAGTTGCTAACTGTGTTTAACTGCGTATAAACTTCAAAGGAATTCGTTTCCAAATTAAAATTAAAATACGGAAAACTAGACCAAATAATCGCAAATATTTATTAGAAATGACTTTTTATTATTTATTCCGCCATTTTTGCGTCCTTCTTGGAAGAGATTTCGTTTGCATTTAAAGTTTTTTTCCTCTTTCTATTTCATTTTTCCTTGTCGTTCGTTAATTAGAAAACTAATTACGTTTTAACTAAGCAGCGAGGTAAAATTGATAGCGGCGCAATCTTGTTTTCCTCTCACAATATTCTGTTTGTCGCTCCTATCAAGTAGAAACTCAAAGCCTGCTGGAAGAAGAATATCATTAAAAATGGAAAAGAAATTGCAATTACGTATCCAGCGTTTGCTTTTTTGAAGTAAAGCACAAATTCCTTTTAAATTTTTCCTACATTTACGCATACAAATATTGATATTAAAAGAGCAACTGGATTGTTTATGGAACAATCACAACATAAGTAATGTAGTCGATGCAAGGAAAGATATTCTATTTTGCACTTCAGTCAACTACTTTTGCAATGCATATCGAATAACTTGGTTATCTTTCCATGTACATTTTTTTATTATCTCTCTCTCTCTCTCTTTCTCCGGTTGGAAGTTTCTTATGATGGGAAAGTGAGAAGATTCAATATTTAACTTACTTACTATCCAATACAAGCCATGAATTCGTTACTCAAGGTAAATATTGAATATTTGGAACTAAACGCTATTGGTTGGCTTCGAGTATAAGATGCTGGAGAACGATTACTTCATCTGCCTACTTTTCAGTAAGCTTTTAGTTTTCATGATCTTCCCCGAGGGTTAAGTGCGTACTCAGTACGTTGTGCCATTCGTAATGCGCGTCCGATGTAATGACACGGATGCGATGAGATACGCTTTCCGATTTCGCATTTGCCCGATTTATTTCTCCGATTACTTGAACATCAGATGGTTCATTCTGTGTCTTCTTTTTATTTTTGTTTATTTGTGCGGCTAACTTAGCATGCGACTGTCGGTCCCTCTATCTATCCATAGATTTAGCCGTTCGTTCTATTCACGAATCTCTCTACATTCTCTTTCTGTCTCTTCGCCGTCTGCCCCTCTGTAATATTTAGTAAAATATATTTAATACCTTCACATTCTTTATTATCGAGTAAGAAAAAAAAAAGGGAAAATTATTGTGGTTTGCAACCTTAATTAAAACTACAATTTTGATAAACGAAACTTCACTCCTGATATATTTTTTCTTTATTTTGAGATTACTTTCTCGTTTGAAAAGCGCATATGTATGCATATGCAAGATGTTTAGATATTTAATCTCGTAGGCTATTGACTTTCCTTGCCTCTCTTCCCAGTTAGTTTGTTATTGTAGTCAGTTATCAGATTGTTTTAGTTGGGCAAATGTTTCCTACGTACACAATAGAGGAATTTTTCCATGCATGCAATTCGTTGTTGTTTACAGTTTAATTTCATTTTTGCACATATATATATATATATATATATATATATAAATATGAGCTAAATTTTCCAATTTCATGCTTTTGCTATTTTGTAGTAGAATAAAAACATTTTTTTTTTATTTCTTTTGTAACAAATCGTATCAGATTTTCTTTGTAATCCTGAGCAGTCTTTATTGCAAGTTGTTGACGTAATGAAATTGAACTTTTGGGATGAGGGGGGGGGGGGAGGGAAGTAAACTAAAAATTGTATTGCTGCAATATCTACATGAATAAAATACCAACCAACCAGAAGAGCATGTTGTACACAATGCGAATCACATCAAAAACAAATAAGTGATGTAAATAATACCGTAAAACGGTAGATGTCGGATACGATATATGACTGGTAAAATTAGTAAATTAATACTGTGTGTTCAGTAAATCACTTTTGCATGAAATGAATCTCGAATAGTTCACCCCTGGAAAATATTTAAGAAATGCTTTGGTTCACACTCAATTTCTTACAAGAATTCTTTGTATCAAAATGTGTGGTGGTGCACATCGAAAGTGCGATTAAAGAAAATTGTAAAAAACGTTTTTTTTTCTTGCCTTATTCCCATGTGCGCAAATCTGAAGCCGGAAGTTGTCCATAGATGGACTTGCCTGCGGATGTGGTTACCGTCAAACCGTGTTGTTGAATATGTTGACTTTTGTGGAAAAAGAAGAGCATTCGTCGGCAGCATTATATCTTCCTCGAAAGATACGAAAGGAAGCCACTTTTGCACGACATTGTTATTCGGAATGAAAAGTGGATACATTTTGGGAATCCAAGGCGCAAAAATCCGCCAGTAAGCCTAGACGCGCTATTCACCTCACCTAGTTTTCGCAAGGGGACGATACTTCGTGGTCTTGGTGTGTTAAACCTTAGTGACAATTAGCCAATGTGAACGTTTCGCTGTTCAAAAGACGGCCACAACATCAATAACAGCAAACAGCATTCATATCACGAATTAGAAGCACTCAACTGGGAAGTGAGAGCTAACCCAAGCAGCTTAGTTACTAGGCGCGAAGCGATTGCCACACGTTCGCGTCTATGAGTCATGAGATGTTCTATACAAGATTTGTTCTTGTATTACAGTAAACATTACGCTATAATTTTCTTCGCCATGCCATGGAGTTTGCTTTCATTCAATATGAATGTGTAGCCTATCACTTGATAGGTATCAGAAGATTCGCATCCAATTGGAAATTTATTTTTCGGTTCATAGTTTTTCTTTTTCTTTTTCTTTTTTTTTTGTTAAATCAAGCATAAGTGAAAAATTTTTTAATAATGCAAAAATTTTATATTCTATTTTATTTATGCGTAAAATTTTAAAAAGCACATATGTACAGTTATTGATACCAATAATAAATTTCCATTTCTATCATATGGGCTTACTATATATACTATGAGCGCAACAGCACGTATTCATAGATATCAATCGAGTTCTCTGGAGTATGTTTACTATAGAACTATAGAACAAAGGAAAAAAATAAAAAAAATAAAAAAAATGGAAACCAGTGAAAGAGTAGCGAGCGTGTGTATGTTAATTTTGGAAAATGTGTGTGCATCTCAAACTAGGGTAATAAACACCATACATACACGTACGTATGTACAAGCAAGGCATCATGCAGCGATATGCGAGCTTTGTGTTTATATCAGCAATTTCCAGCATATAAATTTGCTCTGATTGCTATGATGGGTATAAAGAGAACCTCTGTATTACGCATAGAAAATGGCTAAAGGGAGGGGAGTACATTTTTGATTGTGACTTAAAGCTCTGGGAAAATTTACCATTTTAACAAAAATAACGCCACTCGTGCAACATGGAATAAAAAAAGCAAAACTTAATGCGAATTGAAGATAAAATATGTTTACGCCATTATTGGAATTTAATGGCACAGCTCTAATGGATATATATGCGCGTGTGTATCTGAGTCTTTGTGGGGCGTGTAGTGAACTAATATATTCAAGTTCCAATATGTTTTTTTTTTTATGTTCGTCCGGAGAGAAGGCGGGTAAAACTATCAACCATAAAATATTTGTAGTATTCTTGATAAGCATGAGATTTTAAATTCATTTTCTTATGTCCGTTTATCGGAAAATTTCCCGTCTGCTCATTTCATCAATTGTCATTTTATTTATGTATATAATGAGAAGTCTTTTAAAAAGCGTTACCTTGAGGGTAGTTATATCCAAAGATATTTGAGAACATGCAAATTACTAACTTTGTGTGTGTACTTTTAAAAGCGGGAAATAAACAGGAAATCTTTTTAAGGAAGCCGTCTGCCTCCTGTCCGTCTGTGTAATGTCTGTCGTAAACATTCTTCTGGCCGCGATAATGAACCTATCGGCAGAAACATTGGAAGTTCTTGCACGCAGGCTGGTCTTGAAAACGGGCCAAATCCGTCTGAGGACATACGCACAGAACGACATAAACCGAGAAGAACTGTGCTTTATAAAAAGAAAAAAAAATTGGTTTTTTGATTATTACCCATTAATTGTAGCAGTTAACTGTTTAAAAATTTGCACACATATTCTATGGGAGATGCTGCAGCACCTGTATGAAAATTGACTACGGCTACCCGCGTGTCCAGCACCTGTATGAAAATTGACTACGGCTACCCGTGTGTCAAAATTTAAATTTTTTTAAAAACCTTTATAAGGCGCAGAAACAAGCTCCAGAAATCCCATAAAGTATATAAATTGTTGGCCAGTTTCAAGTTCGGAATCCACCTAAACATGCCCGTCTGTTCGTCTGTCCATGTGTCTGTCTACGCAACTGTGTTGTATTTGTGGTAAACCCTTGCCCGTCAGCAAAAATAAGTAAGTGATCGAAAAATTTGACACGCCTTCAACACACACACGCCCATGTGACAAAAACTTTTATTTTATAAATAAAAAAAATTAGTCACGCCCACTGCCTATTACAGAGCGTGAAAATTTAGTTGTTTTACCTTTTTTAAGGTAACGGTGACGGGTGTAAAAGATTCGGTCAGAACGGAATATGATTTTCGTAGTTGTTTTTCTGGGTTAATTTTTTTCTCTTGCTGGTTCATTAATTTTCCGATAGTAATCGGCATATAGGCCATGCAGCAATAAACTATATGTACAAAATGATTTCTTCTAAACGAGATGTTAAATTAAAATCCTCATTAGCTTAAAAGCTGTGGTTAGCTTCAAAGCATTTACTCATATAACTTGCATTTTCAATGACTAAATGTTTTCATTAACAAATCAATATTTAATTGAGACGAGTATATGTAAACACATGGATGGAAATATTTACATAAAAGTATTTGTTTTGCTTTAGACTTTAGCCCGCTAAAATCCACCGATATTCTTATGTCTTACCCTGCGGCCCGCTTAGGAGAACTGCTTTAGGACCGCACTTATCGATTCTGCTCACAAATTTTTCGAATCGTCTAGGAATTAAGGCCCACCGTCTTAACATTTGATTTGCGTACTCGAACTAAAGCTCAATATTTTGCTAAGTAAATTCGGGAAAAACAAACAGTCGCAGACATGAACACATCTACGTTTACTCAACACCTTATTATGGTTGAGTGGTTAAAAGGCCCGTGGAGCGTTAGTTATAAAACAATGAAAGAATTTACAGTCTGCCAAAGTCCATAATTAAATATTTAATAAGAAGTCAAGAAAATAATTTTTTCCATTTTCCCCAATAGATACCTTTCGAATCACTACAATTAGGCAGGACTAAGTCAAATATAAATCTATAGGAAAGAGTTCTTTAAAGGGGAGACACAGCGCATAGGTAGTTAAAAACAAAAATGTTGTAAGACTTCTTTAGACACAGATCCTAAAAGCCCAAAACAAATTGAAGGTTTTTTCCACTCCAAACGATTAGCAAGGAATATTGCATAAGTGCTATGAAGGCGATGAAGGCTACAAAATTGGCAAAGAACAACCAAAGTGTTTTCACGATAGCTCCTTTCATTAGCGTAAAAAATTATATATATATATATATATAATTATAAAAAGAAACTTTTTGAAATAATTAAATTTCAATAAAGTGTGCATTTTAACCCATACTAATGCTTTGCTAGATTTGGGTATACTAATTCTATCAAAGCCTATGCGACGATAAAAATTAAATTAGGGATGGCGAACAGGGCGCTTATGAAACGATTTGATGTCGGTCCATACGCCCATGGAGCATTCCACCGATTTACCTTGGATTGAAATTTTCAATACGCGAACCGAAATTGCATTTCGTCTCCTTCTCTACTTTCGGCAAATCGATTTTGGAACTAGACTATAATCTTGAAAATCGCCGTTAGCTTCAAAGATCAGAAGCCGTTTTTCTTAGCAAAGTTTTTATCCATCTCGAGGACAACGAGCAAATTGTTGATTTATTTAAGTTGACCTGGACGGTCGCTAAACATAATTAGCAAAGGGTGCACAAAATATGATGTATTGTTAAAGAGAAAGGACGTTTTCGTTGAATGTTCATTCTAAACGAAATGAAATTGGAACAACAGAAAAATGGAGCATATATGTTTTCATATACGCTTAACATCCTACAAATACAGTTTTAGTTACCCTGTTCTAATTTACACAAATAATTTATATAATAAAAGTTTTCGTCGGCTTACTGGCACCCCATCTATCAGCCAACATTCATTATGGGTAACGGATGTTTAAGATCTGTTTTAAAATGAATTGTGAGCTTTAGTTCTCTATGTTTAATAAAATTTTTCTTTTTACGGTCTTTCTAAGTATTTGAATGGTTGAAATGATTGAAAAAACAAACTTTTTCATACTCACTCCATATAGATCAGAGGTACACATCGAAATATATGGGTATTATTATTTGGTGCCGTTAACTGAATTCATTTTATCGGAATTCCCAACAGCGGCAAAGAGTGCATTGGAATGGTTCATTAAGTGCTTCTATGAGACCAATGCTAAGTGCGGCTTGCTGCCCTACAATGAATTTAAGGGTTTATGTCTTCCAATTGTGTACATGTGGAGAGGAGGGCATTCAAGATTCACTTCAATGTAACAGTAACTTGAATATTTATTGAAGGGAAATTTTCCAAAAATATAAATAATTGACAAATAATGTAAATGTAAATAAAATACTATTAGTTTGCTCGAAGATAATTTTTTATATTTTTTGCTTAATTATGAAAAATATAAAAGTAAAGCTTTCAATAAATTATTTTTTTTCAAACTTTGATTTAATTTTTCATCTTTAAATTTTAGCGTTTCTTACCTTTCGCTTAATTTCTACTAGCCATGAATAAGTCGAAGACCATTTAGATCGAAGCAATAAATGTCTATTTGAGTCGAAGTTATATTTAATTTAATAAGAGATGCTATGAGCATGTTTTCATTATTTCTTTATGCATTGGCACGCAACACTTTGCATTGAATTGTGCGCCAGTCAAGGATATTTCCTTGATGTAAGAGAGTGAAGATATTCGATACGTGGAAGAATTTCCTAAGGGAAGAGATAAAAATCTAAATTTCGTTTTTTCCTTTTTTTATAAAATCATAAATTTTACACTTATTTAGTTTTAAAATACGTGCAAAAGTATGCGAATATCGAAAGGAAGATGCTAATCAAGCCAAAAATCTTGAGTTTGCTGCAGCTTTGATGTTTTACTTGAAAGCAACTGGCGTTGTAAGCATGTAAGCGCTTTGGATTTGATTTTGTGTACTTAATAGTTAAAATAATATTATAGGAAACACTTATATGCGGGGCTTTAATTACTAGAGGACAATTTTTGTTGTTGTCTTCATATCGTCGGAAAGAGATGATAAAATAATGCAAGAAATGGAGCGAAAAAATATACATAGGGGCGAAACACACCGGCTGTAGCAATATCCAATTTCCCGATCCGGAACAAATAATCTGTACATTGGCTTTGTCGTGACCTGGAAGCCTTAATGCGTCACATAGAAATTTTGGCAATATATAATAAGTAAAAGCATTGTAGCTGGGCAACATGCTTTTCATGAAAGTCCTGACATTGACCGATGCTCAAAACGTCAATATGTCAAGGATATTATTACTTTTTACTGTTTTCGTCACAAAAAATCAAAATTGAAATTTGTCGCCATATGTAGTTCCCGTATATAGTTAGTTTCCGTACGGAATCCTATATACGGTGATGTTTACGGAACAGGCCTGTGTGGTCCAAATTTCCTACGATTAATTTTTAGACTAAATTGCTATTATAGACCAGTTTTCAAAATAAAAAACAAAAAATAAAAGTCTTTTGGCAAATGACTTGCTGTTCATGTGAATCCTTATGTGGAATGGGATACAAAAAACCCATACCATATGATTTGAACATAGTCCGATACTTGTTTTATATCGAATTGCCATTAGGGGCAAATTTTCATCATAAGTTATTAAAAATTCGACTTTTTCGGTACGTAAGGGTTTGTTTGTCTTGGGATCCCATATACGGAATAGTATCGAAAATGTAGGCCAAATTCGATAGAGTTTGATTTTTTTTCAAATTGTTCTGATGAAGCAATCTCCATCATGAAATATCAAAAATTAAGAATATTTGCCGTATTTTACTTTATTTTTCGTGAGAAGCTGGATTCAAAAATAGATCTGCGTAACCGAAAATCGATAAGGATAATATTTATAATAATATTAATGACTATTATGTATCAATTTTCGCTATGAAACGTTGCAAACTAGACTTCCCTCATCTAAGAAGATTTAGTTGTCATAGCAAATTGCTTCCTTCAAGTCAGTATCAGAGTACCGGAAAGCTATTACTCAGTGACTTTTTTCGAAAATTTTTTAACTTTTGGTTTTTTTTTTGGAAGAAATGACGTTATGTGAGGAGTGATCAATAAAGTGGTCCCATGCAGTCCACTTTCAGTAGAATTAGTACTTGGACGTAAGCACGTCTGCTTACCAAACTTCATCAAAATATCTCAAATATTGCGAGCTGTAGGTTTAAAATAAAAATACTTGGCAGAAATTACCCCGACGGACGGACCGCCGGTCAGACTATTTTAGAATCATATTTTGAATCGATCAATATGATAAAAAGTGTGTCTATCTTAACCCCTTCTGCCTTTTACATAAATTCGCGTGAACAGTTTGAGTTGAGGTACGAGTACACCCCTGCGCGTATAGAAAGCTTTGAGGGGCTCCTACTTGTGTCCAGATCTGGCAAAGAAATTTTTCAGGGAGATTAAAAAGGTCACGTTTGCTTTGCATTGCACAATCATACAAGGGTTAGAAGCCACTGATGCATGTGTAGCTTCGCAAAGAACATAAAATAAGTTCTAAATTCTTTAAAATATTTGCAGCATATCGACACATACACATATGCATGTGAATATTTGTTGTGACATTGCACCACCGATGTCTTTGCGACAGGAAAAAGTAGTAAATATTTTTTATATTATTCTCATCGTTGTGTTTAGCCAGAACGCTCGTTTCCCTTATAATGTTGAAGTAAATGTGTAGCAGAGAATTACGTTTGCCATTGAAGATGATTGCGTAATATCTGCTAAGCACAAATACTTTTATTTTACTGTCTTTCAGACCTCTTTGACACTGCACGATAAAATTCTTCACACAGGTGGAAAAGAATTCCAGTTAGTAAGCATGTGCTCGAAGCAATCCAATAATAAAAATAATTTATGTCAAAGAAACATAGGTGTTATAGAATGAATAAAATGCATGTAAGAAGCGTTAAATAGAGGAAAGAGAATTTGTTTAAATTCTTTTTATGATACAGTATCTGTGCGACGAATGGTTAGTTGGATAAACCTAAAGCGGTTTGAAATATCAGGCCGATCCTAGGTTTATCCACTTAAATTGGAATTATGCATTTTAAAATCTCAAATCGGATGAGAATCAATTAAAAATTTATTTATCAAAAATTCCTAACCAATGTTTGCGTTCTTGCGAATAATAAACGGCAAACTTACTCGTAGAATGGTAAAGCATAGCTTAGTCGATTCGTACCACTTCAACTCTTCTCTTTTCTATCCTATTTAGATAAAAAAAAATAAAGGATAGAAAGTGATAAAATGATATTTCATTTTCGCACAAATCCTTGGCATACGTATATCTGAGAGAAGGAATGTATTTTTTTGTAGTTGTGCATTAGTGTAAAAAAAAAAAATTTCCACAATGTTTCAAGTTTTCTTTTGGCTAATATTCAAAAACTTTGCTGAAGAAAAGTAAATTTTTAAGAAAAAGGAAAGAAAAGAAAAATGAGGAGAAACGTTCAAGTGTCACTTAAACTTAAGAAGACACCACATAGTTATGGTTAAGAATAAAAAATGATGATGCCCAAGTATATATCTTCCCATGTAATCGTCATTCGATGGTATATTAATTTTATTAGATCGTCTGAAAAAAAGATAAGCCATTCTAGAGATTGGTGATTAAAAAGAGAATTCTTCCACAAGAACTACATGAGTAGCAAAGTTTTACATATTCCTTCTTCCCGTTACAACTGAGAGAGCAACTAGCTCAAGGTCTGTCACCTTAGTACTCCATCTAAAAAAGCATTTCCTTGTTACTCGATACGGATAAATTTTCTTCTCTGCCTGACTGCCTGCCGTGTACGTTTTCATCATCAAGCACAATTTTTGCCATATGGTATTTTTTCAAAGATTTCCAAAGAGTTTTCATTTTAACTGATAGACGTTAAAAAATTCGATTACAGTCGATTGTAATCGGATTCTTCTTCACTTCATTTTAAATTAAATCCTTAAACCTGAATATTTACCAAAAAATAATATATTGAATGCATCTCTATGTACGTATATGTATATGTATGTGTATGTGGATGCTTGTGCTGTGGTCGAGCCAAATCCATGTCAACACAAGTTTTACCACTTTTTTGGTTCAACTGTTTTTCGCACTTTGCAATTTTTACGAAAAAAAGGGGAAAAAGCAAAACTGAGTTATAGCTGCGCCAACTTTTTCTTATTTTCGTCTTTTCTTTATACTTTGATCAGAACTTGTTCCTTCAAGAGCTCACTAACAATGCAATTGCTAAGCATTTGAAAGAAATACATCAGAGGGATAAGTTACTTAAAAAACATAAGAGTTTTATAAAGAAAAGAAAAAAAGAAAGCGAGAGACAAACTGAAACGGATGCAACTAAAACGTATAAAAATAGATAGAGAGCAAAATAGAAATAACAATGGCTTGTAATTTACGGTGAATGAAATATAACTTTTTATTGTCCCCATAACGAAGCTTAAGGTAATGTTCTTCTATTACAAAAAGGTGATCTTACTCCGGAATTGCTTTGCAATCAAAAACTCCATAAAAACAGCGACTAACACTTCGCCTAATAATATTCTTCATTTATTTCCGCGATAAAACACCGACAAAAACTATACCTTCTTTTCAAGTAAGAGCACACTCGTATCCTCGTCCTATTTGCAGCATAAAATACCAAAAATTTGAAAATGTGAAAATGTTTTCAACTTTTGTTTCGTTTTTTTTTTATCTGACCAATCACTCATCGGCTGTCGCCTATATGAGTAACGTGGCGTCAAAAAGAAGCATGGAACACGAAAAATACATGGAGTAGCCGGTGCAGAGTGGGTGTGTGCCCAATTGGTAAGCGTTATGCTTGCACCGATTGGCCAATCAATTAGACTTTTTCCATAGGTACAGTTCCATGGAAACGGATTCCGAGCATTAACCCAACTGTTCCAAAGGTTTCTGTCGTTTTTTGTCGAAAAATTTTGTAAAAACTCAATTACTTCCCCGTAACCAGTTTTTCATAATAAGACATTGTGTGGGATGTGTTTGTAAAAATAATCGAAATCAAAGTCATTTCCAATAGCCGTCGTCTTTTGATGAAGATAGGTCGGTGTAACTAATTGCATGATCATAATATCTAAGAAAGGATAAAATCTAAGCTGACCACCAAAATGCATTGACAGATGTGAAAGGATTATATAGATTAAAAGAGTGGTTCCGAATTGATTCATACAACAAAAGTTCAGTATATTTTAAGTCCCTTTGGGTGTTTCATACTTAAACACACAACTGAATGCATCGTGTATCGGAAATGACGTAGCATGTAATCACTTCAAACACTAATGGGTAAGCCATTAAAATAAATATCGCTGGTCTTTATTTTCGGTCAGTAGCAAGTCTCTGGCTGCACTTATCTATCTGCACTTAGCTATCTATGTCTTTTTATCTCTTCTTCTTGAAACCATTCCCAAATGTTTCCTTTCCGAATGCCTATAAAATTGGGTATAAAAATTGTATTTTATTCCCTTCCATATCTTCTTTCAAAAAGTCTCGAACAATTTTTTTTCTTAATTGCTATCAAATCATCTTTAAGACCTTTTTGTGATTTTTGAATTTTAAAGTCTTCTGAGCTTTGCTTCGATATCCCTGTCGTCATGTGAATTATACTTTATTGCCGTTAAGTGTTCGATAACAAGTCTGCAGCGATGCTTACATTCTCCGACATTTGAGTATTTTTACATTTTTAATACTTTCGATTTTACAGCAGTAATTGCTTTTCATCGCTGTCCTCAACTTCTGTCTGCTCTCCTTATTGAGTTCGGCTTACATATACACACTTATGTACAAAATTTTAGGAAGAAACTTGCTTTTGTAACATGCAACGCAAACAATTTCGGCTTTTTACAAAATTTCAAATTACACTTAAGGCGCACAAAGCATTAGCACAATAACGCATATATATAAATTTTTTATGTCAACCCTCTGTTTTCAAGTTATTTCCGTCTTATGTAAAAAAACATAGACATGTCTAGAATAGAAGGAACAACAAAAACTATTTGCCATTTATTAGGCACGAGAAATGGACGAAAGAATAATTTTTATAATTTCTTGAAAAATTTAAGCCGAAAGACGCTAAGTCAACGTATCTGGTCCCAATTTCCAATGTGGTGAACCATACTGTAGTAGAGCTTGACTATATGCTGTAGTAGGTTAGCGTGGGATCCAGTCGAATGAATGCTCGTTGGATAAAAGCGTAACACTTATCGACCAGCCGTATTTACTGTTTACCAGTAAATTGACAATGTTGCTGTAATAGTCAGTCTATTTATGTTTGCGTATACATGTGTGTATGTATGTAAACGGAAGATTACGAACGCACCAACTAATACAGCACGGATCTGTTTCTACAGCCGGATGAAACTACCCACATTCATATATTAGGTATAAAATGCCCCGCGGAAATGGTTATAGTGTTGCCAACTTTTAATATTCTTTAAAAATAAATTATTTTGAAAATCTATATATTTTATATGAAAGCTTGATCCGTAAGTTCAATAATCTCCTCGAAGACTTTTATTTGATTAACTTTCCCGTCACTCAAAGAAGATTGTGAAAAAATGCTCTTCTTTCTTTGGCTGTGACAGCGGCATTTACCCCTAACCCCTAAGTCTGTTATCGAAAATTACCCATTTAAGAGCGTACAAAAGCGAAATGATGACCACATTAGGCTTCTTCAGCTTGCCTTGTATATTTTACTGAGAGATTAGGAAACTCGGAAATGTGAATCTAATAAAGTACAACACAGACGTCAATAAGTCTTCACCGTGTGGTAAACATTAAGTACTGACGTACGGGCTCATTAAAAAATCACCAAATGGTATTTTAATTTTCTTTTATGTAGAGCGCATGTCTCCTCGCACCAGCTTAATATCAACGATTTTCATGCCCCCTTTAGCTAGAATAGCTATGTTTTCTATAAGTCACTAGGCTTGTAACACTCCGGAATATCTAGTAGAAAATGCAAAAAGCGGAGGTCATTTAAACCATATTCCATAAACCGTATTCCGTAAACCGAAGAGAGATGATATGTACGTCCGTCCGTACGAATGTTGTTTACTACGTTTCTCAGGACGTAAGTATTTCCGGCAACGTACATTTCGCAAATTGCATTCGCCAACCAGGACAATAACTAAGTTTATGCCCACACGTCGACAAGAGTTGAAGCAAACAAGTTATGAATTTGAAGTTGTAACGAAAATTTTCCCGTATTTTGGCTTCTAAATAACAATGTGAGGTTTGTCACTAATGCTGAAATAGTTGTACGAGATTTGCAACGGCGTCTGTTTGTAGAAAATAGGCTTAAAATATTTTTTTGACTTATCTAAAGTGAGCAATATTTGAAAATTGCTGAAAAGCACGAACAAATGGTTTTCTCACGAATTATTTTTTAATTTCTGACTATTTTTTGCATAAGCTAGCATTTGCAAAAACATTTATAAAACATATCAATGTACGTATATATGATGTAATTGAGAGTTAATTGAGTTTAAAATAAGCCCTGAGATGGCCTCTTTCGGTACGCGTATCATGTTACGAGCATTCTTCTCTGGGTATTGCTAAGTGATTACAGTTTCAAAATTTGCTCTTGATGGCCTACACATTAAATAACTTTTTTCGTTTTCCGATATATAGAAGAGCGTTGTGAAATTTAAATATAAAGTTTTCTTTTTTTTATTTGTTAGTATTTGAACATCCGTTTAGTCTGCAATGGCTACAAATGTAACGCATCAGCGCCATTGCAACTAAGCTCGCAATTAAATGCTCTAGTTTTCAGCAATGAAAATGCACATGCAGACAAAGAACTCTTTCGGGATTTCAACATTTACATACACATGTTGCCGCTCTTTTCCCGCTCTTTCGGCTTAATAGTAGCGGGCGAGTTGATGGTAGCAGTTGCAGTACTTTAATCAGTTTAAAAAAGAAAAAGCGAAAAAAAGTTTCTTAGTTTAAAAAACTTGATAGAATTGTTTGGCAAAGGCTTAATGCAGGTGTAAGCAGCAGCATCCAACTGTGTATGCGTCCCTTTGTTTAGTAATGCGATACCGCTTTCGCATTTAAACGTGCATGCACAACATAAAGTCTATATACTCTTCACATACACTTTGCTTTGAGTGTTTTTGTGGGTGTTCATGTGCTAAATAAAGTTTAGTTTTATTTATTCCTTTTCTTTATTATTTTACTTCCTTCTACTCTATTTTCACTTGTTCTACTTGCTCTACTTGTTCCCCTTAGTTCACGTTGCATTGTTTTCTCTTGTTGACTTAATAAACATGGCAGGTTGTTTCTTAATTAAAGTTTGATAAGGCAACTTGCATATAATCAAACCAGCATACAGGATGAGACATTCCATTGCTTGTCGTTGGTGTGATGTACTAACTAAAAGTTTAAAGTGTAAATAAAGTGCAGCAAACTCAGCAAACTCAGCAAACTCAGCAAACTCTTTCCCAATAGATATTTTTTTTGTGTTTTTTAATTTTATTTAATTTGCATTTTTTGTATTTTTCATTATTTTCTTTTTAAAAGACTTGATGTAAGCGAAACTTTTCAATTCTAATTAGTCACGAGAGAAAGAGAGAGAGAGAGAAGTGTAAGGATTCTTAAGTCCCTTATCTAAAGGCGGACATCAGAAGAAAATGCATTGGTTTAAGTGTACCTATCCGCTTTTTCACATCTGGTTCGAATATTTGAAACCACACACAAGCGCATGTGTAATTAAGGTTAATGTTTATCGCCACAATTCCCAGAACTCCTATTATAACGATTGTCTGAGAGTTAGAGATTTCAATATGCTAAGTAATATGAAATCTTACTCTTACACGAAAAATATACATTACAAGTGATATTTATGTTCTTTACGCATTTATTTGATTCATCTGCACACATAGTTAGTTATCAATACAATGTAATATTTTCTCGTACGTCTGCACTTGTTTAAATTACATATGTACTAGCTTCCGCTGCATGCACGGTATGTATATATAAGTGCAAGGTGTCTTCCGAGGGATCTTCGGAATTCTTTGGTCCGTGTTGATCAAAGCAACCAAAGCGCGTGACATAGAGTGAGCGGGCAAACTAACCCCTGGGGATTCCACGCTTTTGTTACATAATGCTTTAGAATAATCGGCTTTGCGCGTGTCATTGTGATCATATGTTCCCACTTGCCTTTGGGTTACCCATACTTCCGTGGAAGCCATCCCTACTACTTTCCCCTTGGATTTATTCTACAAGGAGAAGTAATCAAGAAGAGAAGTAATCGTCAGACTCCACTATCGTTAGCCCTCTTCATAAACGTGAGGTTATATCCTGGACCATATTTGTGTTCGAATAGCGATGAGGAAGTCTGAATGCAGACGACCCTCGATACTGTCGAAAACTCTCCAAGAAACGAATCTTCGTCGTCGGAGTAATGCCGGGAACAGGGGGATTGTACTCCATTAAAGCATGGTAAGGCGGTTGCTAGACTGTCAAGATTACTAGCGACTATCGATCGATTTACGCGATCTGCCATTCAGGGAACGTCCTAAAAATTAAAAAGGACAACACGCGAATCTTAACAGATATCTTCGAAGAAAATGGAAAGCATACGTCTTATTAACTGAATAATAATTAAATAGAAACGACGAACTTACGTACCCCGATTCATTAGATCTATCTAAATAGGTGACTAAGTCTACCTAATAACTGATTAGATATTTTTTAGGATATACTTCTTAATAGCAAAAGCATTTACTCGGTGGAGATGCTTATGGAAATACGAATAAGAATTTTTTGAATCAAGCATAGAAGTAAAGCAGTCGCTTACCTGTAAGTCCCATAAAAGGCGACAAATTTTTGCGAGAGTATTTAATTGTTGGAAAAGGCGTAGTGTGGATTCATAATTCCCCTATAAAGGCGAAATCCAATAATTGCTAGAGAGACTTTACTTTTCTTATTGTTGAATATATTGCGTGAGAGAATACTACACTGTGTCGTCACAAAATTTATATTTTTATTTATCAAATTGATGCTCCGTGAGGTCAGAAGTCAAATACACACTTATTCAGTTCGCAAAGATTCTCTTGTGAATACATAAACGTACAGTGACGTTTTGCCCTTTTCCTCTGTCGGTTGCTTGGGGAAAGTTGATGAATGAAGTCTTGCGAAAAATGAATCCCTTGCGTCTTTCCATCAGGTAGCAAAACAAGCGAAGCTGGAAATGACTTCACTTAATTTTAAGCTCATTAAAGAGCACTTAATAAGCTATGCCCAGTTTAGAATACTTAAGCAATGAGAAATGTGTGATACAAAAAAAAAGGAAAAGAAAGAAATAAAAAGGAAAGAAAAACCACACATTAAAAAGAAAGGAAAGGATTATAATAATCTATCCCCACTCTAATATTTTTCCAGGGTAAAAGTGAACACTAAAACGTATTTCCACAAAAAAAAATTTTTGTGAGAGTGCAAGTACGTAAACTCCCAGCCCAGCGTGACAGCTGCCTTAACAATATCAAAAGTGGAAAGCAAAAATCCTTACGTAAAACTAAAACTTGACGAAAAGGAAAGTCATGACAACAAGGTTTTCTTTTTTTCTTATTTAGCAACAAATGAGACGACATCACCTGAAGACCGCTTATAAGACCTTCAAATGTTAGCAAATGTCCAAGACTTTTATTTCGTGTTTTTTTTATAAAAGTCTTTCGTAACGATGCACCCAGCAAAAGGTGTGTTAAGCAGTAGGTTGCCTCTACTCGGTTCTTCTCGTACTTCAACAGTTCAATACAGGGAACAGAGGGCTGTCAATCATGTCAGTACATTATTTATTAAGGATCAAAAGGCTTTGTCTAGCTGTCTTTGTTAAAACACATGAAGTAAGATGAAATGATGGGCTGAAGATGGGCTGAAATATATAACTTTCCCCCCTTTACTCATTACTTCGCGAAGTTTCCATCGCTCAAAGAGTGAAAGTCTAAGCAAAGTTTACTGTACTTGACTGTACATGGGTGTCCACCACCCATGATGATGATGAATGCAGCTGAGTAAAGCATTTGATATTTCCTATTAGGGGTATCGTAACGTTCCTGATTCACTTGAAAGTGAAGGCTGATAGAAGGGGAAGATAAGCTATGGATTAAGCAAACAGGTCATTTATCCGTCTGAACGCTCAAATTGGAAAAATTTTGTTCTTTCCTCAGCATTACAAGAGTTTTTTTTTTGTTAACCGATCTTGAGGTAAACATATTCACCCGTCGCCTCCACGGAGCTACTGTTAAGCGTTGTTTTGCTAACTGCAAGTACTGCAGTCGTCCTAACCTCGGCTTAGCCCATGTTCACCACCTGCTCCTTATTCTGTTTTTGACATCACCACAGTTCATTGATTTACAAGTCTATCGACTATCAACAAGAGCTTTTAGCGTTTATCTCGCTATCGTCCGAAGTCTCAACTGTTGACGGTGCTACAACTCGACTCTACTTCATCGGAACCTTGGCTTGGCCGCCGTATAGACTGTTACATAAGAGTCGCGCCTACAACCAACCAAGTCGGGGTTCGCGGATTCAAATCTCAGTGCGGTTTGATTGCACCTGCCCGTAGAGGTCATCGCGTAAGCGGACGGGTGGCGTCCCGATAGAAGAAAATGTTTCTACCGTTGACCTTTTCCCATTTCATGTGTGACATCTTCAAATAAAACACTTTTTTCTTTTTTAGGTGTAATGCTGCTCGTGACGATAATCATAAACAGATACAATCTGTTTCATCTATCAGCTCTATTTTGGCGTCGCGATCGCTCACTACTCACAACTAGTCTTATCAGAGTGTTGAAATTTGGTATTCCACGGGTGGTGCCATAGGTACAACAAAAAGGTTACCAATATGGTTATAAATTAACTTTCACGTCAAAGAAAGTTGTTAAGTCCCATAACCGGTGGCGAAAAAAATGCTTGTGATTGTCTTTTGAAGTTGCTTAAAATACGCCACTAGTACAACGGCCGTCAATTTCAAGAGAACTCGGAAGCCACATGTCCGGGTTCGGAGAACCTCTAAAGTAAAATGAATATCCTCCCGTTGCTGCAGCTCGCTAGGTGGGTATAGAGTCACAATGTCAAGTATTTTCAATCCTAAATCATTCCTAAAAGCGTTTGATATTTTCACTCCAATGTAGTAAAGTATCGTCTCTTACCTAATTTGCTCGCATTGAACATCAATGACCGCAATAATAATTGCATGAAGCGCATGCATGCATGTTTAGTATTTTGAGAATATGTGGAGAAAATAAGAAATGTTGCGAAATAGAACACAATGTGCATTGTGCACACATACATATGTGTGTATGGATAGTATGAAAAAAGAACATACCAGACAAAAACGTTAAAAAAACAAAAAAAATGCACTTTTATAACATCAGAGATACGGACAAAGCAATGGATGAGAATAATAGTTAAAGTAATACAACGGCAGACCACAAGGCTGCAAGTACCCCCCTTGCTTGTTTTTATTTTCCTACCATTACCATGCTTAGTCCATTTAACCCGCACGTGTTCTTATGCGTGGATGCGAGGATGTACTCTTTTGGAATATAATGGGAATTTAAGTCGGCGGAAACGACAAAACTATTACAATTGCGTAACAAGCCATTGCATGTCCTGATTATCACAACATATGTTAAGTTTTTGAAGGTGTTTCAGTAGCTGAAATGAAACTGGAAGATTTTCTAAATGCTGATGAGTTTTTCACGATTCGTGTTCTGGTTCAATTATTTCCTTATTTTCATAAGACTTCGTCTTATTAAATAAATATTCGAATAGCATCGAGATAGATATGGCATTCATTTCTTGTTGGTCTTCTTAAATTCATTACGTATATAGTTACCTTCTATTCAGCAGTCCACTCTGCACGAACACTTGCATTCTCTGCAGGACACAAGACATTTTTAAGTCCCTCGCAATAAAAGCGAAAAGATTTCTAAAGATTTCTTAGTACTCTTTCATTCTCATTTGTAAAAAAGTAAATTGAAAGGACAACACAAAATAATTCGCATAAAAAAAGGTATGAAAAAGTTATGCCATGAGTTTGCATCGTCCTCCGGGAACGTATACACATGGTGATCTAATAAGTGGACTCTCGTTTATGTCGTAATGGAAAAAAGACGGTAAAAAATATCAACATGACTCTATTTATTTTTCCGGCTCTGGACTTTTCTAATAATTTAATTTTGGAACATCAGTTTTTAGTCACTTGTCCACATGTTATTTCAAAGAGAATAATGTATAGCATGACGTTGGTGGCCACTGGGCATCGGCATTTGTGAAGATTACACGGTCATAAAGGGAGATGTCGAAAATGTGGTTCCATAGGGTCCGTGCTTGTGTCCAAACATGTCAGAGTAACAAATTTCATATGAAAAATATCGGCCTGTAGATTGAACACAAGAAAACAAGGCAGATAGATGAACAGGCAAGCTCAGATCGATCCTAAAGGTGTTTCTGAATTGGTTGCCATAATAAAAGGCAGATCTAGCTGAAGTCCTTCTGGGTGTAGCATAGATTTGCAAAAGCTTCACATACTCTTATAGCTCAAATGGCGTATGATACAAATGTAGAAAAATTCTATAAAGCATCATAAAAGATTTTATATTCTTGCTTTTTACTCTTTTCAGTTAAATCCTGGCAGGAATTCGTTCATGATCAGCGATAATACATCTTTAATCAAATACTTACCTATCTTACGTAACTGTTTTTTTTTTTTATTGATCGTTCAAATTACTATTTGCTGGCTTGAAAACTGGTTAATTAATTAAATTTTTAATTATATTATGTTATTAAATAATAATAATAACTGCACATAATGGACGTGAAACCATGACAATACTATGCGGTCTAGTATTAGTATTAACTAGTCTGTGAGTCATTATATATCATTATGCTTTATACGGCAGTCACTCGCAGGATAGAAACAGGCACGAAATCCACTGAGCGCTATTTGTATAAACAATTAATTCCGGTAATAAACCATGAAATGATGCACACTAATGTGCGCATTAACTTCCGGCAATTTTCTATGAAAATACCAACAATGTTGTGGTTATATACATATATATATTACAGCATATAAATATAATCGAATTATTTGTGTGATAATTGTTAAGGACACAAACGATAGTAAATACGATTTTGACAGCGCCGACGTTGTATACGCTTTGAGATGCATTTGTTTAAGAAATTGAATTTGGATTTTATCCTTTACTGACTCGTTTTATGTGCATATACTACGCTTGAAATGAATATCGTATTTCCGTACAATAAACATTACTTTTCTGTGTACATTCGAGCTGATACCCTTAAAGTGTAAACAGCTCCATGTCATAAGCAATTATACGAATCCGAAGCTATCTTTTCAAAGACTTTGTCTTTCGTAAGGGGAAATGTTACCTTTGACTCACTTTTCAAATCATTTTAAAGACAATTAAAGGATTTATTAGTATATTGGCTTTTATATATGAACGCCAAACTCCTAAGATAATAGCAGACTTTCTAATACTCCGCGTCACTAGCGGTGAACTCTGCTTGAGAGAGCAAGAATCTTAGGAAGCTGAACATATTAACAACAGAAGATAATCGAAAACTTACGTATCAGAGTTCACTTAGTACGAATATGTTATCCTGATTATCACGAAATTCGAAATTGATCCAGTTACGTCCATCTGCGCATGCATCCGTCTTTCCGTCTTACATACTAGTTACTAATACACCTTTTCGAAGTGGAGTTAAACATACGTCGGGAGCATGGCATTGTAGACGGCAAAAACATCCGCGCCGTCTATATGTATAGTTGCAACCGGGAGCTCTGCCAGTTATACCATCACCTTTGTATTGCTCAAGAGCTGGAGTCGAAATAGCAAAGCGATTATTGCGACTTTAAGAAAGAAGATAATCAGCAATTTTTGAAAACATGGTTTGGTTGTAAAAGAAATTCACCAGAAAAGTGTTACAGGACAATTCCAGGTGGCTGCAAAATTGAAAGCCGCATACGCATCACTCTCAGAAGCAGCATCTTCTCCGAAATAACAAACAACGCACGCATCATTATTCTTACGCCGCTTCCTTCCACAACCTTTTTGTAGCATCGAGCTCATCGCATGTAGTTACACATCAGTAAAGCAAAAAAAAAAAATAATTTTTTTCTCAAAATCCTTAACCCACCGTGAGCGACTGCTACTTACTCGAACAATTCGCAACACAGTAAATTGTTATTTTAATTATGAGCATAATTTACATACAAAAACTTGTAGCACGTGCCATCAGAGGTACGTGTTCATATTTTGTTATTACGTTAATAAAATTCCAAAGCATTCCATGCACGTATACATTAAGTATACATATATACATGCTCATGTAGATAGAACCGACTTATTGTAAGTTACTTTTATGGTTGGCCTTTGAATGACAGTTTGATTGCATTGTTCTTATTTGGCTTTTTGGATTTCTGTCGTTTTTCCACGACGTACTTGTTTGTACATAACTAAATATATTCATGTATGCGTAAACCATTGACTATTTTACCGCTTTATAATAATACAACGACGATTTTTTTATAATCGAGTATATTACGATTATTATTCGGATCGTACAATTAAAAAATAACTTCACAGACTTCAAATAACATATAAAAAATAAACGACGAAGAATTTCACCGAAAGGACTATACACAGGACCTTATCTTACATAGAAACCTTATCCTTTAGAAACACTAGATGGAGTGAAGTTGTTTTTGTTTGAAGTCGAGTCCTCTCTTCACCACTCCGAAAAAACTTGACATAGAAAATACAACTTTTGCGCATATGTAATAAGCTGATCTTCACAAATTCATTATTAATCACATACTTATAGATTTGTTACTTTGTTCATAAGTTTCACATGAACGGCTTCCCAGTTATTTATAGAGTATATTTTGTTCAAAGGATGTAACCTTACATTTAAACTTTTTTCAAGTGAGCTGTTGGTTTTCTTAAAGAGGAAAAAAAAGATTCACTTTTCTGGTGATTTCTTACTTACTTACTTACGTACTGACACAATTTCGTACATCATACTGTAGCTCAATAAACATTTTTTCTTCTTCAGAGAAAGGACATTTTTTTTTCAATTTTAACTGCGCTGCTCCGTTTTTTATTACATTATAAACGACCAAAGTCATTAAAAAATATTCTCATTTATAAAAAAAAGTGAAGGGAAAAGAAGCAAAAATATGTAATTTCCCTTTATTTTTCATTTTGTTCTCCTTTTCTTTGCCCATCGCGAAAGGTATATTGTGTTTTTCAAATGTTCACAACGCTTAAAAATAGGCAATAAAAATGTTTAAAAACTATATATAGTTTAGACTAAAGTAAAGTAAATGTAAGGCAGTAAAGCAGAATCCATACAGCGGTATTTCTTCTTGCGTTCCACTATCTACACTGATTGCATAGAAAATTATGACATCAAATTTTTCGTTAATGTTCTTCATGCAATGAAATTGTTTTTATTCCCTTTAGGTTCAGGATGATCTAAACAGCTATTGAACGCTGTAACCTTATATCTCTAAATTTTCTTGCGTAAGAATTTTTTCTTTATATTAGATACTTGCATGTATTTTGATCAGCGATATCTACTAGTGAAAATTATAAAGTAATGTCAACTGCCAATGTACACGATAGTTAAATTCAACCATTTTGAGCTTTATCTATATAAATGAATAGTTTTCCGTTTAGTATTACTAACCTATTCAGTGTATACAGACGTTAATCAAGGAACGCTAAAAATTTTATTTTCGACGTGCATTTGGTGAATTTATTGTTTAATTTGAAGACATCTGTTGTCGAAGCCCATCAAACACTTTTGGGGATGTTGCTCCATTATTCCAATTTTCGGTTTCAACCGTTTAACAGTGTTGGTGTTAATGTCAATGACAAAGGACATCCTGGACGACCAAATAGTATCAATGACAGCGAATCGTAAGATGTATTGGTCGAAAACCCAGCCCAAACTCCCAAAGAACTTTCGAACGTTTTAGCGTTTCATGAAACAACTGTTTTTAGACGTCTACATGCGATAGGAAAGATTCAAAACAGAGAATATGGCTACCAGACAAAGAAAGAAGAGTTTTCGGGAGCATATTGTGACTAACGATCTATTATGACAATCCCGAGCGAACACATCAACATCGAAGCGAAATATTCATGGCCATAAGGTCTTATTGCGCATATGGTGGGATCAATAAGGTGAAGCCTATTGCAAACTGTTAAAACGGAATGGAACTGTTAATGCATATGTCTACCGACGTCGGTTGAACAGATTCATTCATTCTCTTACATGAAAACGCACGCTGCAAGAGTTGCTAAGGATACACTATTACAGTTCGAATGGAAAGTTCTTTCGCACCCAACCTACTCGGCAGACATAACGTCTTCTGGTTATCACTTGTTCAGATCGCTGCACCATGGCTGGGCGGGCGTGCGGTTTCGAAATAGTGAAATAGCCCGAAACGAATCGCTGCTGAAGAAAAGTTGTAGAAAATTATGGAAAATATTTTGATTAGCATGCATTGTAGCGTCTCTTATTATTATGATTGGGAGAACTTTATTCGGAGGATATGCTTCGGTAAATATTATATATAATTTTTCTAGCGATATATATGGACTGAAAGAGTTAATCGCCGCAGCTGTATGCTGCTTACTTTTACACTTACTTTTATCTCGTGTGTTATGCTGCTTTCATACATTTTTGATGAACGGCACTTTCTTCACGGCGAGGCTCAATAGATTCGGTCTAAGCCGCCATTTTATTTACCTGTTTCCTTATTTCCTTTCCTTTTCGTTTTAGTAAAGCGTTGTCCGGAGAATGTAAAAAAAAATTTCAACGAAAATTTATTAAATATAATTTACAGTTAATTTTATGCTTGTTGGCTGCACTTTTTTCTTTGGTTTCAAGAAGACCTTCTCTTAGCTTTTCATTCAGTTTAAATAAAGTGCTTGGGCAATAAATTATGATCTCGTTAAAAACGTGTTCCTTGGAAATACAGAGAAAACCTTTTTTAATGTTAGTTCTTCCTTTCATCATTTAAAACCAAAACTGGAAATTAAATGTATTTGAAAGAATTTTTTTTTTTTGGAAGCTTCGCAAAATATGAAACGAATTTTAAGAAAATTGATTGCACACCACCAGGGTTAAAGGAAAAAAAAATCAAATAATTTTATTTATATGAAATGTAAATGTGTTTCTTCTTTTATTTTTATCCTTAACTCTTTATAAATGTATAGACATAGCATAAACAAGAAACACTTTTTTTGTGCTTCAATAATTTGGTATGCGATGAAGTTGTAACTTACGCCTGTAGAAGGTGTAAGCATAGCCGAGTATAATAAAAATTAAAAATTATTATAAGAGAGAACACATTAAAGTCTTAAAGCACTGGTATCTAAGGCTGCCGGATTTATTGAAACCTCTACCGCACCTGACATTTGAACCCACGACCATTGAGCTGTTAGTGGAAACTCTTTGCCTACTTGTCGTCTCAGCCGGATAAAAAAATTAAAAGATTGTTTTGCAAAGGAAAAACTTTTAAAAATACTTCAAGTCAATGCGTAGAAAGTGTTATAAAAATTTTAGTAACATTTTTGACTTGCTTTCGTTGCACACTTCAAGCATTTTATGCATCTCGGCTGACCTACAAAGGAAAGTTTTCTCCTTTCTTCCTTTGTTTATTTTGTTTCGCACTTTTAATTATAGTTAAAGTTCGTTTACCTGTTTTTCTTGTTTTCATTTACCCGATGATTGCAAAACAAATTTGTCGCCATAACGGAAGTAAAAACTTAACACTTCCTTCTGTCAAGATTGTTAAAATACTTTCTTAAGCATTTACTTGAGAAAAAAACTTTCACACAAGAAACTTGGATAAAAAAAAAAAAATTCTTTTGCAATTGACGAATGTCGAGTAACGAGTGGAAAACAAAACTTTGAGTCATCTCAGCTTGAAACAAGTAAGAAAGTTCAGTACGTACGTCTAGGGGTAAAGTCGGATAAACACTTGCAACAGGCTTTCAATTTTCTTTCCTTGACTTTTTTCGTATTTTCCACAAATTCCTTTTTTTTTTGGACCCTCTTTGTCTTCACATGTCACATGTCTTTTATTTGCGTATAACGTGACTGCTTTTATCCCTAAAGCAGAAACTTGCCATTATTTACCCGGCATCGCAGCAGCTCTGTGTAGAATTCTTTCAAATCTACACAGAATTCCACTTATGCTAAACGTTTAATATAGTGTACGACGAAAACACCATGGTTGTAACTTCTTCTTCTTCTTCTTCTTCTTCTTCTTCTTCTTCTTAAAGACCTCAGTTACAACAAAAGCTTGTAATTATTCTCGCTTTTTCGATCACCCTGCCATGCTGACTACGTTTTACAATATGTTCCGACACAAGACATACTTGGACGTTTGACTCGACGTCGTTGACTTGAATTGTCGAATACGGATATCTCTCATCCTTGCTCATCCTACAAGATTGGTCGCGGTCGGCCTTGCCAAATCCGTTATCCGTCACGAATGCTTAAATCTACCTTAATCCGTCTTTCCATTTTCCGTCTTCGCAATATAAACGACACTTCAAAGAGTTTTTTAATAGAAGGTGTGTGTGATAATTGGCAAACTGCTCTTAGTTTCTTTATTAAATTTTCATTTTCAATTTGTTAGTATCGAAGATCTTTCATTAATCTTCCCTCGCGGAGGACTATTATATACGTTGACCCCCCTTTAAGATGTTAGGTGTTTAGACTTAAACTTTAGAAAATCGTTTTCGGAATTAAACAGAGAGCAAGATAAACTCAGCCCTAGTTTTGAGAGTGGTGAGCCAAGCGAATTTACAATCTGCGCTCAATTTGAAGGTTGAACGTATCGGTCACTTTGTGATTTGCGAGTTTATTGCCTTGAATTTTTACAAATAATCTCCTCGAACCCTTTCAGTTTTACATATAATTTCAAGTTTTATAACAATAAATGAACAGCAACTCAACTTATACGTAATGTAAAAATCATAGATTTTTATCATCATCGTATTATGCAAAAAAAAAAACAACAAAAATGTAAATCCTCCAAAGTGTGTAATGGTAGCTCTCATCATTTGGTGATGCATTAATCAATGTTATGGAGTTTATGTGCAAAAAGTGCAAAAATATACAGAAAAGTCAATAGCGAATAAAGGGAAATGGAGCACACAACGCAAGTGTTAGTATTTTATACATTGAACATTATTACATATATTAAACCGAAACCAGTCAGACAATCATTTATTCGGTGTAAAAATAAAGCTTGAGAGTCGTTTACTTTGAATATGATAAAAAAACTTTTAGGTAATTTTTATATTTTAACCATTAAAATATTCAAGTTTTTTTTTTTCTTTGCATTCACTTTGTAGCCGTCTAACAATTGATTCGTTGTAGTAGAAAGTAGAAAATCGTTACCATTGGAGGATAACATTCATACATATCACATAAGGTCCATCATGCTTTACATCACAAAGGAGCTTAATTAGACTCCTCTCTTATACTCTTTGATTCAATGTTCAGCGTAACGCTAACGCTTCACCTATATGTTGATATCTTTCGGAGTGAAAAGTGAAGCAGAGGATTCCCATTTCTATAAAAAATGTGTGAACCCAATGCTAAGAACCGAGGCATGTTTAAATTTTGGCGGCAGTGAAGGTCAGTTTGTAGTGATAATGAAAAAAAGAACAACGGAATGCGTAGAAGCACAGCTTTCTTCACCAATTTTCTTCAAATCCATACTTTGAATTTATTTCGAATCAAAGTCTTAGTGCTCAACTGAGAGCGTTTCTTTACAACACAACACAAACTTAATTAACCCCAGCGCAGAGCTTAAGTGTTTACTGTGTTAGTTTTGGATTAAAATCTCAAAATGACAATTTTTATGATTAAATTAATCACGACTGGCAACAACGACTCCAACGTATATCGCACAAGCAGGCCTGAAATGCAAACCGCATATAAATAGGCAATTGGTACTGTCTTGTAGTAATTAATTTTCATTACAAATTAACTATTACAAGTATAAAATGTTAATAGCGCCCAAGATAAACATAATGCAATAGGAGAGTAATTTAATAAGTTTACCAGGAGTAAAATGCCAGCGACAAGTAGTCCCGACAAGAAGTTCCTTGCCGGAAAATATATTTCTCAAACGTCGACTGACAGCTGCGTGGACAGAACAACTATAGATTACGAGAGTCCTACTTCCGTCAATCGGTGGCCCACTAACGGATTCGTGTTTTTCCCAATCGGGAAATTGACTCTTTGCTCTTCTCAAATACACACGAGATTTATTATTTGTTTATGTATTGATTTTTATACTCAACATCACTTGCACTGTGGAGACTCCGTTTTAAGTTTTTGAAAATGTAGATAGGGACTGATTTTGTTCCGTAATAGCATTAGCTGTTGTCAATCGAAATTATCTGTACCACAATAAGATCTATGACAAGCAGATTAATTTTTTCGAATTTTAATGGAGACCTCTTCGTTATAAGGGCTCCCATTACCCGTCGTAGAAATGAAACTTTTTGTATTTTATGGTGAAAATATGTAAAGAAAAATATTAAATGAAGTGGTGGAGGATATTTAATAGTCGGCCTTGCCGGACTGCAATGCTTTTACTTATTGTAATTACAAAGCTTGTAAAAGCTCGAAATACAAATCTTAAATACTATGCCAAAACTCGTCAATCTGCTCGCTATTAAGCCTTTGCAAGATGAAATAACCGGAATGTAATAAAGTTTCCATGCAACTCTTTCCACTTCAAACGTTTGTCATGTCCTTTCGTTCGAGAATCTTCCGCAAAATTGGTTCACCAAGACGTGTGCCTTAGTACAAAAACTTATTGACTGACCCTCGTTTCACGTCAACACGAAAACATAAACACGAAGACATAAATGTATATGAGTACAAGAGCTTAAGCGATCAATTTATATATACAAAGTCCTCATGTCAACTTTCAATTGCAACACGCAATGCAAGTTTATTTACACGATTCATTTAATTCATTGCACACAAGAAAACACATCCTTCGCATATATGTAAATAGAAATCCTTGGGAAAGTAAATTTTCATTTTCTTTTAAATAAAGCGAAGATAAAATAAATTTTATAACATTTGCAAAAAGAGCAGAAAAAAATAGTTTTCCTAGTAAGCATTCACACAATTTTTATTACAGCGTAGTATAGCGTGTAATATTGTCACATGCAATGCAAAACCTTTTCGAATTTGTTTTGTTTTTTTTGTTCGACAACAAGCGACGCAAAAATAATTGTCGATGCTAATGCGCTAATAATAATAATAGATAGCTAAGAACCCTAGTTCGAAGGGAAGCGCTTATAGCTCATTTTGTTTGTTCTCAATCAAATTAAAGAATATGTTATGTGTATATGAGCATAGAGATGCCTTACACTTGTCTTAACAGTCTTAAACAGTCGAAAACTTTTGAACAGTCTTTGAAACATAAAAAACCTTACAAAACAGTCTAAGAAATGAAGTGAAATGAAATTGCCTTTAATAAATCTGCTGTTAATTGTTCAACTGCAAAAGATAAAGTTTAGAAAGCGAATTACCAGAAGCACACAAAGTCTGTGATTCAACATAGACATACATATGTATGTTACATAAGACCTAAGTAGAGTTTACCATTTCCCTAAGTGTCAATATTTGATGGTTATAAGGTTTTCTTTTTCTTGTCAAGCAATCAAAAAGTTATGGAAGCGATACAATTTGTTTTAAACGCGGTTTTGTCGTGGGGACATAAGACTTAATGATCGGCTACACATCAGGCTGTAGCCACTCCCTATAATTATGAATTTAATTCCCCTAAATTCCCCTATAATCTATATCCGAAAACGCAGAGGAGTCAAAATGACACGATCCAGAGAAAGCGAATACAGCAATAAGGCCATCAACGCCAATCTTATTTGGTATGTCCTCCCTAAATAAGTGGACGCAAGCCAAAAAAAGCCCCGAGCTATGCGTTTCAGGCTGCAGCCAAGTTACCGTAAACGGTAATAATAAAAAAATCATGGTTTAGACTTTCCTCAGCTCTGAGTTCAAGCATCTACCATTTTGGTAAATGGTAGAGAACCGACACCTTAGGTTTTTGAGGTTTCCTCACTTCTTTGTAACCATCACAGTAATGCACGCATTTGTAGTAAAAAACTTATCGGTAATAAAAAAAAAGTCCAAAGGTAGGTGGTTAATGTCCGTAGTTCATAGTCGTTTGATTTCGCCGGTAACGTTGAAGAGAACGGTGCGATGTTTGAATTGGTATTACCCACGTATGTTAAGAATGTTCACCGGCTTTGTCTTCTCTTCCTGTACAGAACGTTACAGTACTCGACTTGCTTGTTTTATTGTCAGTTCAATATATGAAGTCATCCATTGAATCCATTTTAAAAATATTAAACGATCTTAATATGCGACTTACCAAGGGAATCTAACGTATATTGATACTTGAGTTATATCTCAAAACGTTTTTGTTTTATCGTTGCCGACAATTTATTCTGATGTCGCCCGATCTTCGAGAGCACGTCTGACTTACACAATTTATGATGGCGTCGGATAAAAGGAAAACAGCTCTCGATTACGTCCATCCCGGTTGCCGGTACGATCGCTAAGAAAGAAAAATTGCCTTAACCATAGCCAACTAACTTCGCACTTCGTAGTTTTCGAAGTTAATCAACTGACGCGCCTAATCCTCCCAATCAGTTATTTTTCCTGCCCATAGCGGGCACATGCTTCGAAGATGAGGTTGCTTGAGTGGAATGGTTGCAGACAAGTCAAGCGTAATGTGTGAAAGATGAGATTTGCAGGTAAACTAAAAGGTGGATAGCGATTGAAAACTATCTCCGGGAAATTGGCAAAGCAAAAATCTAGCAGTAGACCATAACAATTAGAAGTATGGTTGTATTGAAGTACCAATAGCCAGAATTATCACTACAACATCAAGTGACTTGTGGCAAATTGCAGTCCCGTTTCCGCCAAATAACAACATATTGCAATTATCGTAATATTCAAAACATTCGTAGAACGAATGTATGCAACAAAATTATATGCTGACTTCATGTAAACGAAAGCGTCTATGAGCGTCGTTATGAGGTACTCTTTAAAAGTATCACCATTTGCATTGTTATTGTATTCACTAAGGTCACTAACAGCATAAGTTTCAATTAAAGAGCCCCTTGATGTGATTCGCTTAGTTTAACCACAATTTTCCGAAGTTATACTCTTCACCGATTCACGGTATATTTCAGTTAAATGATGGGTTAATTGATTTATCGGAAATTTTGTCAAAGGGAAAATATTTTGGAAATACATCAAAGAATTTAAATCAAAAAGACAAAAACCTTATAGTGCGCTCAGACGGACCATTAAGCACCATAGAGCATTTCGCTTAACACACAATTATTCGTTTTTCAAGTGCAGCTTGTATATGGGAAGTTATCGAATAAGTTCCAATCCATTTTCAATAGCGCACGTTCTTGAGTGAACACATGCCGGCGATGTGTAAGTTAAACTAAACTAACAAGTAATTTTTAGAGTACCGTTTAGCCCTCAAGCTGAAGTAATTACGTTCATTATTGCCGATTGCCAAGTTTTTGCAAGTTTGCATCAGCTTAGAGGTTCACTCCCAGACTCCCAGGATTTACGCCCGATGCTAAAGGGTTCCATTTTTTCATTTTTCTCTTTTTTTCCCGCTTGGTTATTTATATGTATGGATATTGCTCCTTCTATTTTCTCGTCGTCTCTATACTTAAAAGCTTAGTCTTAAGGTTTAGATTTGTATTATACCCACCGCCACTTAGTATAAAAGGGTATACAAGCATAAAAGGGTATAAGATGTACGCACTCAGGAGGACATGAGAGAGACCTACTCTCTATTACACCGATCTAAGCTTTTCTGTCCCTCGGTCCGTTTCGTTTTTAATTTTTTCAACGAATATGAGCTAAATAAAATACTGAACAAAACTGTGAAATTCAGAGGAGGATTTTAAGGAAACTTTGGGTATGTTTCTCGTATCAAAATTTTTCTCTCAACTTCCTTAAACTCGATTATAAGCACAGGAAAGTTTAAAAATTGTATATATTCTTAATCAAAGTAGGTTTATGGGGTATTAAAGATTACGTTTTCTTCTTTTTTTAATTGCTTTGTAAGCTTTGGCATTGCAATCTGTTAAATCTCTCTCTCACTTTCTCTCTTTCTTTTGCTGTTCCCGCTGCTAATGCATCGCAACCGCATACCGCACATGTTTTTAAAAACACTGTAGCGGATCGTGGCCCACCATTAAATATCTCACCCCATCCTACGACTTTTCAAAATAAAGTTGTGTAGGTTGAATACAAAAATAAACAAGACAGGCAGGCAGACAGACAAGCTTAAATTTAGAAAGTGGTTTTGAATTGATCGATATTATAAGAGGTGGGTCCATCTCAAATCCTTCTGAATATTGCATACACCCACACCATTTGGATATATCCTTGTACCATAAATGATGTGGTATTTTTAGATATAAAATATGTTTATGCTTCAAAAATAATTTAAAAAAGATTTTTTAAATTTACAAAGCTAATCTTAAATTTCTTTCTTCCTTTTATCAAAATTGAATAAAGATTAAAAATTGATTATAATTTTATTGCTTTTCTTGTGAAAATCAGTTTATTAAGAATCGTTTTAAGTGCAACTCTATGGGATTAATTTTGATACTTTGCAAAAAGAAAAATAATAACAGGAAAAAAACATGTTATGTAGATTGTCCCTGAGTGCATGTGTTTGCATGTTTATTTTTGTAGAAAAAGTAATTACAGATTAGCTTTGGTGTATCCTACACATGCAAAGAAACCTTAGCTTGATTGTAAGACCTATTACCAGCCTATAGCTATTGAAATGTGGACAAATGCCCCCATAAGCACATTTACGTTCGTATGCTCTGTTTGCAACCGTTGGCCTAGTTTGCTCGAAATCTTTTATGGTCAAGCACAGTAAATGATTAGAGTGTAATAATATTTTTTCCGATTTGTGGTTATCTCTGTATACGTTATTAAATTCATTACTCTTCAATATCTTACTTAATCTTTACATCTATGTGTCAGAACATATTTATATTTTTTTTTCTTTTTTTTGCTTTAGAAAACATGTCTGGTTAGATGAAGAAGTTTATCAATTTTGCTTTACTAAATAGATATTTTCGATTAGTCTGCTCCGACTTCCTTATATGTAGGCAAAAGTAACAAAACATTTATATCTGAAAAGTATTACACGACAAATAAAATACGCTCTA
Source organism: Glossina austeni (assembly GCA_000688735.1). Taxonomy (NCBI): domain Eukaryota; kingdom Metazoa; phylum Arthropoda; class Insecta; order Diptera; family Glossinidae; genus Glossina; species Glossina austeni. Next base: position 1,207,986 of record KK502439.1, on the reverse strand, counting down.
TAACCTTTGGAGAGAGCATAGTATAGCTTTAAACGGCTTTTAATATGCAATACTTTACGATGTCCTAAAACACCTTTTTCGTTAATAATTCCTATTTAGCCAGAAGCTGTGCAGAACGTTTATAACAGTGTAGGCAATGGTTGCACAAGTGCTTAAGCCGAACATACTGACATTCAAACTTCACCTGAACGGGGATTGCCTAAGCATTTCAATTTTGATTTCATGCATTAAAGCAAGTCCAGCGAATCGATTCACGCTCATTAAGAATCTATGGACATTATGACACCTTCAATGCTTCAATGTTATTCAAAATAGCAACCTCCAAATATCTCTGCACAATACAACACACACTTAAGTGTACATCTTGACTAATACAAGATTACATGTTTCAGTATAATTCGATTACTAGAAATACTTACACGCTTTATAAGCAGCCGAAGTTAGCAGAAATATCAAATTAACGATGGACCGAAAATAAACAAAACGAAACCATAAAGTTTAGATGTAAATATACACTTGACGGAACCTTATGTGTACATCTTGACTAATACCAGATAACTTGTTTCAGTATAATTCGATTACTAGAAATACTTACACGCTTTATAAGCAGCCGAAGTTAGCAGAAATATCAAATTAACGATGGACCGAAAATAAACAAAACGAAACCATAAAGTTTAGATGTAAATATACACTTGACGGAACCTTATGTGTACATCTTGACTAATACCAGATAACTTGTTTCAGTATAATTCGATTACTAGAAATACTTACACACACACACTTATAAGCAGCCGAAGTTAGCAGAAATATCAAAATAATGATGAACCGAAAAATAGGAAAAACGAAAACGTAAAATTTATAAATAAAAATATTCCTGAAGGAACTTTGTGTGCACGTCTTGACTAATGCCAGACAACTTGTTCTGAGTAATTCGATTATCAGAATTACTTACGGCTTTCATATCAATAATTAAGTATACGTAGAATTGCAATTACGGGGGAGAAAACGGTGGTAAAAGACAAAATGAATGCGGTATTCCGTACATGCCGTGTGCAAGTTACAAAATTAAAAACCACTCGAAATTAGTGGATGCAGTGAAATGAGTGATCTAGGCGGGGTGGAGTCTCAAACTATCATGTATCTTTAAAGGTTTAAAGGTTCGGCAACGCTCATTTTAATCTAAGAAAAGCAGATAAGGCTATGAAGCTTCAGGCAAAACCAAGAGATTATGCGAAGGAGTATGAGACGAGTACGATAATAGAGCAAACATTAGTAAAGCTCAGTTAAGAAATATTCGATGCGTGCATTTTAAGGAGTAGTACACGGAGAAAACATTTGTGGTAGTAAAACCTAGCCATTTGTAAAGTCCACGAATAAATTCAGGGAGAGTATCTGTCGGTCTGCTTTTACCGAAAATGTCCCAGTAACGGCATGCCGTTATGGGACATCGCATGATTTTGCGGCTCTCTGCAAAATAGCGGCTAGCCGTTAGACATGCACAAGATGATGCAAATAACAATTTTTTGGTGATTGTGGTGGATTTTTTTTTTGTTGGTCAATTGGGTTTTTGCTATTGATCGAGAAAGAGTTGAGTTTGAGCTGTGATCGTGTCCATCCTTTTTTATAAACGCAAATTACTTAAAGAAAAAAAAAGAGCAGAATTACAGAATTGCTGAAATTAAAAATAAAATAAAACGAGAAACAAGAACATTTCCTTTTTTTAAAGAAAACAAAATAAAAAAAGAAAGAAATTAAAAGGATTAAAAATCATATGTTAGAAGCAAGCGCGATCATATTTCTTTCTTTGTTAGTGTTTTCATGGGCAAGGACAAATATTAAAGAAATTAAAGAAATTAAAGAAATTTTGTTTGTGCTGCTGTGACGAATATACCTCAAATCACATTCTTTTAAGCCCACAATCCGTTCAGCGACGCTATTGTCCCATTGAACAGCAAACAGGCAACAGCCTGCCGAACCATCCACAAATCAACGAAATGAACTACACAAGATCCAGGGTAACTGGGCAAGGGGAAATTTCCTGAGAAAGAATTCGAATTTGTTGGAAAACGAATCATGATAAAAAGGAAACGTAGAGAAAAAATGAGTGGTTCGGACTTATGTGTAGTGACTATTTACCGGTTCACCAGTCTCAAAATAAGAGACAAAGAATACTAAATGCGAATAACACGAACTGACGTGACAGAATATCGAAAATCGATAATCGAACTCAAGACAAAACTCTACCGCTTCTAATTTTTCTTTCTTTTCAAAATCCACACAACGCTCAAGAGGCAGTATTTTCTAACAAAGTACAAGCAAACAGCGAAAACGCTAATCAAGATCAAAATAATAGCCAGCGCGATATTCGCTTATACACCACCATACAAAGCATAGCAACAATTTTTAAATAAAAGTTTCCCAGCTCCGTGTTGTTACAGAAACACTTTGTGAAAAAGAAAGGTCGTTATTGGCTTAGCAATCATTCTGCGTAAGTCGACAAGATAAATGGCGTTTTATGCATTATATTTTTCCCTCCTTTTATTCTTTTCAGAAAAGTTTTTTTTTTTTTTATTTTAACGATTGATTTATAGAATTTCATGTTCTAACACTTGCACAGTCAACTCCCATCAAAGTGTCAGTCAAGTGTAAAATTCTTGAAGCATTAAGAGATAGATAAAGTCAGGTAATTGTGTCTACAGATATAATGCTGTCAGTTCGATAGAGAGAATTCGAATAAGGAAGTTTCTGTGCGGAATATATGAAAAAGTGGAAATAAAGATAAAAGACTTAAAGTCTAATAAATTTTTTGTTGAAATTTATTTATTATAATTTACTATAAAACTATCTACTAACGATTCGTCATCCTTTACTGACAGTCAGCTTTTTTCCGCAATTTACGTCCCGGTACCGTTTAAGTCTTGTCGCATCTCCTCCTTCTCCTAGTCGGTGTGCCAAGCATTTCCGGATAGTCCGCAAATATCTGTTCGGGCGCATCCAACGGATGCTGGCGGGTTCGTGTCAATCCAGAGCGATTGTCGTCAGGACAGTCATCTTGGCCACGTTTTATTTATTTTATATGCGAATGCCATTTCTGTTTGTATTCAACATTCCCGTGTTTTAATATTTGCAGACGACGTTTCTTCTCGTTTAACTCAACGCATGATACTACACTTCTTCAGTCTGATCTCGAAAAACTGTGTTTTTAGTGTGCAATCAATGGTATGGTGTAAGAAGATGTCTTCTGCGTGGGGTATTAACAATCAACCCCCGGAAAATGTAGTTATAAAAACTCGTACTGCGTACATCCGAACACGCTTAATACGCCCATGCACCTCAAGTGCTATAGAGTATAAAAATTGTTTGGCCGGCCGCATAAAAAAAAAAAAGACTAGAACGGCTAAACTCATGTGGGATGCGAAAAATGCGATTAAAATTAAAAACAAGTAAGAAAGTTATATTCGGCAGGGGCCGAATCTCGCTTACCCATCTCTATGTTTTTCGAATTCTTCTCTTAAAGTCCTTTTATTTGATACCCCTATCGCCGATATTGTTAAGAAAAAATTAATCGCTGTATATACCAAGTAATCTTAGAATTAATCCATTTTTAGGCAGATAATATATCTCCATTTAAGGAGTGTGCGAAATACTTTCAAACATTCGGTCTTGATTGCCCTACGATAACTAAGCACAAAGCCTCGAAAGAGTAAAAAAAACAGAATCACTTGTAACTTTGTGTGAGTTGACACGTAAAGAGTAGAGCGGTTTGTTTAGTAGGTGTGCAAAATTCTCAGGATTCTAAGTTCAATAATTCCCGAGTAACGAGCAACAATTCAAAAATTTTTGTCAAAAAAAAACTGACTTGCGTTCAGTTCACGCGCCATTGCACGCTTTTGCTCCAACAAATTTGGCCCATTTTCAATACCAGCCTGCGCGCAGAAACTTTAAATGTTTTTACCAAATTTGAAGTCGTTGCTTATATGTTGTTCGCTCTATTAGTCCTATGAAATGCTTCTCTTTTCCTCCTCCACAGCAGATTTGTGTCATTAAGGAGAAAACTAAAGTAGAGTTTAAAGGACGGCTGCACAACCCCGACGCCGTATATGGAGCGTCGAATGCGTACAAATGAAAATAACTGATACGGTTTTTAGTCTATAGAAGTGTAATATGCACAAACGCCGATTACGGAATGCATGCTCTCATCTCTCATCAGATTGTCTTAGAGAGAAATGTATGTATAGATGTAGCGATATTTTGTCTGAGCATAGGAAATGAGAATGTGTGAAGATTGTTGGGGCGTTCCTTTTGGCGATAATAATATTGGAATTGAGTTTGAATGTATGTAATAAATTTGTCTTTTCATTTATGACAGCACTTCCCTGAGCCGGCGCGATGGAATTCACCGCAAGTAGCAAATAGTCCTAAACACTATTAACAAACACTCTTTACACTTTATTGATAATTTGAGATTGAAAGGCACTTAAAGCAGAAGTAAATCACCATCGTTGCCTCTTATCATATTTTGAATTTGATGGGATTTCACGGATACATTACTTGTATGCTTCTTACAATTAAGCCGACGTATTAATATTTGCCTGCAAGGGGTATCCAAGATTCTCTTCAACGTCCGTGTTTTTTTATCTAAATCCGTAACGATGTACGAAAAACTAAGTAACACTATGCTGCAATAATTCGAAGCTGCAGTATACGACCAACTTAAGTGGAAAAGTAACTTTTCACCTGCTGTGTTAGAGTTTCATTTAAAAAAACGAAAAAAAAAGAATCACAAAAAACGTTTTAATCCAATAACGAGAGTCAAAAGCTTTGTGTTGTGTTGAGTATGCCATTCGCAGTCCCATTTACATTGACTTTAATGCACACAGTTTTATAACTGAAAAGGAAGTTCATTTTCATCCTCTCGACTCCTTTATAGCGTTATACCTGTGCTTATGTATATAAAGGCAAAAGCTATTCAGCGAGTAACATGAAAAGCATTGGGAAGTACAAGTAAGCAGGTAATGGTCGCTACAATGGTTTATTTATTTTTGAAGAAGATTTTGAAGAGTAGAAAAATGAGAAAATGTTTGAATAAAAATAAAAAAATTTCTACAAATTTTTCACTTACTCTGTGCACTTAATGTATTCATAAAAATCGGGCCAGGGAAAAAAGTGTAAAATTTTACGACTTGCATACTGTCAAGGGTAAGTGCTTTAATAAAGTAGGTAGCAGATCGATGTCAACTAAATAGGTAATTAAGTGCAGAAAGATTAGTAATATCGTATAGTCAGAGAGATGTCAGATTTTTCTCGCTTCCAACGCATGCCAACGCATAACTGTGCTTTACTTTAGTAATAGCAGGGATCAGAGCAGATTAAGAGCCGCAATCATTAAATACATTTATCATGTAGAAGATCACAAACCTGCTTGCTTACGGATAACATAAAAAATAAACAATATTTAAGAGCTTTAAACGAACATAACAAAATTTTATCGATTAAATTTCCTCTATATACTCTGGTGAATAAAAATAAGATCCAAGCGATAGGTAGTAACAAAATGATTCAGAAAAAGAAAGGTAGAAAATGAAAAGAAATAATTTTTATTTTCAGAATTTCGTTATCGCGGTTTCGTCAATTTCGAGTAGTACCTGGTTTATAGGACTAATAGCAATTCTAAAATCAACCAAATAACGGGCAGTTTCCTCTAGACTGAGGTCTATTATCTTCTGCGTTTTCGTTTGTTGTTTCGTCTTCACAAAAAAGTATAACTTATTTACTAAACTCAAAATTAGATCAATTCAAATAAATGCTAATATGAGATGAGGTTCTTAAAAATGCCTCAAAAATAGATATGCTTACTAAGATCAATTAGACTAAAATCAAGTGGATAGGTTAAGTGTTATATACATTAGAGTACTTATATACACATACTTTTCGATATTAGATTAGGGAAAAAGAAGTCCATTATCTTTGTGGTAGATGGCTGCAGTGACCGATACCTTGTAAAGAGTACAAACAACCGAACTCCCATCAACGGGAGCCTTCAATCCAAGATGAAAATTCGATATGGAGTTTGCTCGATAACGTGATCCGTAAACCGAATTCAGTTCCGCAAATAGTAAGTTAAACAAATTTTGATTCCACTTCGACTTTTCTTTTTTTTTATACCCACCACTGTGAGATGGCGGTATATCTATGTGGAATTGCTTGTACAGCCTGTACAACTTGTACAGCTAAGATGGAAACCTGCAGCTGAACACAAACGTTTTGTGGGAAGGAGCGGCGAGTGGAATGCACCTACGCTCGCACAGCACCTTAATATGATATACGGACGGTAATCCTTGTCACATATATATGTATTTATAAAAATATTTACTATTACAGCTACGAGAAAATGCAGAAAGAATTTCGGTGAATTGAACAACATGAGAGCGGTTAAAAAATACTTTACCATTTTCTTGGTTTCTCTTGCGGTAATGACCATCTAAAATTGGTTTGAAAGTTTGAAAGCATACTCTCCTCGCTTACTTCAGCTAAATCGACGCTGAATCAGTATACCAAAGTATTTCCAAATATTTTATATTGTTTATATGTTATCGATATCACGTTAAAATCTAACTCTAGGCCTGATTCTAGACCTGCTTATTCTAACTTTGAGCATAAGCGCAACTGCCCTTTTAAATAAAGATGCAACCGTAACTATAAGTTTAGCCATAGCTCTAGTTTTACTTTTAATTGCAAGTTAACCATTTAAGTGTAACTCTAACGCTAAATAGCCCCGCCTATAACTATAAATCTAACTGTAACTAACGTTAAGTATTAAGTGTATCGTAACTGTAGCTCCGACAATTTTATTCGAACCCTAGCTCTAAATGTAAATTTCTAGGTATAGTCTTTCACATTACTAGGCAAACTAAATAAGTTGCAGAGATTGACCGAAATACGTACGGTGTTAAGTATATGTGTATGTTATGTGCATTAGTTGGTCGTGAAGTCAATGACCATTAAAAATGTATTTGTATTTAAAACACAAACAAATTTATTATAAAATTATACAAGTAAAGAATAAATTAAAAACACGTCATAACTGAATAGTGCCACGTAAAGTAATTCCCGCTCCAACTTATTTACAATGCTTCTGGCGCATTTATTTAAAGCAAATTCTCCCCTATGGAGAGGTTCGATAAGCCATTTACTGGCATTTGATTTTGTAAAATTTGTTGCAATCCTTCGATATTCATTTGGCTGGGATCGTTGTTGTTACCAACGGGTATGTTCTGCGAGCCATCGCTCAACATTGGCGAATTCGCGGCTCTTGCACTTTGCAAAGTCATATTGTATTGCGCTGTTTGACTAAATTGGCTCATATTGTTAAACATTTGTGGACAGAAGACGGCATTCATTCCAAAGTTGCTTCCTCCGCATTGTGCTTGCTGATTGAAATTATCTAATGCGTTTGCCGTTTGCACAGTGGAAGTTCTATTATGAATATTAGCAAAATTATCGAAGGATATCTCTGGCTGTGCATGCGGATTTACGCCAGGCTGTTGGCATTGCATGTTGATCGGATCCAAATATGTTGCACTTCCATTGCCGTAATTCATTAAATGATATTTAGGATCGCCCGTTGGATTAATTCTTTGGCGTTTTTGCTTTAAATACCCGGGAATGACATCTAGTGGTATGTAATCGAAAGCATATGATTCGCTTAGAGCTCCATCTGATATACGCTCTAATTGTATTGTAACAGTAGCTGGCTTTGTTATATTTAGATTGTGATAAACCGGTGTCCTAAATACAATGGCCGTCTGCTTGTGAACGTCTTTTTGCTCGAATAAACCGTACGCTGTCCAACCGGTGTTTTGCTCATAAAATCGTACTTTAATGTCGGTTTTCGATACTTTTTCGCATAACAAAATCATCTCAGAGTTGCCCGCCACGCTGCCTGCACAAGTGCATAGACGACGGATAACAAGATCAGTCTTTGACTTTTGATCGTGAATAGGTTCCGATACAATGGGAGCAAGAGGATAGCAGGTCGGTGGTATATATACTTGAAAACATAGTCTTACAGCACTCAAATCAATGCTATGCGGGAGCAATTGATGGGAAAATCCCGTCTTAAAGGGATCTACCATTTTTTCTTCACGTTCATTCAATGCCTCCTCGATGTCCTTCTTTCTTACACATTGTATACCCAAGTGATTAAATGTCATTGACATGGTGTTCTCGTTGATATTGTCATGAAAAATACCGCCATTGCATTTTAAGCCAACCAATCTATGAGGATGCGGCCTATAAGGCTCATCCTTGGTAACGCATGACACGATCACGACAGCCGGACCTTTATAACCGATTATTCTTATTTCTGGATGAGTTTTATTACCAGGAGTCGAGCTAATGCCCGGTATGCAGCTAGCATATCTTCCTTCACATTCGTAACGAAATCTCAAAGCCTTGTTCGGCTGCTCGACTATTTCGACATACGGTTTTTGCTCATTCTCTTGCATATTTCTGTAATTCTTTCTTTCACTTTCGGTGTTATGCGGAAAAACAATTTCTCTTAGTTAATAAACGACGTGTGTTTGCTATCACTTGGTTGCAACGACTAAATACATTTAGCGAAAAATTTCCTCTTTATAATCCGTGTTTTCCGCGTTAATATATTTTGCAAAATTTTAGGATTACATGTTACCTGTTCGCGCGCTAATTACATAATAGACAAACACATTGATGCACATAGTTGACAGTAACGACGAAAACAGGTTATGCTAGCGTGAATTTGCCTGAAATTAATTTTATGATCTCGACAATAAATTTATTTCAAAGAAGAGACAGACAGACACCTGTTAAATAAATCCTAAGACTATTTCATATCAATGATTTGATTATTATTCGGTTCAGTTTTTCGAAAATTTATGCACTTGAAGGTCCCTCGCAAGGATTACTTCTTAAATGGCGTCAACGTAAAATTTAAAAACAGGTGCAGCCATAAATAATAACTGCAAAGATTGCAGATGGATAAGGACGACTGTTGAATTCGTTGCATTATTATTGAAAAGACGAACGGGTTGATCTATAATATTGTAATCGAATTGACTTCATATGGCAGGTCATTACTCTATGAACCACTTTTTTTCAGTTAAATCAACGCTTAAACTCGTCTCCTACGTAAAGTATTATTTTTGTAAAAAAGTTTATATGAAAAGGACTTTCAGATGTGATTCATTCTTATCAAAGTTTCAAACCATATTGTGGGTTCAAACCTTACTGTGACCGCTTTAAATCAACCCGGAATTAAATATAATATTTTTTGAACAAATCGCACTAATAAAAAGTAGGTGCTCCCTAAGTCCGCGTACTCTTAATATTCTCCTTATTATAAATAGTATAGAGTTTCTTAAGCCAATCATAGACGCATAAGTGTAGAGCAACTTTTTAAAAGTCTGACAGACAACAGACTCTATATAATAAACATGAGACGGAACCTCGCCATCCCTTCAACGACCATCACCCTTTTAAAATCACAATGTCCGTGAAACTAAAACCTGGATTACCAAAATGCGCTAAAATATAAAATATTAAAATGTTTGTTCCTCCTTAAGCTTAAACGGCGGAGATCGCTGTCCCCTATATATTTATTTTTATTCAGCATTAGTTTCTCAGTGTACTTCGCTAAATGCCTTCCGCTCACTGCATGGTTATCGTAAGTTCTTGAAAGAAACGCTAATATAGAAAGTTGAAAGCTTTGCTTTGTGGTGCTCACAAATCAAGCTTGAAAGATACACTCGATGCATCTACAGCCACGCCCGTAAGGCAGAGAACACTTCTAACTTGAAAATCTTAAGTTTAAGGATGAAATTTTATCCAGCCTATCCATATGTCCATTACTACGAAAATGTCGGTAGGGTGTCCTCGAGATTCGTCGCAAGATGAGTAAAAGTATGTAGTTTGTACAATGAAGCAGGTAGTGCGATTAAAATTAGCAAAATTTGATTGGGTTCATTTAAACGAAAGCTAAAAGTTCTTGTTTGTACTAAGATTTAATAAATTAATAATTTTTATATATTGTCCTGTGAGTATATATACAAACCTCTCAAAAGAACGATCATTTTTTCTATAGAAACGTACGATTATAAACCGTAAGGGTAGAAATGTGAACGTCACACTGACAGAAGTTAATGAAATATTATCAGCTTAACTGTTAGCGATAATGAACGGAACATTTAGATTTTTTGTACCTACACAACAGACGGCATTATGGCTGAAGTTGTACTTATTTTGTAAATGTGAAAATGCTTCGTTACCGATTTTTTCTCATGTATAAAACATGGAATGGCAAATAAAAAATTATTGAAATTTTCTTTGGAATGTTTTTCTTTTCACGTTAGCTCACGGACTGGGCGGCAAGTAACTGCATGTTTTAATATAGGGCAACCTCATGTTCTCTCTCTCTTCCAAAAAAAAAATCAGAAAATGTTGTCACGAAGCATGCGTATGCCTTTAAACGCGTGGAACATTGTCTCAAACTTTGTTTTTATGTCCAACTGCCGATCGGGATCACATATATGTTTTTATACCTAGTCAGAATGACATCGTATATATAATTATATATACGAGCCAGAACTACATAGTATTTTTAATTATATATACGAGTTGTTCTCTTTAAACGCTATGTAAGTGTGTGTTGTATTGTGCAGAGATATTTGGAGTTTGCTGTTTTGAATAACATTTGAAAAATGTTGGCATATTTAATACAATTGCTAAAAGTAAATCGATTTAACTTTATAATGCAACCCTTTTTAAAGTATTAGGTAAAAGTAATTTATACTTTTGATTATTCAAATATAGACTTACACCACTTTCAAATACGAAAACCATATCTTAGTTGCTTGTTAAACACGAGATTTCAATCGAATTAAACCAATTGAGAAGAAGTGAGAAAATTATATTTGGTTGTAACGAAATCTTTTATACCCAATACCGTTATCCTAAACTAAATTTGCATACTCTATAATATTGGATGGCCGATTTTTGGATAATTTTTTCCATTTTCATAACAAAAGTTGACGTTTGTATGATGCATGTGTTGTATTTTATGGGTAACAAGCACAACACAGGGAAAGCAGAAGTTTTCGCAGTTTCTGTTGCATTGACGTGTAAGCGTTGCAAACGTGATCTTTTTCTTACTTTTCGCGATCAGCACGAGGTTCACCACAGATACTACACGATTGCGCAGAAGTACAGATGGGCGGACGGACGTGCTTAAAACTGACCAAGAATTTATATACTGCGGTTTTTGAAGTTTGCTTCTTTGCAGCATATATAAAAAATGTTTGAAAAAAAATGAAATTATTACACACCATAAATTTAAGTGGGCGTAATCTATTTTTTCTATTTTCTACACGCCCCTTGAATGTATTTTCAACTTTTTGTAGATTTATTTGGTGTAACTTATGAGTAATGGGTAAAAACTAATTATTTATTTCACTTAAAAAAAAAATCCCCATTTTACGAAGTACTGTAGGCGTGTCCTTCGACCGATTTGACCCGTTTTCAACACCAACCTGCGCGCAAGAATCTCCAATTTGTTTTGACAAATTTGAAGCCGATGGCTTCATTTTTGAAAATGTTTATAACAAGGCAGGCAAAGAGATAGACAACCAAACACACTGACATATTTAAGTTGATTAAGAATTTCATGCTGATCAAGAGTATATACCCTTTGCGGAGTCTCTGAAGCTTCTTTTTGGGCGTCGCAAACGTTTTTACAAAATGAATATACCTGTCGTCCTTCGGCGATGGGTTTAAAAAATGTAGTTGGGAAGTGTCTGTAATGAAGCCTACATTAAATACTTTTCTAAGAATTTAAGAAAATTCGAACAAACTGATAAAGTAAGTCTGAAAAAGATATGCTCAGTATGCGGAAACTCATAGTCTATCATTCATATCAAAGATTGGTTTGCCCATTTTCAACAAATAGTACTGCAAGGGTATCTTTATACATTAACTTAACTTGGCTATGGTTCTGTTGAAGATTGTCGTCCAAGTATTATATCTCTTTGTACATATTTGTTTATTTATTTTCTACACATCTTCCAATTTTGTAGCTTTCGTTTCCCCATCACACAGACTAGTTTCTAAATATTACAATCGTCGCATAAAAGACCCCAGGGAACGCAGGGAATTGTTTAAAAAACTTATAGATTTTATTGCGTGCAGGGATAATTGACATCGTTTGCCTAAATTTATAATTATTGGCTCACAGAAGAAAAACTTATATATATGTATATGTGGAAATATAATAAGAAGATTAAGACTTGTTTTGTACTAAATTTTCTTCGATCGTTTTTTGTTTTTTTAGGGAAAATAACCGTATACTTGATGTGACAACCTTTTATATATAAATGCACGAAAATATTTTCACAAAAATTATCCTTTTTCTTTCTTCAATATCGACGAGTGTCATGTCTTTTATATTGTCTGCAAGTATGTACTTTATAATGTGCCAATGTGCGTAAAGATGTTTTTAACTTTCTTCACATGCTTCCTTAGTAGGACGTATACTAGAAATGCTTTGGTAATAAACATATTCGTGATAGACAGAGCTTTCTATTCATAAAAATTGAACGGAAATCGGAAGTTGCTTCTCTACGGTTTTTGTCAAACAACACAACAGGAAATTACGGCCGTAATTCAGTTGATGCCTCTGTGTTTCCGTTTTGCTTACAAGTTTCGCTTGATGCAATCATCACAAGACAGTTTATCGATATTTTCAATGAAACTTGAAGTTATTCGTTAAAGAAACGGTACTGTTTTTTTCTTTTGAATATTTAGTGTAAAATAAAAAAATGAAAAAAATTTATTATCTCATTCGGAGTAGATTTTATTTAACTTGCAAAATTTCAAATAATAATTTTTACTAGTTTAAGCCTTGTATACATATGTTAGATAAATAAAAACTATATAAGAAAATTATATTCGGCTGCGATAGAAACTTTTACACCTACCTTGCGCTTGCAGCCTAAAGAATATTAAACCAAGTAAGAAAATTAAATTTGATCGGCACGGAACCTTTTAAACCCATCACCGTTATCCTAAAAAAGACAAAAGAAGGGAGGGAACAAAGTTTTCATGCTCTATAATATGGAGTGGGCGCAGCTGATTTTTTCTATTTGCAAAATAATAATAAAAGTATTTCAGTAAAAAAGTTTTTGTTGTATAGGCATGTGGGCGTTGTAGGCGTGTCCTTCGAAAAGTTCAGGTCAATTCCAAATTCTTTTGAAAATTTATACGCGATATATTCAAACTCACTAACGGAGCTTGTCACATACATTATGAAAAGAAACAAGATAAGTACATCCCCGTCCTTCGGGGGTGGGTATAAAAAAAAAATTTATATTTTTTTGCTTTTAAATACAAATGCAATTTGTTTTACATCGGATTCACCTTTTTTCTTGTTGTTATTTCTATCACAGGCCATCATCTGAATCCTATGCTGCTCGCCCCCGAAACTCTTCCAACAATTTAGTTTCTGTGTGAAATTATCTCTAGAATCTAGGGAAACTTCGAGATTGTCGTATAACTTTGGTAAGCCGCCGAAAGAAGCAATAACAAGCAATCGTTCTCGTAGACTCACTCCCGTCTCACCATTTTTTTTTTTTTTTGCGATAGAAGTAAAATTCCAAAAGAACTCTGGTACACATTCGCCATGGATCATACACACGTCGAACAGTGTAATTTGTTCAATGGCTCGTTATATGTTTTATACTGTTTCATATGACAATTTTGCATGGGTCACATGTTTAAGATAGTTAGGGCTTTTTTCTCCAAGCTTCATCGTTCATTGTTTATCTTCACCATTCAAGAGCCATAGTTGGACTCATCCAAGTCCGCGATATTATGTTTTAATGAATTCATTTTTTTTTTTTTTGTTTTTTATTTTCTACGACACACACAAATATGTGTTGTTATATGAACAGTACATAAATGAAAAAAATTTCGTTCCTTGCCTGCCCGTATAATTTATTTCAACTTGAATTTTATTATCGCAGACTTGAAAACGGGAAGTAACGGAAAAAATATATTACAGATTGACAAACGAAAATTGATTGATTATTTTTTGCGCTGCAGTGTTTCAAATAAAAAAAATTTCACATCGTTGTCTTCTGCGGTTCGGTTTTTTTTTTTTCTTTATTTTTTTGTACCCTACACCAATTGTGCTGATATTTACAACATCTAGAAAGATTTGAGATAGATTCGTTTTGCAGTTGACCGATCAGTTCAGAATTCCTCTCTGAGTTAATTCATGCCTGTCTCCCTGTCTGTCTGTCAGATCCATGCATTTTTGTGTTCAGTCCACAAGACGCAAAAGGTTGAAATATTTTTTTGGAATTTTTTATACCGACGTGTTTTAACCAAAGAAAGAAAGTTATTGACTACTTCCCATAGAACGCTCTATTTTGAAAAGTCGTCATACGCCAAGCTGTATACGGTAGTTCCGTTAAAATATTTTTATCTGGTGTGGTATGAGAAGCCATACTTTTCATTATAATTTACAGCATTACTTGGAGGTGACAATATTTTTCAATTTTAATTTGAATAATTTTTCCTTTTAGTTCCGCCTTGTATACGTTCGCGTTGACCTACAATAAAAAATTTGTTTTCCATTTAATTCAATTTCTATTTATTTTGCATTTGGTTTTTGGCTATTTTTCAAGTGCTTTGTCAACAATTTCTTCCGCCGTATTTTCTATTTCTAGTTATTTATGCCGAAATTAAATAATATTTGCAAAGTGTCAACATTTCTGAAAAGTTGAAACGCTATTGGTTGCCAAAAAAAAAAAAAATATATATATTCTTTTTTTTTTTTTTTAAATCATAACAATGTGCAATGCGTTGCACTTGTGTTATGTTAGTGCACTTAACGGCGAATGAAAAACTTTTCAAATTTCACGTTGTTTTTATTCGTTCGCTGTGAAAGCAAATAAACTCATTTTAGCGCTTTCTTTTTGTAAACAAAATTATAAGATTCGCCAGGCAGAGACAAAAACTATAACGAGAAGAGAAATCCATTAGGATTCTATTAAAACACTTTCTAAGGAAATTACAGATCTTTTCAAATAAAACGAATACTATTTTCTTTTTTTCTTCAATTTTTTCCTCTTTTCAGCGACCGGAAGAGCTTGTGGATTATCAGTTCAGCGTAATAGTAAATGTACTCGTATTTTATCGCGGCTCATCTACATTAGTTTCCTCAAGAAAAATGAATAATGATTTACTAGCTTCACAAGGACCGTGTTTGCTTGAATCTGTGATAATTACCTATGATCGGTACCTTATCCGAATTGTAGGTTAGATCACTTTTATATAATAATACGAGCAAGCAATTGCCCGCGCTCACTGGCAAGCTTTACGACAACCGAAAGTTAATCTATATTCTATATACGATTTATAATAAGCTTATGCTTGAAAGGAAAATAATGATTACCGTTATCCAACGTCACTGCTTATTTACATTTACAGTGAAGCACTGATATTAAAGCGAGAAAAGTTCAACTGTTGCTTCAGCCCTTCCTGCAAATAAAACAAAAACCCTATTAGCAGTGAGATAAGAAGGCAACAACGATTACATAACTTTATGAAAAACATTGCAGAAACAAGTTGTTTTGAAATTAAATTATATCCACACATTCAACCACGTTCAGTATGTTAACCCTGTCGCTACCAAGACATTAAACTTACAAAATGATATTCTTCTGCTTAGAAATGCGTTATACGAAACACGACTTCTTCACGATGTAATAACCGTTCAAATAATGCTACATGCAGTCCTCCGTTTTTCAGCAGATGGATTTAGCCATACGTGGTTGTGGCAACAAGCGCAAATGCAGACGCCGTACAAAGAACTTGGAAATTTGCGATCATAATATTTGTAACCGCATCGCAATGTTATCCTTAATTGAAAGCCTCTCTTTACCTACCAAATTGCCTTCATTTGCGGGAGGTATTAATTTCCTAGATTATCCTTATGACGTAAGTGCTTACACATCGCTTCAAGAATGGTGATTTTGACATCGAAGGTCATGCTCTATATGTGGTGCGGCTAGAGCTCAGCGTAGTCTATTATAGATTCCTGAAGCAATCACAGACGATCTGGATCGAGGGAAATTATTGACTTTAAGTCGAGCATTGTAAGACGAACGCTTTCGCTACTCAGCGAGAGACATAATAAAGTGATTATGCAACATAACAATGCTCGACGCTATGCCGCAAAGTCGTCAAAAAATACTTGAAAATGTCGAAATAAGAATTTGTACCCGATCCGCTCTATTCACGGATCCGCTCTTTCCCCGGACTATCACTTGCCTCGACTAATGGGCTGACCGTCACTTTTGTTCCTATGAAAAAGTCAGAAATTGCTGGAATTGGATACATAATCGCCTCGTCCGAAAGATGGGAGAAAGCAGTGGCCGGTGACAGACGATATGATGAATAGTGAATGCGTTTTTTATTAAAAAGCCTTATTTACCGAAAAAGAAAAACGATGTTAAAGTTGTGAACAAAAGTAAACATAGGAACAATGAAAGCCTGATAAAATAATGAAAAATGTGAAAACTTTTATTTTCTTCCTCTTTACAAAGAGTCCTGTAGCCCGGTAAAATTTTCGGCGAAAATTACGGGTAACAGGCTTACTGTAGCTTATCTCTTAGTTTCTTGTTTAGTTTTTTTGTTTAGAAACTGCGAACATCGTGGGCTGGAGACGACAATTACTTTAATTTTTAGAAGAAGATTTAAAGAGATTTGTCAGTGCTTTACAGGTAGAGAAGGACAACTTTACACCTCAGGTTACCTGTCTGCTGCATCTAGCGTATTATTCGTTAATTTTATATATCAGAAAAGACTCGGCCGAAAGGCTGCGTGTTAAGAACTCAGTACTATATACCGAAGCTATACCAAAGCTTTATATTATTACACTCATCATCGGCGTTAGTGTGTAAACTAATTTTATCACATAGTCGGTAACGTTTGTCAATACCTACGTTTACTGTATACTGTTGTTGCCATTAGGGTCTATACCGATTTAGCTGAAGTTGCCTCTTGCAGCAAAGCCCATTAATTTAATCGCAGTTAATAATTAAATTTTGAAGTCTTCATTTTTAATTTAATTCCAAACAATTAATTTCAGAATCAACGTAAAATCGGTGAAATTTTTACAAAAAAAAAAAGAAAAAAACTTAAACGCATCCGAGAATATATTAATAAATATTTTCACGACAAATATCGATTAGAAATTTAATGGGCCGTGCCATAATTAACATTAACATCGTGAAATGAAGGGTGTCGAGTATTCGTCCTAAAACGTGATAAGTTCGAATTTGTTGTTTCAATGGATTTTATATCGCAGCGAACGCATAAGTGAGAAAAGTGTTTTCATTATGTGCATTGCGGTTTCATTCCCTTTCGCTATTGCACCTCCTTGCCGCACATTTATATAGAATAACTGTTTTATGAGTGTACAGAGTGTTGCTCTCTTGCTTTGCGTCTTACGTACACACAATTGCGTGTACATGAAAACGTTAAATGTTAAAACGAAACTAATAAATTTAAGGAAAATATTTGCTTAAATGTTGCAAAAATAATTTTGAACGCAAAATGTTGAAATGACATAACATCATGAAATCTAATTTCCTTTTAAATGGCAGAAGAAGCAAAAAAAAAAAAAAAAAAAAAAAAAATTTTTTTTTTTTTTC
>KK502439.1:1168672-1190221 GCA_000688735.1 Glossina austeni | reverse complement strand
TTTGAAAGAATCTAACGAAACAATAAGAATGTATAAATGCTTTTATTTCCTTTAAATTGGCAGAAGAAAAAAAAAAAAAAAAAAAAAACAAATTTCATTCTTTTATTAAGTGATTTTAATATACCAAGGAAAATACAATCAAAATGAAAATGACAAAAGGAAAAAAACAAATAAACAAAATTTTCAAACTTAAACACATCTGCATGTGATTTATGACAAGGAAAACATGTCGGTGTTCTCACTACACATTCGTAGATGTTCGCTCATATGCCTATGCTATCTAGTATGCTTATCCGACGACATGTGTGCATATGCGTACTTTATTTATTCGCAAAGTGGTATAAGTCACTTTTCAAAAAATATGTAAATAAAATCAAGTTAATGGAAATAACGGTAAAGATAATATCTTGTTATCTCTTGTAGATAATATGTAATTGATCATTAGAAAGGTTCACTCATCCCATCTTTTTATGACTGTAGCCTAAGGATCGATGCGCTAACTTTTCATTCTCAAGCCAAGCGAAGCAAAAAAACTTAAATTGTATGGAGGAGCAGATCAGAGCATAAATCTCGAAAGCTGATTTTATTGACAACATGCCATGTTTATGTACTATTCCTACGAGTGAATTGATCACTTATTAGGGATATATATGATGACACTGATTTTTTATTGCTTTCTGGGCACTTACTTACTACCCATGGAGAGTCGAATATTTTGAGATTTTGAATTTAGTTATTATTAGTGTTGAATTATTTTTTAATATTTGTCTGTTAACTAATTCGTATAGATGTAGTGCATACACTACACCATTTAAAACAAAAAGGACAAAATAAAATCAATAAAGTCTCAATTCCCTGATTGACTTGTGCCATTTTCGCAATAAAAGGCTTAGCAAGTGAACTCTATTCCGGATAATTCTTATACTTCCCTAGGCCCATAACCGAGAGTGCAATTTGTATTACAACAACACATCAATTTTTTGCGAAATCCTGCAGCACTTGCAACAACTTGTTATATAAGCCCCAGCTACCTTTTGTTGAACTAACCGTTTCAGATCCATTTTCCAGTTTCTCACTTACATCTGTCCGTCTATCTTTCTGATGTGTATTTATTTTTTTTTTTCATTCTCTCAATCTGCACTTTGCGATTTTATACACATTTTGCATTTTCGCATCCTTTGCCATCCGGGATGCTGCCTATGAAAAAATTATATATACGATATTTAATATTTAGGTTAATTGCCGCTGAAAACTGGTACGTACTACGTATTGAATAATGTGTGAGTAAAACTTGAAGAATGTGAAGAATGTCACCATTTTTGGAAATTAAGTTTAATATAAACTTTTTTTTTCGGTAACGTTTTAATTTATTTTTGTCGGAGACAACGATTTTGAAATTAATTTTAGACGGTTATGTAGACTTAAAGAAAGCCTAATAATAAATGTGAAATTTTCCGATTTTTTTTTTTTTCTATTTTTACTAACAATTGCGTCCGGGAACAATTTCGTTGGTCATCAGATCACCCTTTTGAAGTTATATTATGGGAATTACTTTAAAAGTAGTAGTTTAAGATTTGTAGCTCCTTTCTCTATATCTGAGTGGGTATAAACTTCAAGAACGGGCGGACATAACACATATAACTTCATTTTGTTTACGAAAATGTATATGTCAAGGTTTTGATATGTATTTGTGAGTGTTACAAACAGTTGAAAATACATTTCTATATTTTATCTTCATGCTTCAGCGATTGGTCCGGTCCTACTTATGTCAATATTATGCTCTCTTTTTAGTCAAACAAAATTTATATTTTCTACCTATAAACAGTAATAAATTGCTTTCTATTTGCAGCAGAGATATAAATATAATTTAGATAAAATAGTTGAACCATTAATTATTGGTATAGTACACGAGAACATATAATTATTTATATTTATGTGCGTAAGCAAATAAATCCCAACAACCGATGGAATCTCATTTATTTAAGGTCAATATTAATGTTTAGAATCGTATGTATGTATAATTAGGCCTACACGTAAAACGAGATGCTTGCAATTGTATGCAAATACGGAAACATATACAGTGCGACTCATTAATATTCGGTTTTTATTTTAAGGAGAAATGAAATACTTACCGGATTAAAGTTATTGTCCTTACGCCGTCATTTATTTTATTACTTTTGTTGTACCAGCGAATGCAGATCGAAATGTATGAACACTCTTTAGAAACCGTTATAACGGCAATCATAACAACTATGATTCTTCAGAAAACATAGAACTTAGAAAACATAACCTCATTAATATTCGGTTTTTCTCGATTTTCTGCATTCTGCCGGCAAAAAAAAAAGTGTACAGAAGGTTTCTTCGAAATAAATTTCGCATTAAATACGTAACTGGGCTAAGATCTTGTAATAAAAAAATAAATTAAAATTGCAGTTTGTCAAGAAAAGCAAAATGGAAAAAATTCAACTTTCGAACAAAGACAACTAATCATGAAGAATGGCGGTACATGAAAAGTAATCGTGGATACCGTTTATATGAGAAAAGATACAGTGGGAGATATCATGCGCCTGAACATAAATGAAGGAGGAATCAATTTAATTGAACAAAGTGCGAGAATACTTGATAGTTTGGAAACATTCAAATTGTATCAAGATAACGACACACCAAGCACAAGTACCGGTTAATTCAGAAGAATGGCTCTGAACATAACTCTCCCAAAGAGCTTCGACCCCATCAAAAATGTGTGGGGTGAGTGAGGTCGCCGTGCACGAGAAGACCTGAATAACAGACGAATGGATTCAGATCCTTCTTTCCTCCACAAGCAAAATTATGCGAAAAATTTTCAAAAATGACGTCATTAACTAAAAAAGATAACCGCATCAAATATTGCTTTACTGTTGACAACGTTTTGTTTGTCTTTTTGTTATAATTTATTATTATTATTATAAATTTAGCCAGAGAATAAATTCGAAAACTAAAGTCTTAAAGCACTAGCATGTAAGGCCTTCGGCTTTATTAAAGACTCTGCGGCACTTGAGATTTGAACCCACGACCATTGAGTTGCTAGTCGAGACTCTTGCCTCTCGGCCACTCAGGCGGATATATGCATAATTTAATATGTACTTACCATCGGTAGAGCAAAATAATAAAATGAGGTTTTGCGTTTATTACGCGAGGGGAATTCCGATTATTAGTAACTCTTACTGTATATACTTCTACATATAAACGCTACTGGTGAGTTGGAAAATTTATCTTTCATGGTTGTAGAGTTAATAAATCTTATTAAACATGACGAAATGTGAAATCTGCTTTGCTGTAAGCTTAAGCAGAAACAAAACGGAGACAAAATAGGAAAAATGTTAAATTTATTTTCTTACATATTGCGTTAAATTTATTAAATAAATGTATTTAAGTACAAAAGGCGTGAAATTAAATTAATGACAATTTTCAAAAAAAAAAAAAAGAGTACAAAATTTGAGCTACATTGAGCTACAATAGATGTCGATATGAAGTTTAATTCAATTTTTGTCTGAAAGTTGAAGGTGGCACAGAAGGGAACGTATCCATTACGTAATAATGAAAGCGATATGATATTCATCCCAAATTCGTCTCAAATCGAATGGATTTTCTTTCTTTGTTCATATTTTTGTTTCTTCCACGTGCCGAAGGCTTCCACTAACATCAAATGACCCTCTAAGTAAGCAATTATTTTTCAAATATATTAATGGATAAAAATCCCTGTTATTCGACATATACAAGACGAAAATGAACTTCGGCAACATTACGAAATGTAAAAATTTCTGATTAAGAAGAGCTTTTCGAAAGCAAAACTTCTTACCCGGCTTATCCGTCTTCCTGCTATTACAATATGTATGGCCTTCGCAAGCGAGGTAATACTGTCAATAAAAAAGAAAGTGCATTTTTTCATCTAAGATCATCAACTTTTTTTTTCATTTGTCAGTATTTTACAAAGATTTGCATATCGATATATCCAATTTGCACTTATTTATGTAAGCATAAAAAAGCGAGGATTCCCGAGTTTTACTGTACCTATGCAACAATGATTTCTGAATACCGCGTCATTAAATGCCTCATTCCTTTGGATAAGACATCCAAGTTCCAGCAAGACATGCGAAGCAAAACTGATCGGCCTTTGGAGCGAATATCATGCAATAGATGAAGCCGAAGACCGAAAAAGCCGCCTTACAAAATCAATGTCTTGTTGACAATTTTCCCTAAGTATAATGGTATTGGAGTACATTTTGAATTCTCCGCGCTAAGCCAAATCTTTCCTGTACTCTATTATGTTCTTCATAACAGGAGTAAAATAAACACAAACCCTCATTAAAAAACTGACCTAATTCTAGGAAATAAATTCTTTGCAAAACCTATTCTAGTTTCTAGGTTACAGGCTATAGTTGATATCAATGTGAAGTCACGCAATATTTACCAGCGATATCGCGGATCTCTATAATCAAAAAGCATTGCTTACTTGAATCTATCATTTTCCAAATATAAAAAAAGGAAAAAAGAAAAGGATGGCTTATGAAAACTAACATTGCTGTCTCATTCGGATGAAATTTTTTTTTTTTTTTCGTAAGCACATGAACGTATGCAAATACGAGCATTTTATGTTTAATTTATTGTTGCGGTCGCATTTATTGACAATTTTCGACATGGTGTCCAAGACCGCAGAGAAAATTAATTATTTCGGATAATCGAATAAATTGCACACGTACACAGGCATGGTTACAATGTTTGGCCTGAAGCCCACCTATTTATTTCCATTTCGTTCGCCCCACTCGCATCCACCCTCCTATTGCAAACTAGTCCTCACAATTGCAAACTTGTGCCACGTAACATAGTGACGCTATTTGATTTTATTTTAGTTCCCTTCCCATAGAACATTAAGTGCGAACGCTTGAAATTTAATGTATTTAATAAATAAGTGGAAGGAAAGGTACTTCAACATCGAATGACAACTACCAACTATCTATACCTACCCATGATAGTACTTTATGGGTTTTTCTTTTACACACTTTTCGTTCGTTGTATTGTAAGATTTGTATGTGCACCGAAGATTTGTTGAAGATTATGTGCGCATGCATGCAGGCACGCATTGATTATATTTGTATGACTTGGATGCGTATGTTAACCCATTAAGATTTATTTGCTTGCGTTGTTAATTTACTTTAAAAACATAAATGTTTTTGAATATTTAATTAATTGAATTGAATTCATTTAATTCATTTAATGAATGCAAATTAATCAAGAAGAAGTTAAGAGTTTTACTGCTTAACAAATGCGAAGAAATGAAGAATTATTTAAGTAAATTTTAAGATAATACTATACTGTAATGAATGGTGTAAATGCTCGAAAGAAAAATAGGTCCACTCTTCAGTGTGCAGTTGGTGTGAAAAAAACACGCAATTCTAACTTGCCTGGCATGGCGGCTTGTACATGTCAACTGTTAATCCTATGGCAAACCTAACGCAGAAACGAAGCACAATCGCCCAGTGGTAAGCGCAGGGCTCATTCATTTAAATAAATAATAACGTTACAGCCGGGTAGGGTCGACGATTAGGTACGCTATGCGACTTCGACTGGCACAATTTTTCATTTATTTTGATGATAAACTCCAAACAATTATGCAAAGCATAATTTTAACGGCAGCTCTCTTATAAAAGAGAAAAGACAAAACATAAACTGATGGGATTTGAAATTATTAAAATTAATTTTCTTTTATTGTTAAACAACTTATTGATGTTCACCTAATTTCGTCATCAAATGCTTTAGATTAAACTTTGCTGTTAAACGACGCCTCAGTTTTCGTAATTATTCTTACGTGGTATGGACTCCGCAGAATAAAGCTACGTAGTCTAAATAAGTCACAGTTAGCTTCTATGCCACGGTGCTAATACGGATCAATTTGCATTATAAAATAATAAAAAATGGGCTTAGTTTTCGTCAGAAGCCTTATACGGACTGTGGTACAGAAAGTAATCTTACATGAACCAAATTTGGAACAATTGATTTTTATGTCAAACAGCCATTATAGAGCAATTCTTAAATTTAAGTATCAAAAATTTGACCGCTTCATTATATAAATGACTGACTTAAAAGTCATCTAAGCGAAGGTTCAAAATATCGGGAAATTCATGTCAAAAGACAATTATTCGGCGATGTTTGTCGGAGGAAATTCCTTTCATATAACAACTTTTGCGCAAACAGGCTTTATGAATGGAATTGGTCGTAAAAATAATCCGATCCAATGCATTTTCAATAGTGTTTGTCTCCGAATCGTTACAATATCTCAAAAATTGCGGAACTATAGCTTGAACACAAAAATATATGAACAGACATTAGATGGACAGATGGACAGATGGACACATGTGGTTGCATTTCATAAAATGATTTTGATCGATCGATAGAATAAAAGGTGGCTTTGCCTTAAGCCCCTCATAGCATTTCTTACATTCACACAAACTTAAAACTGAGCTGCAATAAATTAATGTCTATACGTGTGTATAATATTGCGTCATCTGCCTCTTGACAAGGTACTAGTTTGTTAATAAATTTGCTTATGGGCATTCAGGTATACTTTTCAAATATACATCAATCGATTTGTGTACGCATCCTTAATATCTGAAACGTTAAAGAGGCTTCAAAAGCTCAAAAAATTGTATTTACTTAGAATACCTTAGAGTAATATATAGTACATTTGTAGCGCAATATATGCTTTTCTTATGACGTAATTACTCGGATGGTGTCAACTGCAGGTCTAAAACTGTAATATGCGGCAAGTTTTGTAGAGAAAGAAAAAGAGAGAGAGAGAGATAGAGTATGTGTTAATTCTTTACCGATCGAGCCTGCCCTTGACTCTGCTGGACTATTCAGTAAATTGAACCTAGATAGTGCTTGTCAACTATTGGTCTTACAGCATATCATAGCTTCTGATGGAATAAAATGTTATTTGGGACAATTTGGTACTAATAAACACGTCCGCATTTTCCAAGCAGATATGAAGAGAATCATTACATCTCACACTCGAGAGTGGTCGCAATGTTTTAAAAATGATGCTCTGATTTCTCCATTTTCCAGATAAATTTCAATTGCTTCATAAAAAATGTATCAATAAAACCCATAATTTATTGAATTTCCCATCTTCAGCGATTGGAAATGATGTAAAACATCGTATTAATACTCTTACATTATAACAGGTAAACGCAATGATTGCATTCAATCCAGCTTGTAATGATTTAATAATAATATAATAATGAATCTATTAATATTGTTATTGTTATTGTATATGTATGTGTGTAAATGTAATTGATTGCGTGGCATACAACATAAACTGTGCATAAACACATGATTAGTATTCTGGCTTCAATTAAATATAATTATAGTTTTAATTACAAATCTACTGAAATACTCATAAAGATGCTTAAGGCGCCCGACATTACACGAAATCGACAACTAAACATACAAATGCAAACTAGATCTACATAAGATTACATGATATGCTAATGTCAGCTTTCGATTATAGTGCACAACACGAACGTATATATATATTCATTAAATGAATTCTCAATTCATTACAATTCGACCGTAAATGTGAATGGAAATCTAAGCAGAAATATTAAGTGAAAAAAGCAGGACCGAAGAAACGCATTTAAATAACTAAATTGCAATTAGATAATAAGTAAAGGAAGAGAAAGAACAAAACATTTACATAAGCTTTTAAACAAATTTGACGATAATAACATAAGCTGAGCCAAAAAATTTTTCATTTCTTTTCACATACTTTTTTGCGGACTTTCAAGTATTTTGTTCAGCCTATTCCCCAAAAAACACTGAACAAAACATTCAAATTTATGTGTCACGCTTGAGAAGTTTTAAGGCAAAACTCATTCTTTTGTTTGCGTTTGTTTTCCTCACGGAAAAAAGAAAGAACAAAAAAAATGTAAACAAATCTAAGTAACGAACATTCAATTACTCTTTCCCCTTCCGCTTACGTACGCGTGGACGAGGGAACAACTTAATGGAAGAATTTTTAATCTTCTTTAACTACTTGCTATGTAAGATGATTTTAATAAATTTTTCTTTAATTGTCGTTTATAGCTACACAACGATGGAAGATAGAGCTGAAGAAAACAATGACAATAAAAGGCACTTAAGCTGTTGCAATTTATGATTTTTATGGTATTTCATCCAATAATAAAATTAAAGTCGCTTTAAGTTAAAGATAAACGGCTAAGGCGAAAAGATGTTATTGTTGAGACGAGAGGGGAAAAATGACTGAAAAATTTGCAATGTTTTCAGCAACTTTGCTCAGTTGCCAAAATATTCGCGAACCCATCTGCCTATTGGCCAATTCATTGGCCCGATCAAATATTCGTAGGTACCTTTTTCGATCTGGCAACTAATCTCTTCACGTTCACTCGTCAAGTCCTTTTATGCTTCCCATCGTCCAGCAGCCAGTTCATCTATCTACTTACCCAGGCGTCGTTAATTAATTAATCCATTTATTCGTTCCTTTTCGCAATTTTTTGCCTTTGCAACTAACTATTCATATATATCATCCATCTGTCTATGCGTCTGTACATCTCCCTCGGATTAACTGGCTGACCAGGTACAGCCAACAGTTAATTTATGTGTCTACGTGTGTCCGTCTTTCTGCTTATTCGCTCATATGTATTTTTATCCGTTTCTCCTTTCAACTGTATTTGCATCTCTCTGTAAATCACCCTGTTCGGCTTCCCTTTCTTTCCAGTCCTTTCTTTAATTGGTCTTGAATTCCATTCGTTTCGCTTTTATATAGCTGTTCTGCAATCGTCCGCCTTTCCTTTCACCCGCTTGTTCATCCGTTTTTCTGTCCACCCGTTTTTCCATCTATTGTCCATCTTTCTGTCCACTTGACTTGGTGTGCGTCCGCCTTTGTACGTATCTGGCTTTCCAACTATTCATCTTTTCGCCCAATCTTCTTTTTCTTTGTTCATCGGGCGTACCGTTTTTCTTTCACTCGCTTTTCTGTACGTTCATCTTTTCGCTGATTTATACGACCACCTTCTCACCCATCCCTTCTTCCGTCCGACGTTGCTCACGTCAGTTTATCGCTACACCCGTTTAGCAGTCCATTTTCCGAATTGTCTATACGCCCGATGGCTCACACACCCAACTATTTATGTGCGCACTTACACTTTTATCCATCTATTTGCTCATCCCATCAGTCTGTCCATCCTATCGCTCTGTCCGACCTACGCTTGATCGTTTGCATATTGTTGCAATTTTCGAAATACATTAGAGAGCTAATACTTAATTTTGTCCCTAATCCTTCTTACTTAAAAGCTTTTATTTCTATTTTTTTTTCCTGCTTTCATGTGGCAAATACTTTGTCAAAAAGAAAAGATGGCATTCTATTTACAAAATAAATTCTACTTTACGGATTTTATGTTTTTGGATTTTTTTTCTTAAATTCCTGAAAGAAAGCAAAAAGAACAAAGTAAGAAAATTGTATTCGGTCGTGGCCGAATCTTCTGTACCCATCGCCGTTATTCTAAAAAACCTAAAAATGTAAAAGAACAAACTTTTCATGCCCTATAATATGGAGTGGATTTTGCGAACGAGAGAGTGTTTATCGTAGATACTACACAATTGGGACAGATGGACAGAACTGAATTTTTGCAGCCACGAAAATATTTACAGTGGACATTACGCAAAAGGGCAGGCAGCCAGATAGGAAGAAAGACAAGCTCGAATCGATCCAGAATACGATGCTTGTGGGGTCTCCGAAGATTTCTTCTGGCCATTGCAACGTTTTGTCAAAATAAATATACCCCTCATCCTTCGGTGATGGGTATAAATATTCAAACAAACCAACAAACAAGTATATATAACTTGAAAATTTCAATTTCGCTGGCAATTTATTTATTTATTTATTTATTTTTTTTTTTATAGTATTAATATTATTTTAAACTTGTTCGTGGAGAAAATTTGGCATCTAATCTCTCTGACGTTTGATTTATAATTTAAAATTTAACATTAAACAAACTCTCAGTATTTTTCACAATAAATTACATGAGTTGACTGATGCAGTACTGCAGATAATTACAGCATTTTCTGAACAAATAAAATGGAATGGACGAAATAACTGACCGCAAGTTCCTCTGAACTGACCACTATATACAATATAAGTTACACAATAAACACTAAACAATAAACAATGCCGACAGTCTGATGTTTTAACAAAATGCTATCACTATATCATCTCGATATATTATTGCGATTTGCTGCTGGCACACACGAAGCCACAACGTGTAGCCTCGTAGCGTAAATGTATTTTACATTAGTGTACATAGAGTTAACTTTCAGCTCAATAGAGGGAAAAAGAAAAAAAGACATAAGTATTTGTTTCCGACAAGTAATAACACACAGTAAAAATCGTATCCTTCATCAGCATGAATGCATTCATGGATGCTTAGGGTTAAAAAAAAAATATGCTGCATGTCTGCATATATAAAAATTCTAGAGAAAATTCACAAAGCAATGGCTTTAGTTAAGTTTGTACACATTCGTGAGTATGCTGCTAAACAACATGAGCAGTGTTAGTGCTAGTTAGCAGACTGCTATAACAATGCAGTCACGTAAAATGAATCGTTTACGATAGTCACCAAATAGATAATGATATATGTAATGAAGCTTTCAATTTGTGGGTAAGACCAAGATATTGCCTTGCAACGTATATGTGATGGCTCGCATAAACATTCCGCTATTATTGCGACTATTGTTAATATGCTCAATACATAATCTGCACTAGCACAGTTAACATATTGAAAGCGTAAAATACTTAAATGCCACTTGCATAACGGAAGAGGCATTATCGCAAGAACTAATCGATAGGTCCCAAAATTCGAGGCAGCAGATTACTGATGGACAAAGCCCTTCGATTTCTAAAATCTAGCAGTTCTTGTCAATATGCACCATAATGTACATATATATTTTTCCTTATCTTTAAATCTATTCAACTAAAACTTTTGGTCTGTCTGTCCATCTAATTTCTTCCGCTAGATTGTTCATGATCGCAAAAATTCAGACAGAAATATAAAAGCCCCAAAAATCGAGGCAGCAGTTTAACGATGGACAAAGCTCTTCGATGTACATATATTTTTCCTTACCTCCAAATCTATCCAGGTATAGCTTTTGGTCTGTCTGTCCATCTAATTTCTACCGCTAGATTGTCCATTAATTTCAACGTTTCAAAGTTTTAGTGGGAAAACGCCCTCGCTTCACGCACAATCACACCCACACTAGATGAAAAAGTCTAATTATAATTCATAATAAATGTTGATCTGAAACGTTCAATATGTACTCCGCGGAGATTTGAAGGCGGTCTTTGATGTTTTGCAATTTTTGTCTATTGTTTCGAAACGTGCGGTATGAACTCTTCGACCCAATGGGAATATAATTCTTTTTTAATTTTCTTCAAAAGTTGTTTAAAACCTTATAATTGCTATTAACTTTTTATTGTTAACAAATCAGGATGCAAGGAAGTACGAAAAATTATATTCGAACGTAACCGATTCTTTTGTATCCATCGCCGTTGTCTTAAAAAGGCAAAAAAGTGAAGGAACTAAATTTTCGTACTTTATAATATTGGGTAGACTTCGCTGGTTTTTCCTACTTTCAATATAAAAGTGTTTGTCGTACGGTCGCGTGGGCGTGGTGAGCGTGTCCTTTGAAAAGTTTAGGTCACCACGAAATTCTTGCGCATTCATCCGCTATAGTTTAAGAGTAATAATTAAAAAACCTTTTGAGTACTCGGTACCTTTGCTGAGTACTATGCTCGTGTTCTTCCACCGATTTGCAACCTTCGTGCAAGAACTTCTAATGTGTCTGTTAAATATGAAGTCGATAGCTCCATTTTTGCGGCCAGTAGAATGTCTACAACAAGGCTTACACAGACGGGCAGACGCACGTGCTTAAACCGATTTAGAATTTGGTGCTGGTCAAGAACATATATACTTTTTGGGGTCTCTGAAGCCTTCTTTCGGGCGTTGCAAACGTTTCGACAAAATGACGATATTCCTCATCCTTCGGTGATGTGTATAATAAAGCTTGAAGACAATGGCTATTCAAAATGTGTCCCGAGATGAATATAAGTTTCTTAGAGAACTTTGACTGAACCTCTCGACCAATTAGCAGAACTAACATGTAGCAGAAGAATAATTTATAATTTATTGTTCCAGTTCCGATGGTAGGATCGTGATTTTTGAAAGAGGGAAAAGAATGTCCATATGGATTACTCTCGTTTCTGATTGACAGGTGAAATTTTCGTCTTTTTTTTTTATGAGCGTTGGCTAAACTTACATAAATTATCAGATTTCGGACTATACTAGATCCAGATCTAAAATCCGACGCGGTGTTTATTACATTTAAAGCAATTTGGCAGAATTTGGTAAAGTTTTAGCAAACATTGCATTAAGAATCATAAAAACTCGTAGCTAATAAAAAAATATAAAAAAGCATGCGATCATTTTTCTTATTCGTATGGAATCACTGAATTTTCAAAACAAGTCCATCATCATCTCATCTGCATTTTTGTTTGCTTTCGGAGTATTGGCTCGCGTGCATAGACACGTATTTATAATTAAAAGTTCATCATTATGTTTGTAATAATTTGTAGGGTGTCCGTTTGCATTATAAAATTTCCCTTCCGTCTACCGTTAGTATTTAATTTCATTGTCTGTACATTAAACTAAACGTACTATCGACTGCCATTCCTCAGCGTTCTTTCTTACTTTCCGTAACTGAATACCTGTAGTTGCGTCCTGTGTGTCTATTGTTAATATGAAAATGCACGTTTTCGTTGGCACATATGCGCCACATATAGAGTACATTTTTTCATTTTGGTAAACTCACTGTAAAGTTTACAAATAATAATTGGATTAGTTCTAGTAAATGTGTTCTCATTAATTTTTTGTTATTGAGGGGAAATATTCTTAAAAGACGAAGCTTTGAAAAAAAAGCTGGATTTTCATATCAGTAATGTATTAAAAACCTATTCAATGCCTATGCCTGAATGTGAATTATTAGAAAAAAATATAATTATAAAGAAATTGTATGCTTTGAGCACGTTTTTCCCGGGCCCGAACGAAAGCAATTGTATCATGAACTTGTGGATGTCTCGAGTTATATATTGATATATACATACCTGCAATGGGCAGTAAGTAAATGAATCTTCTCTTCCGAATTATCTGAATTAAGACTTAATGCGACATCCATAACTTTGTTGATGTGACCTTTGTTGGTGAGACGTCGGAAGGCAATTAGAATGTGCACCGTCTTCGCCGCAGTTTATATGCTTTTGGTAATAGAAAATATTTGCTCTAAGCTTTGCGGCATCAGGAGAAGCCTTTTTCAATATTATTGAAGTAAATTTCGATTCAATCCCCATGCTAAGCTTTTTCAGTCTTCTTGGAAAACGGAAATTTTTTTTTTTTTTTTTGTAGGAATACAAGCAAATGTAACCCATCAACTGCTGTAGATATTGACATAAAGTTTTAAATATTACGTGGGCAAAAATTTCTGCCTAAATCCAAGAGAGACAACCCCGATTGAAGTAAAACCGCCTTGCTGTATATATTTATGTATGTTTTAAAACAAATGTTGAGTGCAAAATTTCAACTTTCGATTTTAACCAAAAATAATACAAAGAAGATCCGAAAGACAAGCACAGAGAATGATGAAAGAGGGGAGGCGGAGTGGTTGGAGGGCGTAGAAAGAAAGATACAGATAGAACCTACGCACTTTGCTGAGACTTGAGAATTTACCAAAAAAAAAGGTTGCATAGATTTAGCGGTTGTGTGTGTGTAGACTGCGTTAAATTTGAAAGTTGCTTTTATTGACCCAATAAATTATTTATCGGGTCTATGTTTTTCGTACAATTTTTGCTGCTTTAAGCAAATGGATGAACCGGCCTACATCGCTGAACTGAATCGCAATAAGTGAAATTTTCGTCAAATGTAGAAAAAAAAAAAATTTTTTTTATTGTCTTTGGTATTTTAAAATTGGTTACCTGCAGTTCTCCTTTACGGTGAGTCGATATGTAATACGCCATGAAAAGAAAAGGGAACCATAAGGGGCCGCGTTCAGCAACAGCATATAAAGTAAATAACTATGAAATATGTAACCGGAAGCAAGCAAAAAAACATTATATTGTCAAAGACTAGTAAATAAATGAAAAGCTTGTTTGAGAATCAACAATTAATTCGGTGTTCATAGGTGCCTTTTTGAGCTTTTCCACTTTCTTAAAACAATGTCTGGCCGCATTATGAAAATAATTTCTAAAATAAATCGAAACAAAAATAGAATTAACAATTATTAACTGAAAGATGAAAAGCTAAATGATCATTAGTCAGCATTATTCTTTTCTTGACGCCTTTACTTGGGTGCTTTTTTACAGCAAAGACATCTGCACCTGTATATCATCCTATGATATATTCACTAAGATATAAACAATTGTTGATAACCGGCAATTTTCTCTTGCTTCTATTTTTATCTAATCAGAGAAAAAGTTTTCAAATACATGCGCATTAAATTGTTTGCATTCGTTTTCCTCAAAGCTTCACAAATGCTTTCATCTGGATAATAAAAGCTATGTATAAGAGTTGAAAGCAGTTTTCGAACGTTCCTTGGTGACTGATAGTTGAAACTTAACAAGCATCTCGAGAAGTTCTTTTTAAGTTAGCGAAAGATATAGAACTCATAAGCATTTATCAGGGGTCACGGGACGAAATTTTATAATGCTTCGGTCCGATGCGGGCGGGCACCTCTAATTTTTATTTCACACCCTCTCCTCGACCTTTCGCCAGGAATTCTTAAAGATTCATAAGTTTGGAAGGAAGGAAAACTTAAAATTAAAACTTAAGTCTTAGAGGTCTAGAGAGATTCGCGATCAAAGCAACTTCACTTCATTACTGAACATATGACCTATAACTTGTAACGAGCTGATATATATATAATACACAATTTTTTCTTATTAAAAGAATACTATGAGCCCGTGCTAACAACCCCTCTTAATTATGCTCAACGAAAATAGGAAAAATCATGGCGTGAATAGTTTGAAAAACGGAAACCTTTTTAAATGCGGACAAAAAGACCTGATGAGTTACAGTTAACCAAGGTTTTCAATTTTCCTGTCAACCACCTCATGAAAGTGTTGCAAGAATCACTCCACCTGACAGAGTATCTGCAAGCAACATCGTGAACAAAGCCAAGAAACAAAAGAAAAATAACAGCCTCTGTGACGATTAAATGCTTTTTTCTAAATCGATTCGTATTTCATTAAAAGATTTAATAAAATAGTGTATCTGATATGAATTCACCTTTTGTTAGTTAGCAAATTGTACAAAATCCAGCTCCTTTTTAGCTTCATTTTCATATTTTGAACCCTTGACATGAAGCGTATTTTTCCCGCGCTTTGTGTTCTGTCAGGTTAGGGTTGCGTTGAATGAAATTTTTTTTTTTAATTTCTACAAAACCAAAGGAAAATTATAATTTTTCTTCTTCTGGTAAATAGCAACAACCGAAGATGCGCTGTAATGCGTAAAAATGAACCCCATTATGAAATCTTAAACCTTTTCTTCTTTTTCTTCTCCATATTCTTCTGCGGGTTAGCAAATCAACAACAGATAATTTAATGCGTAGAGTAAAATAGCTTCAATGTGAACATGAAAGTATTTGTTTTAACCTTAATAAACTGTACGTACTTGTTGTCACGTCCGCTCATCTAGTTATAATCATTTTGCGATCAGCGATTTCTTCCAAATTTTCAATTATTTCCTTATTTCATTTTATTTTCACTACTTTTGATATTAATTTGTTCTGGAATTTCATATATTTTTCAAATGATTTTGAGACGATATATAGCGTAAAGAGAAATTCCTAGTGTGCGACGTGATGGAATACTTAGGGTTCTATATGAATGTTTTGAGGAAGAGAGGAAATGTTGCGTAGATAAAGGTAGGTGCAGAGGGGTAGATTCGTAACTTGACTGTGAACATTTATATGAACTTAAAAGTTCATTGAGCTATCTCTTCTTCTTCTCCTTCTTCTTCTTCTTCTTCTTCTTCTTCTTCTTCTTCTTCTTCTTCTTCTTCTTCTTCTTCTTCTTCTTAAAACCCATTCAATGATGCAAAATTCGAATCGAAGAATGGTAAGTGTGAAGCAATATACCCGAACGCCAGCGATTAGTTAAGCCGACTTTTTATGGCTCGATTCTTTCTCTCATTTTGTTGACATTAGTTGCTTTTGGGGGCTCTTAAGTCCGCCGTGTTTTTTTTTTCTGTAATCAGGGACAATATTGTAGCACTTGTGCAATAACCTGTTCTATGCCTTTGTAGTAACTTTCAAAAACCCTACCAAATGTATAAATTCTTGGCCAATTTCAAATTGAAAATGCATCTAACCATGCCCGTCTGTTCCATCTGGCTGTTAACCTATACAGTCGTCCTTCCGCCCACATGGGTAGTATTTGTGGTACACATTTTTCCGTTTGCTAAAACGAATACATCGCCTTTTTTCCAGCCTTTAATGGAATAATGGCGATAGGTATAAAAGACGATCGATTTTCTTGCTTGTCAAGCCATAGATTATTATTGATTTTATTTTATTGGTCGCATTTCGCTTTCACACATTCGCTTTCATAGGTTAGATTGACAGATTTGAACTCGAACGCGAGTTAACGCAATTTATTTCAATCTCAAAATTCGTGTTTAATTTTATAAAAAGAAAAAAGTATTCTCCATACCTACCATCGTGATCGTAAAAAGAAAGAAAAGAATTAAATTTTCATTACTTATAACGTTGGATGGGCGTGGTCTATACTCAGTACAGAAAGTTTGTATTGTGTACTAGTCGCACTTTGTGAGTACAAAGCAAAAAACGCGGAAGGCAAAGGTGTTCACAGTTTTTGTTGTATAAACGTCAAGGCGTACTCGTTGAAATGCTTGGGTCCTTTTCAGATTCCTTTGCAAGTTTATACGCGACATCTCCATTTTTGCGGCCAGAAATACTTACTTTATGGGGCTTCGCAAACGTTTTGACAAAATAAACATGTCCCTCACGTTCGCGGTGATGGGTATAAAACTCGACTAATTCAGTTTTCAGTAAACAGCCATTTTCCGCACAGACGTCTGCCAGAAACAGATCAACAAACGTCATGCAGATAAACATTTAATTAGATAAACTGTTTTGTAATACTCACGCGTATGTGTAAGTGTTTCAAATTTTTTGTTAGTAACTCTCAGTTTATTTTACGTATAATTTATTTAAGCAAAAGAAATAATAATAAAAAAAATTGTGTTTACTTTGTCTGTGAAGCATAATTATTTTTTGGCTCACAGTCAACTCTTCAATAGCTCATTACTCTTGGATACTCAGATCTCTTTCCCTTTCCACCAAATTTAACTACTTTTCGTATAATTTTCTCTTACATAATAGTAATAAGTTTTCATTTATTTTGTAGAGAAAAAACATTAAACGCAAATTTTAGGTTTAATCATTATTTTTCATGTAACTTGAAAAATTAAACGAAAGTTTTGGTAGCAACAAAAAACGTTGTATTAAATGTAATTAATTGTGTAACATATCACTCAATAAGTTTGTGCGACGATATTGTCACTGTTTGCAAGTTCGTATGATTTTTAGATAATATCGGCTTTCAAATAAAATGTAGCAACAGTTCATGATATTCCGAGTATTAGTTTCCAAGTTAGAGCTGTTTAAGTAAGGCTACCTTTGTTTTTGTTAAGCGACGAAAATCCGACCTTTGTGTGTATCGTCAAGACAATTGTTCGCTCGTTCGTTTTATTTGAGAGTTCACCCTATTTAAAAATTAAAAATTTTCGGGAGAACGTTTACCACCAGTACTACAAAGTTGCGCAAACATACAGACAGATGGACAAACATGTAAACTTTATGGGGTTTTTAAAGCTTATTTCTGGGCGTTATAAAGGTATTGTAAAAACAATTCAAATTTGATACTCTATAATACCGAATAGGTGAGGTCAATTTATATGCCTACCTTCTACCTCCCACCTAGCTGGTGGTAAAAAGGACGATTTGGATCGCATTGTGCTGTGATCTGATTCTATCAGTTTGAAGTTGAATTCTGGCAAAACTAGAGCCATCTTTATTTCACCCTGTCACTCTGATTCATACCCGCCTGTTAGGATGCCCGGTTAAGACGTTGAGTGATGTTACCAATCTGGGGCTTAGATTGAACTTCCGCTTGAGTGCTGTGGATCACGCCACTTTTACTATTATGCATACCCATAACGTTCTGAGGAAGCCGTAACTTTCTTCTTCTTATGTCCTTACCATCCCACAATTAGTCATGTGTCCCATATCCTACAGTGCGAGCGTATGTGGTAGCTAAGATAATGTTTGCAAGATTTTGAATTCGAACCGTCGGGCATACCTTAACATTAGGCATATAGTGTTTCTTGGCAAGCTCATCTGCACTAGAACACCAGGATATTTAAATAAGAAAACGTTGTTTGCTAAATCTGAAAGGGCAATGAATCTGATTCTGCTTGACCATAAAAAATCAGCACCTCCAAGGCCATTCTCTGTTAATGCCGTTAAAGTCATCGAACTACCTATCGAAACGACTGTAAGCCTGTGGGGGCTTAAGATGGTTGTTAAAGCCTTCCATAATCTATGAATTATTTCTTGATTGTAATTGCGTCTGTGTCTTTGTCTTGATCCAATATTGTACTACATAATTATCATCCATATGAATGTATGATTGTTGTGTGTAACTATACCGCAAGAGGCTTTGTAGATGTATTAGCTCATTATAATAATGATTATGATTGTATAACGATATGCATTAACAATTATTATTATTGATTAATAGACTAAATCCATAGCTAAACGAGAGAATTGTTAGTTATGGAAATATGAATATTAGAATGAACAACAGCAAAATGTGAATATTAAAGACGGGAGCCGGAAGATATCAGCAGTGAAATGAGCCAATAAGAGGTTTTGAAAAGCAAATTAATATCTCTTCCAATGCTTTGAATACTCAAACATCGAATCGCTAATTGTATCAAGTTAAACCCAAAATGAAGACTATCTATAGCAATTTGGCAGAAAGAAATATTGCAGCTGAAGAAAAAGGAATTTGAGGAGTCGAGACCGTACCCTCGTTTCGATCTCACATATGCTTTTGCTTGCATTTAAATTATAGCTCGTATTATGGTGGGTAATAGTAAGTTATGATTAGGCCGCCTGACGATGGACTGACGACGCGTTCTGGGAATTTTAATTGAAATCAGATAAAGTCAAAACGGCGACTTCCGGGCGAACGTCATTTAGTTGTCTGAAATATTCACATAATGTTATCTAATTTATAAATGTTTAATGATTTTGTTTTTGAAATATTTTTTATTATTACTATTAACGTGCATTTACAACAGAAAATTGTACTGGAATTTATGATAATAACAAATCTACATAATACAATAAATTTTGGATGAAAAAGAGCTTAAAGTTTAATAGCTTTCTCTACCAAAATTTAATTAAGAAATTTACTGAGAAAAACAACCAACGATTTAATAATTGCGCATTGCCAGCCGAGAACCATGACCAGAAACCCCCCACTTTCACATTTCTCCGAATCCACTTACGAACTTCGTAGACATTACCGCATAATATCTTCTTAGAAGAGTCACATGGGACTCGTTCGCTTACTATGCCAATTAGACCATCAATATCACCATCCTTTTGTACAACGGCTGAGCCTGGCTTTAAATCTTTACACCCATCACATTCACCCTTCGCAATCGTTACACAGAAAACATGTGGATGCAAGTGTGGGTAGTCAGCTTCACAGTCACTTCTACTTGTAAGCTTTACCTCTATCTGTACTACCCCACCGTTGTTATCAATCGTATGCAAGATAGCGCTTTCACGTATTTTAGGCCGTCTTTTAGCTAAATCCACAGTTTTCGCCACTATGATATCGGGTATGGGGCCCGGAAGCTCAAAGTTAATTGGCGTTTGTAGTTCTAGAAGTTGTATCTGAGGTGTTTGATGAGGAGAAATGTTGCTTTCCACTATATAACTTTGTATGTTAAAGCTCTTTGTAGTCTGTTCTCCTCGTTTTCCCTTTATATTGTAAGTTATCGCACACGTAACCCCGTCTTCTGGTAATACGGTGGCCGTTAATATGAAATTATTTGTTATTATAGCGCCCATGAGGGGGGTTTCGCTTGCAGTCTTCACTTCTGTACACGTGGCGAGAACAAAAGTTTGAGTCAAGTTCGAAGGCTCTGAACTGCATTCTCCAGAAACAAAATGTGTTCTGTTTACAAATAAAATAAAATAAATGATGAAAATAACAAACATTTTCTGTCAAAGAAATGAAACATTATTTCAAAATATTCTTTGGCAAACCTTTAACATAAATCTCAAAGGAAACGTGGATGAAGGAATGAAAATTTGGGCAAAATTATTAGCTTGATCTCGCACCTATTTTTGAATTTTTCTCTAAGATTTATTTGGCTCGTCAACTATTGTGATCGCATCAAGCCGTTTTTACAAGCAGCCGTATCCAAAAAAATTCTCTCTGCATCCATATGTGTCAAAAAATATGTCATGTATGAGTAAATACCCAAGAATGTGCGACGAAATTTTTAGTTCTATTCGGTTTAACTATTCGTTGCATTTTGCGAACGCAGCTATTAAAAGAAACAAATTGATCTGAGCAACTTTAGCAGCAAACTTTTATCATTCTAATGCATTGCGATTGTGAATACCATCACCGTCTCAAGTATTCAGTGATCGTTATAAAAATTCCCCTAAAAATCCTTTGCTTAAATCGGAAACAGATGAAATTTGTTAGGCTTTACAGCAACTTTTACAATCTTATATAGTTCACTTTCGAAGCATTATTGGAGGGAAATTCCGCCCTAATTAAAAGAAGAGAGAACATATTTAAAAATGGCGAACACTTACAAACATCTTAAGATATTTCCTTCGTTATACGATCAATCACTTAGGAGGTGTCCCCCTGTTCGGGAAGTACTAGGTCGTGATCGACCGAACGTTCACTATTGCTGCGACCGCTCACCAGTCGTAATCAAAGTATCGTCTACATACATGCCTACTTGGTGGCTGCTTAGCTTCTTAACCATTTCGCTATGCAGTAGCGTTCATAGGATAAGATAAAATAAAAAAAAAAAAGGAAGAAAGCGGAGAATACCAGTACATACGATAGTAAAACTGTAGGTGAACATTGTTCTATATATACGTATATATTTTTATATAAGTAATTGTACATTCTGTAAAAGTTTATTAATACATATCACAATATCATCTAGGAACGTATTGCACTTCAGACATATAAGCCACGGATTTATTGGCTTAGTCCAACTTTACTCAACAACCCGAAAAAAAAAAAAAAACATATATCATTAAAACATACGCTTACGAAGCTATTAAATATTTTAAATGAAATCTACTTCATACGAACTCAACATT
>KK502439.1:1153472-1168472 GCA_000688735.1 Glossina austeni | reverse complement strand
ATATATATATATATATATTGAAAGTGAATTAAAAATACGCTCATGGGATACCATATCCTTAGTGAAAGTGTTCAGTTGAATATAGCTTGCACCGGGACCATATTTTACACATAGCTTACTTCCTGAAAGACTAATAGACCTTTTAAGTCACGAATTTACAGCTTCGTTAAGTCGGAAAAGCACATGACCAACCGCATGAAGCATATGAGGATTGCTTCAAAAGTTTCCAGTCTAAGCAGAAGTTATCTCTTAATTGCCTCTGGCGAAAATGGAATATGGACCGGAAAATCGAACTTCTATTCGAGCAATTTTGGCATTGCAGTCATCAATTTGCGACACAACTCAACATTTTTGTCTTGGGGTGATCAAGCGCGACACTCGAAATGCTTTCTCACGTTTATATTTTAGTTGAACATATGAAGAAAGCGGTCATCGGGTATGTTGATATGTTGTAAAGTCTCCCTAATGGTAATGCAAGTATGAGCCAGCGCTATTTCATGAGCTAGAGCGATGCTTTTACAAATGGTTATAGTTTATGACCACGGTCGCGGGATACTCTCACGTTCCATGTCGGTTACTCACAATTTCACAGTGCTAAAGTAAAGATCTCAGTAAGACATACATAATGACAGCGCGATCCTCGAACTAAAATTCCAACAAATTGTTGGTGTTTTGCTGAATAGTTATTAATGCAAGCGCAAGCCAATTCCCTAAATTTTGTAAACAAGTGCTGACATTTTTATATTGAACTCGGAAACTTTCCAGTCTCCCTACATGTACTTTTCAAAACAGGCGTTTATTCCATTAAAAGATGTTGGATTTAAGACATTACCCGTTCCGAAGAAACTTCAAGCAATAAATCGGTCAATATATTTGCATCTGAAAGTATTCTTAGGTTTGGTACACTTTTTCGTATGATTTTCGAACTCAAATATCGTATATATCTGCAGTGTTTTAACGAAAGATGTTCAAGAACTCTTTCGACGCGAGAATCTCCTTGGGTTTAGAAATAGTTGGGAGACAAATGAAGCCAGATTTGTTGAACTCGATATGTGTTCCAACAATTACTTTAATCCTTCCACTGTGTTTTTGCCAAGAAAACTTAATGGGTCAAAATTGGAATAAGTCGCAAAATTTGAAATAAGAGACGGACGGCGGGTCTGTTCATAATGATAATCAAAAGCGGATTGTAAAGTTGTAATAGATATTAAACTTAAATTCGATTCGCATACCACTCCACTCAATAAGTTTTCGGTGAGACATATATTTTACAGAACTTGGTCGCTTTGAACAGTCTTAGCCCGGTGCTGTTCTCGCGGCTGACTGCCGATTTGATTCTGAACAAGAGTGATGAGCTCATGTTTCATCGTTTGCACATATCGTATGAAAAAGTCTTCTTTATTTTGCCTAAACAGCGCCAAACAATGCTCTGAATCATCGACATGTTGTTGCGAAGAGATTATCTCACGCAGCTTCACGTTTCGTTC
Source organism: Glossina austeni (assembly GCA_000688735.1). NCBI lineage: Eukaryota > Metazoa > Arthropoda > Insecta > Diptera > Glossinidae > Glossina > Glossina austeni. The sequence continues at coordinate 1,166,985 of KK502439.1, read as the reverse complement.
TTTCGAAACGATTTCTTATGTTTTTTGAATACGATTTGTTTCAGATTAGCAAACCATCCACAGCGCTATTTGCGAACGGTATTTTTTTCATCAAAAAGCAATTTTTAATCAGCAGATGAATCGTTTTGAATCGTTCGTATCATTTAATGGGTGCCACTACCTAGAAATCATACGAGTCTGTCAACAGTGATGTCTTTTGCATGTCAGATAGGAAACCTATTGAGTGATGCGCTACTATCAAAGCCACCTAATAATTTGATCAGTCATTTGATACGCTTACAACTGCGTAAAACTTATGCGATATTTATATATGGGGCTGTAAAGCGAAAACAACATTCGTGTCCGCCATTATCTGCCTACATGTCATTATTCCAACAGGATAACAATTAAAACGTATTTTACCGAAAATTTATTTTACTCACATACACAACATAGCTGATGTTAAACGAAATGTCTCCCTTAGTGAAAATTAAAACAACGACGCCGACCAATTCATATCATCAAAAAAAAAAAAAAAACGAAAAAAGAAAAAAAGAAAGGAAAATGACCGACAATTATATAGAATTAAGTTTTAAACAATACAGCAATAAATTTATGGTTCAACCGGCAGCGAGGGAATTAAACCAGAAAAAAGGAAATACAACAAAAGGAAGGACAACTTAACACAAGCAATCGATTGGATTTCTTCTTGGGGTAATTTTGGGTAGAATCCCGCAATCGCGAAAGTAAGCGTATCAAAATTAGTTGTGCCCTTTCGTTCGACTTACATTAAATATCAGGCATATCTTCAAACGATTTCACTGTTTTTGATGCTCTCCTTGCAGTACAAACATAAGCAAAACGCATTGCATTTTTATGGCTAGCGCTAAGCTCCGGAAGTTTAAGCTTTTTCATCACAACTTTTCCTCTAAAGTGATATATCTTCGCAAGGAAATTGTGAAAATAAAAAAAACCAAGCAAAACCAATGGCCAGTCCGGCAAATATAAGCGACTTCAAAAATTGACTTCCGTTCAGAATACTTTCGTGGGATCGCTTAGCAATAATGTTATTTAATTTACAAATGTTTGTTTTGTTTTTGAATTTATTTTTTATTATTATTAACGCATGTCTGCAACAGAAAATATTATTGGAATTTATGATAATAACAAATCTCCAACCATTAAGGTGTGATATATTGGAAGACACCATAAACAAGATCCAATACCGTATTATTCCATAACGGTCCCCAAGCCCCGCTGATTCTCGTATTAGATTTAATCCAGTTACGAACTTTATAGACATTAGCGCATAATATGTTCTTAGAAGGGTCACACTTAACTCGCTCGCTTACTAAGCCAATTAGATGATCATATTGTACAAGTGCTGAGCCTGGCATTACATTATTACACCCATCACACCCCTTCTTCGCAATCGTTACACAGAAAACATGTGGATGCAAGTGTGGGTAGTCAGCTTCACAGTCACTTCTACTTGTAAGCTTTACCTCTATCTGTACTACCCCACCGTTGTTATCAATCGTATGCAAGATAGCGCTTTCACGTATTTTAGGCCGTCTTTTAGCTAAATCCACAGTTTTCGCCACTATGATATCGGGTATGGGGCCCGGAAGCTCAAAGTTAATTGGCGTTTGTAGTTCTAGAAGTTGTATCTGAGGTGTTTGATGAGGAGAAATGTTGCTTTCCACTATATAACTTTGTATGTTAAAGCTCTTTGTAGTCTGTTCTCCTCGTTTTCCCTTTATATTGTAAGTTATCGCACACGTAACCCCGTCTTCTGGTAATACGGTGGCCGTTAATATGAAATTATTTGTTATTATAGCGCCCATGAGGGGGGTTTCGCTTGCAGTCTTCACTTCTGTACACGTGGCGAGAACAAAAGTTTGAGTCAAGTTCGAAGGCTCTGAACTGCATTCTCCAGAAACAAAATGTGTTCTGTTTACAAATAAAATAAAATAAATGATGAAAATAACAAACATTTTCTGTCAAAGAAATGAAACATTATTTCAAAATATTCTTTGGCAAACCTTTAACATAAATCTCAAAGGAAACGTGGATGAAGGAATGAAAATTTGGGCAAAATTATTAGCTTGATCTCGCACCTATTTTTGAATTTTTCTCTAAGATTTATTTGGCTCGTCAACTATTGTGATCGCATCAAGCCGTTTTTACAAGCAGCCGTATCCAAAAAAATTCTCTCTGCATCCATATGTGTCAAAAAATATGTCATGTATGAGTAAATACCCAAGAATGTGCGACGAAATTTTTAGTTCTATTCGGTTTAACTATTCGTTGCATTTTGCGAACGCAGCTATTAAAAGAAACAAATTGATCTGAGCAACTTTAGCAGCAAACTTTTATCATTCTAATGCATTGCGATTGTGAATACCATCACCGTCTCAAGTATTCAGTGATCGTTATAAAAATTCCCCTAAAAATCCTTTGCTTAAATCGGAAACAGATGAAATTTGTTAGGCTTTACAGCAACTTTTACAATCTTATATAGTTCACTTTCGAAGCATTATTGGAGGGAAATTCCGCCCTAATTAAAAGAAGAGAGAACATATTTAAAAATGGCGAACACTTACAAACATCTTAAGATATTTCCTTCGTTATACGATCAATCACTTAGGAGGTGTCCCCCTGTTCGGGAAGTACTAGGTCGTGATCGACCGAACGTTCACTATTGCTGCGACCGCTCACCAGTCGTAATCAAAGTATCGTCTACATACATGCCTACTTGGTGGCTGCTTAGCTTCTTAACCATTTCGCTATGCAGTAGCGTTCATAGGATAAAATAAAATAAAAAAAAAAAAGGAAGAAAGCGGAGNAAAGAAATGAAACATTATTTCAAAATATTCTTTGGTAAGCCTTTGACATCAATTTTAAAGGAAACTTGAATGATGAAACATTGGAAGCAATAAAAAATGCATAAAAACCGCTCTTTTTTTAACCGTTCTGTAAACGTGATAGCTGAAGTATTACGTATATCTTCAGCATCGCTATCAGTTATTTCGTTAGCTTTACTATAAGAATTCACAAATTTCGAAGCAGCCAAAAGAGCCGTTGGAGGAGTGCTTCATAAAAAGTCATTTTAGCGTTTTATGCTACTTAATAGCACGCCCAGTTTCCTAACTTACTTTACGTTAAACTAAAGACTGAGACGACCACACAACAGGATAACTGAATTTCTCAGCCTAATCCAAAAATATGTCCGTTCCTTTTTGTATTTCTATTACATTACAAATCATGTCACGGCGTATACAATTTTTCTTGGAACATTTTAAGGATAGCGATATTAAAAAATTGTGGCAAAGGACATAAAAACTCATTATAAATTTTTGCCTATAAAATACGAGTAGACTGAATAGAAAGAAACTTTCGCTTTCTTTGCTTTATTTTCTCGCTTCACTGTCTATTTATAATTGAAATTCGTTTAATCGCATTGACTTTCTTTTCTTGTCATTCTTTCATGGTTAGTGAATAAATTTGTCGTCATAAGAGGAATAAAATCTCATTACATCCTGTTCTTAAACAAGTGAAATTGTTTTGTAACAATATTTAAGAAAAATAATACAAAGAAAGCGAAAGTTTTAAAAGAAATGGAGAAAATATTTGTATTGGAGTAGTAGTAGGTACGTCCTTCAAGTCAAAGAAATAAAACCGGATATGTGCATATCAAGCAATTTTCTATGAGCTGCAGCTGAAACTTATAAACAATTCCCAGACTTGAAGAACTATCGTTCAAAAAGAAAGTTGCAAAATCTGTATGTAACTGTAGCAAATTTTACTCTTTTATCAGGAAGAAAGCTTCGCCTCGTCATTGAATAATTTCAGTACATAACACTTAACATTTTTAGATTCTTGTACGACGATAGGAGTGACGCGTTGTCACAAGCAGCGCTTAAGATTTCCAGGAATGTTATCTTGTTCTCAATTCCTTAGCAGTTAAGCCTGAGATTTTATTTATGAGGCGTAAAAAAATACTTTCCAAAAAATTCCCATAGAGAGTTTTAATGTTTAATAGGTTCATAACTCTGAAAAAAAGATATAACTGAGTTCACAAATATCTTTATTTAAATTTCTGATTAGTGCGCATTAAATAGAACGTAAACAGTTATAATGTTTGATTATCATTTAAGACAACGTTTCTTTTCATAAAAAAAAAAAAAAAAAATATTCTATTTACGAGTGCTTCACAGTACGATGATAATTAAGTCATCGTTTTGTCATGGAATAAAATTTCTTTGCTGCTTTCTACCTTTTCGAAAGAAATCGAAATTGACGATTCAAACCCGAATCCATAGTATGCTGGCAAAAATCATGAAAATTGAACCTAAAAAGTCCAAGAAAAAAATATTAAAGCCCGCCAGGTTAGCTAAGCACGCGCAATGAAAAGAGAAACTGCCTGAGTTTTCGCGGTTTCGACACATGCATGCCCACAAGCCAGTAACTCGGTAATAAAAGCTAACAAAGCCTATAAAGACGCAATTGGAAGAAAATTCAGCAAGTTTTCGAATTTATGAAACAAGTTTTTCGGTTGGTGGCATCTGGTGTCGACGATGGTGTGCGAATAAAGGCAATGCAAAGATGGACGGCCTAGTTTTTTGTTCTTTTTTAAGTTTCCTTTAGTACGATTTCAAAGTGCCCATCCATTACTGTCCAAGAAGTGTAAGTGAGTCCATCAATTCCTAATTATGTGTACCGGATAATAAATATCCTTTTAAGCGGATATCCAGATTGCCACCTTTCGAGTCTCACGCTGAGAAAACATTTATAGCACTTGGCGTTCAACATTCCGCAACGCCATCTACATTTTGGGAGTTGCTTTCAAATTTGCTTAAGCACTCTGACGTCTAGTCCTTGTAGCGTGTTAAAGTCCATTTCCTTAAAGCAACACATGTACGTAGTTCGTTCCATGAAAGCAATCAAGCTTTGCTTAGAATCTAATTAAGCCCTTAATTTTACGTGCATAAGAAACACATATGATATCTTTGTGAGTAAGCATGAAAATCGAGCTATGTTGTGTATCTAAAAATAAGCACATACGTACAAGCAAATACATAAAGAGGCAACTTACCGCATCGCACATGTGTTTCATTGTAATAGAATTCATTAAATTCACTATAATTCTCGTGTGGGCTTTAAGTAGAAATGTACCTTTTGTGTATATTTTTACATTCAGTTGTCGAGGAATATTGTATTCAAATTAAACCTCGTCAAATATTATAAAAGAAGAAGAAAAGGAAGAAAATTCAAGAATTTCCCCAAACAAATTTCATGATCTTATCTTCTAAGGGCGGCATAAGCAATGCCAAGAATTGTGCGAATTCAACGAAAGAGACAACCACTCATTCGTAATGGCAAATAGAAACACGTAAGTGTGTTCGTGTTTTTCTTTTCATAAATAAAGTTGAAACAAATTTGAATCCTATGCTGCTCCTCTTCGTCGTAATTTATTTTCTTTTGTTAACCAAGGCCTACGCCGCTATTGTAGCGAGACAATGCGAGTACTTTGGAAACAGTTTGCCTTTAAGCATAAATTCTAAGCATTTTGTACGTGGAGACTTTAAATCCATGACATGTTCTCTTGCGATGCACTAAGAAAATGAAAAACCCGATAATACACTTACAACAGCAAACTTAGGTTTGCCATCTGAGAAAAATAAAGCGCAAGTGAGATATGCGGCAGAGTAAACGAAGTAGGTATCAATCTCAGTAGTTACGAATTCAAGTCTCAGTGCGAGAAAATTGACTTCATTCGTAGGAAAAGCGGTAAGTTATGCTGTCTCTTTCTCTATCCTCATTTCTTTTTGCCCGTCACCATGTTACACGAACAGAACAGAAGATATTCTCTTAGAAATCAGTCATATTGACAAAAAAAAAAAAAACTAGCAGATGAGAAATTGTAGCAATGATCAAGCATTTCTGGGACTAACTTAGATGCTATGATGATGGTGCTAACCAAGACAAGGTCAAGAGTAACTGAAAATTGAATAACCAATAAAGAGAAAGAATTCTCTTTAAATGATGTTTCAAAAGATTGCGTTGCCGTTTCAATGACCACTACTTTTAGACGGTAAGTGCTCGCTATGAAACCTCCGCTGAAGGTGACGCGCATTCATTTCCTACAAACAGCGAATGGTGAGACTTCTTGATCGCACAAGCATCTTGAATGGATACAATGCTACGCGGCCAAAATTTAGTTAAGAATTTCATATCGAGAATGCAGCAGAACGTCTCATCTTGACAGGTGACTGCGTATGTATTATCAAACATTAAGTACGAAGCCAAAGCAGCACAAATTTTTACATAATAATCAGCACGAAAGACGAACAATGCAGCTACTACGGGAAAAGCGCTAAAAGAACCGGAGAAAAAAGGATGAAAAATAAAGATAAACTTTATTAGAAAGGCACACAAACACCTGAAGAGTAAAGAAAAGTTCTGAAAATGTTTGAGGAGAAAATGCAAAAAACTGCTGATTAAACTGTTGCTGTTACTTTGGCAAGCTGACCCCCGATAGGTAATATGGAAATATATTTATGTATATATAGAAGAATAAATATCAACACAATTTTGCTTACGCAATGGCAACATTTCATTGCGAGCTCACTTATAGTTTGCAATAGTTTGCATTTACTAATTACACTTGTAGCCGCATAATGCTGACGAAGCGAATGTACAACGCGGTCATTTTGGAAAATACTCCGCTTCCCTCACCTGCTCAATTAATATTAAACAAATGCGATAGCTTCATTTGCCTTAGGGCGAATTTTAGATACCTATTACGCAATGAAATTTGCAAAAATAACTGACGTTTTTGTTGACTGCTAAAGGAGCTTCAGCCGAAGCCAATTTTGTTGGAAAACTTGAACGAATTCATCTCATTTTCGTAGATAATCTCGGGAATAAGGTAAGTGTCCAAGTTTTGTGCCGCAACTGGTACAACTTGAACAATTCCAGCCGCGCAAAGACAAGTAGACCCGGCTAGAAAGGCAAGTAGAAAGGCTAGTACTAAGGCAAATATTGAGAGCTCGATTTTTTTTTTATTTAATAGTGTCTCCGGTATTATCAAAAACGCTTCATACATGTTCTTTGTCTTTCCGAAGCACCAGGACGAACGACAAAGACTGCAAGTAAAAATTATCCACTAGCTGGCAATCGATTGACTGCTGTATGGTCAAGAAAAACAAGAAGAGATTGCAGCGGTTTGCCTCTAAAATGAGGAATTAAGTAGCGCCACAGCACTCCTTTAAGATTGTTGAAATTACCCAAAGGAATATCTTCCTCCTACCTGAGAGTGTACCTTAGTGGTCGAGTTTCAAAATGAAAACAATTAATAACTTGTTAATGCCTTTCATTCCACATCTTAGAGTTTTCGCGTAGAAGGGCCTCTAAGAAAGAGTCTCCAAAAAAAAGCAGAGAATATTCCAAATTCCAAGCTTCCACAAGCTTCACAACATACCATAAAAATTAAAAATCCCATAATAAAGAAAGGAGATGCATAAAAATTCGCAATTAAATCGATTCATCATTTTACTCGTATCAAGAACTTCGCTGTGATGCAAAGAAAGCAGTAAAGTAATTATATCCGCATCCGTTGGCGAAGCGCTATAAAAAGTCTATCAACGTTAACATCACCATTTATTTGTATAGTGGATTCTTAAAATGCAATCATTTAAAAAACATAAACAAGCACGCAGACTAAATACCACACATTCAACCGCGAACATGGCAGACATAGGGAACGAGGCCACTGTGCAGCTTATTTAATTTTAAACCCAATTAACCATCAATTGTATAGCATTTGTATTCTACTTCTCTAACGTTACTGTAACTTTTGTTGCAACTCGCGTCACGTATAAATAAAACCATTTAATTCGCAATGAACATCACGAAGGGTGAACAAGCTGAGGGGGAAGAAAGTAAACAACAATCGGTACCAAAGGCAAAGCGGTTGATAAACTCAATTCAGTTTTTAGGATTCGGTATCGAATTTTTTTTTTTTTTTATTTAACTTTTAAATAAACTGCAAAATGAAAAGGTCACTTCATCTATTGCTACATAGCAAGGTAAAGTTGTTATAGCGATGTCCTGGCAGCACTTTATCATTTTCATTTACATTTGAAAATTTCTATTAAAGTGAATGGAAAAAAACAATTTCTTTATACATCGTACGCTCGGTTGTTTGACTAATCAGGCGCAAAGTGATAAAGGTTTCGATTAGAATATTGCGAGCACTTAAGCTTGAGAACTTATAAAACTTTTACTCACAAAGTTGGAACCGGTAAAAAGTTATATATTCATCTAGAAACGAATATCGAGTCGGTGAACAAAACGGCCATTAATGAACAACTGGATAGGTGAACAGATCAAGGGGCAAATACGTAGAGTAACAGACAGACGGGGAAAGCAGAAGATTAACTAATGGACAAGGGAAATGACCAAGCGGAAAATTGACAGATCAACAAAGAGTTTTTTTTTTTCTTTTACATATAAACAATCCTTCAGGAGCTATCACCTGTACGTATAAGAGGGCGAAGGTTAGAAAGAAACGGAGAAAGAGCTGTAGCTTAGCGAGTGCGTAACCGATTGCCAGATTAATAGATACATGTGCCATAGACAGATTGACGTATAAATGGTTGGACCTACGGACAAACAAAATGGGTCGAAAGACAAAACAACGAACAGGCTGACTAATAGGGCATCAAATTAGCTTGAGGATCAAAGATCAGACCGAAGGACAAACAAATAAATCAAAAGGTAAAGAGGTGCAGTTCAAGAGCAAAGAACTGACCGACGGACTAATGAAACAGAATTGAAACGGATCGATGAGAGATAAGCAAATAAAAAACGTGTGACGAATCCATAAACAAATAGTCAGACGTGTAATTGGAACAACATATGAATAGGCGAGCGAACAGGCGAGCGCTAGCTACCGCACCAGTTAAATAAGCGAATACGGGAAGCACTGAGCTCATGGAACTGGAAAACTTGGCTTAGAATTTCACTCGTCAATCGTCAATGAGTGTTAAAAACCATGTGCAGAGTGATACTCGAGTATCAGAAATTACCCGCAGAGAGGAACCATTGTGAGAATCGAGAATTAATATAACATAGACTCGGCACAATGCAGTTACATTTTCTGTGAAAATTCAATTCGATTTCGAGTTTTATGATTAAAATTTATTATTTTTTTTAATTTATATCACAACCAAAGCCTGTTATAATTGTATCTAAACAACATTTGTGAGCCATTCATGCTGTTTTCATTTACGGTAGACCGAAAATATTTAAATGTAAGTCATTCCAAGAGGGTTTTCTTCAAAAATACCAAAATGCATACGATACCGATTTTCAAGCAGAGAAGGAAAAATAAATAGAAAATGATATCCTCAGTTGGTTTTCTTTTTCGTTTCATTCAAATTATAGAACACTATTATTATTCTCATACTTTACTCTTTACTGATGAGTCCGTAATTTATTTTTAAATTCAAACTGGATGCTTCCTCTTACTTATATCTTTTATTATTTTCTGGTGAATTTTTTGCATTTGTTTAAATAACTTTTTCAACTCTCATGTATCTTTCCTTTGCCTTCTGGATTGCGAAGATTTTTTTAGAGGGGAAGAAAATGAAAGGGAAAAGAAAACAAGTAAAGATATTGCGAGTATAAAAAATAATTCAAACACCGTGCATCACTTCGCTTAATAGAACTGTTCGGGGAACGACTTTCCGATAGAAGGCCGAAAAAGTAGACCGATTCGAAGCATTTTCAATAGCGTTCATCCTTGGGCCAAAACGCGGGCTATAGGTTGAAGATAAGGAAACAATATTGACAGACACACAGAAAGTGATTCTAAATCGTTCAGTATAATAAAAGATGAGTCTATATCAAGTCCTTCTGAGTGTTGTGCACATTCGCACAAAATTAGTATACACAGTACCACAACGGGTACAGCGAGTGTAGAGTATAAAAACTATGAACAAATTTTTTAAGTGCACTTTCTTTTCCCTTTTCTTTTTTCCTTTTTTTTCATTTAATCCAACTTTTGGCCACAACGTAGAGCGGAAAATAGCTGAACCGCAAAACTGGCAAACGTTGTGTTGACACGAATTTGACCTGACCCCAAGCACACGCAAAGAAAAAAAATGTACTTACAAACATGCACAACATGACAAGTATTCTCATTAAAAAAACTAAAACGAAATGCAAAGAACATAACAAAACGCTTCGCATTCGATTCAAATCGATGCCGTGCATATTTGATCGGATCTGATTATATGAATCATTTATTTTGAAATTTGCAAATTTATTTAAGATGAAGAGATACGCTAGGCAATATTATCATCAGTTAATTTTATTTCAAAAAATGACTTATGCTATTTTACCAAATAATGCGTAGACAGCTACTTATCGTCTATATATCTGCATCTAACATATATATCAATAGATCTATCAGATGTACGGATTGAAAACGAACGTTTTTTGATGAGATTCAGATTTTTTGAAAACACACTTCTTACGAAAGGTAATAATGAAAATATTCGCCATCACTATCTACGACTTTTTGTCTTTTATCTGGTAGCTTGCGGGCACTCTCACAATAGAAACTTTATGGCTTCGACGTGAAGTGAACAGCGAACAGCGAGTGCGCACAAACCCATTAGCCTGTGACTATTTCTGTATCTCTTTGTCTTTTCTCACTTCTTTGCGACCATCGCCATAATGCACGATTAAGGCGCATGTCCTCAGCGCAATTGGTCATAAATTAAGAAAAAAAAAAAAAAAAATTGTTCACCGTAGAGAGCAAAATACGCATTCGCGATTCCATATAATCTATTTTTAGATCGATTCAGACTTGTCAATTTGTCTGTCTTTCCGTCTGTCTGTCTGTTCGCCCTTTTTTTTTATTCTGTAGCATCAATTTCGAAGCTTGCCGGATATAACATAGAAATCCGGAACTTGATATTTATATACCTATTTGATCAAGATTGGAAGTACGCGATTCGAAAATAATCGCCATGACAGTAAACCATATGGCGATTATTGGATTAGGCAAAGAGGCAGTAATTTGAAGCTCCGCCTGCAGACACGCCCATTTTAGGAAAAAAATATAAGCTACAGAATAAAAACATCTTAAAAGGCCTCTATACACATGTTCGCGATCGACCGGCACACGCACATACAGCACAACACTTTTCAAATCCAAAGGCGCGTTTTCAAATGTTAGGTACAAAGTTGCCGTTGTTTTTCCTCTTTCGAAAGAGCAGAGTGTGTTGTCGAAGTTAAAATTTTTCGAATTTTCTTATTACAATTAATGTGTCAGTAAAACTTTCATGGCTTACAAAATACAGCAAAAAGCGCCATGAGTATCAAATAATAATCAATTTAAATCATATCATGAGAAAAACATTTTTTCTCAACAACACTGTGCAAATTTTGTTGAAATTCTTTTTAGGTTTCCTTAAAAGCTGCTAAAGATTATTGAAAGTCATCAAATTTAATAGATTTTTCCTAAACGATGTTGCAATTTTTTAATTTTTGTTGGAAAAGTAATTTTTACGGCGATGTCTAGAAAGCTCCACACTAGCCAGCTGTCTATCAAACTCCGTGTTTCGCAATGCAGAAATGTCATGACGGACATACATTGTACCTTGGTATGTATATAAAATTACTGGCCACGAGATTTAAATGAACACAGACACAAAACGGTAATGTCGTCATTGCCAAGAAAGCATTCATATCGAAAGCGCCTAAACAATACATTAGATAAGGCAGGGATAAAAAATGCTATAGAATATTGTGGAACATCAAAGTAAAGTAAGAAAATATATTACAAAAATTTTGAAAGCACATCTCACGAGGCGAAACGAATAGATCGATTGACATGTAGGCATCACATAAGCAAAGATGGAGCGTAATTTCAAAACAAATCGATTCCATGATTCGATCTAATAATTCCGCTGAAATAAAAAGATGCTCTACACCAAGTTTTTATCAAAAAATAAAGCTACAGACTAACAAACGTCAGTCATTTTCTTGGAAATCTTCAATGGAAAATATTGCACAATATGTGTTGAAAACTTGTAACTGAAATATAGTCAATTATAATAAATAGATTTTATATAATCATCATAAGCTTCTTGTTGTAGTTACGCGGGTCAGACCGATCGATGACAATTTCACTGTCAACTTTTCGATGCAGCTGCAGATAATTTTATTTTCATTTTTTGATGGTTTAAGCATTTGCTTTCAAATCCTTTCAAATTTCAAAAGTAAGTTTTGTCAAGTTGCCATCTCAGCCATTGCAGCCTTCAGGATTTCGCCAGCTAATGACAAGTGAATCACGGTGCGAAAACTGGCGAACTAATGGACTGGCGACGGATGGACGATAGGGCAGACGTGTAGCCAAAATGAATGAGTTGGCAGACTGACGGATAGACTAACGATTGAAGAAAAATCGGAAGCGATACGAGTTAGCCAATTGAAAAAATTCAGTCCAATCTGGAGCACATAAGCTTTACAGAACCTTCGACACATACATGTGCATGTTACAAAACTAATAACAAAATCAATTTTTCGGAGTAGTAAGGTTAGCGATTTAAAAAAAAATTTATTAGATTTTTCCTTTGATTTTATGCTCAACGCGTTCATTTCTTTCATTTAATGAAGTTTTGTGACCCCGATCGTAGGAAACTTGGACATCTCTGTCTTTATTCAAGAAAACTCATTAAGGTATTATTGAATTGCTTCGCATTCACTTGCAGACATTCCATCGTTTGCACCTCTACCGACATTTAAACTATTTACGAACAATTTTATGGTGAAATGAAAATGATGAAATAAAGGAAAATTGTAGGAAAAAGGAATATACATATGTTTGTGTGGGTGCATGCGTGCATTGAAGATATTACGCAGCCATTCTTACACGTAAACGCTGTTTTCCTCTTCTACGCTTTGTCATTACAAATATTTGCTAACATTCAAAATGAAAATTCCGTAAGTCTTGGAAGATATTATAAGCATTCACTGCATTTCTTTATTACAAGTGGATGCTGAGATAAGTATCGATATTGCATTTTGCTCTACATTACGAGTGTGTCTGGAAGAAATAGTCACTTTAACAGTTAAGATGGGAAACTTCGTCATTCGACCTAACTGCTCTAAACAAGGGAAATATTTTACGTTAACTAAAATCGATGAAAAGGATGAAATCGTATCTTACATGACTTGATTTTAGACGAATCATGCGTATTCCAATAATATCTTTACATATGAACACTTAATATCTCTACATTTAATATGTCGACGTACACACGTAGAAAACACAAGACATCCCTTGTGTCTTCTAGTATATTACATACGTTTTACCTCTGTGATGTCGAAAATGCGTAAAGAAACAAAAAATCCCTAGAGAATACGCGAAGAATGCAAAGTGTCTCTAGCGATTTTCTGCATATCTTTCATCATCTTCGATTATGTTTAACTACGTCTAGGTAGTTTTAATCAC
>KK502439.1:1093610-1152676 GCA_000688735.1 Glossina austeni | reverse complement strand
CTTTTCTTTTTTTTTTATATATTTAATAAAATAAATTTTCCAGTCATATCCTCAGCAATCTTCAATTTGGTTGTAGATGTCACGGATCTCCCTAAGACAACATTGTCACTTTGTGATCAGCAATAAATTCAGCGTTTGCTAGGAAACACATTCTCGTTGCTTTCTTTGTGGACATAACCTCAGCGTTTGATACGATCAACATCAATATCTTAAAATCGAACCTTTATTTCTATTTAAAATCTATCTTCTGTCTCTTTAAATCTTCGTATCAAATTCTGTAATTTGTTATATAACCTCTTTTTCTATAAGAATATATTAATTAACAATAATGATGTTGTTGTACAAACGAGATCTTTTAGAGGTGTTTAGAGGTGAGCATTAACAATACTTTCAATAAGTGACGAAAACATGAAAATGAAACTATGAAAATGTAATGAATTATTAGTTGATTATCTTTATATGTGCGTATGTGTTATATGTAACAAAATAATGTTTAATTTTACATCATCTCAGTGCTTCGTACTTCGTTGTGATTTCTTGCAATGACATCTTTATGTACTTTAGCTTCATTTTTGAAACGATTTAATTTCCCTTGTTCACGCGGTGGCATTGGTGATATCTGGCATCCATTACGCTTATCAATCTCAGCAAAGTTGACAACATATCCGTACTTGTCATATGCAAACTACAACAGCATGTAATGTCATCACTGGTGGTAATAGCAATAGTGTTGCGAATTTCATGGCACATGATTGTTGTAACGTTCACACATTGTTGGACATTGATTGCATTTTATTTTCTGCTAGACATATATTTGCTAAGTTAGCCATCAGGAATGATCTCAAGTAGTAATGTGCTGTTGTTTGCATTATTAACTGAAAATTTTAATTTTTTATTTTCAGCAATACGAACATCATTTAGCCCGAATATTAATATAGTTTCAATATAAATATTCTTTTAAAAGCGCCCTTGAAAATTATAGCAATTGATGCACTGGCACATCTTGCATCTATTAAATTGAAAAAGATTTCACTTTTTTCAGAGCTAATTGAGAGTTCGAAATTGATTTTAGTAAACGATAGCTGTCCATTTGTTTCAGCCTGCCTGGGATAAGCAACATCTGGCTTAATGCACGGTGCAAGAGAAAGGCTTTAATGCATTCTCCAATTGCCGATCCAATTTGTTTGAATATTTTTGTTAAATGTCCTACACTATGTGATACACGAGATAAGTTCGTAGATATGTATACATCAGACTAAGGTAGACCCACTTTTTATTGTGCCGATCGTTTCAGAATCACCTTCTAAATGCGTCTAAGCTTGTCTGTCTAAGTATCCGTCCGTCCATGTGTCCGTCTTATGTCTGGCCATATGCATTGTTTTTATATTCATTTACCGAAGTTTGATATATCGACGTGTTTCGGCCCTAGAACGAATGCTATTGAAACCAGTTCACATCTAATCACTTTTTCGACCACTTCCTATCTAAAGCCTCATGCTGAAAAGGCGCCCACTTATTTTTTTCGAAACCTTACTCAAGGCCTCTTTTGGTAAGATTTCAAGATCTTTTTAAAGACTTCAATGGAATTTTTAATACTTTTTCAACGAAAATTAATCCAAAGTCAAGCAAGTATATATTTGTAATTAGACTTAAAAGAGCGTTAGATCTGTAATTATTTATTTACCGTTGAGCAATTTTCTTCATTTCCTTTTAATCTTTAATTTGTTTAATTTACATCTCCAGAACAAAGAGAAAAACACAAAAAAAAGAAGACAGATAATCTAAAAGTGAAAAGTCCATCAGGAAAGAAGTAAAAATAAAAACGGAACATCTCTGTAATACACTTTAGCTACTAATTCATTTACTCTTTACATTGTTTCCTTGCTATCACTACTACCCACTGGGATTGGGTTTGCTTTACAGTTGAATGAATGAATATACTTGAAGTTGCTGTACGTACAGCTTCCGGTGCTAATATTATTATTAAGTGTTATTAACATCATCCTGATCAACTTGTTTTTGGTGTTGCAATTTTTTCTCCAGCACTTTCCCTATCCCTACTACTAGAGAAGAAACATCCGAATGCTGTTTTAGTTTCCCTAAGAAGGAGATTGAGAGCTAAAGTACCTGCCATTATTAATCGCATTAAAAAGTTTCTGCCATTTTAACAGCAAGGCGTCTTTACTTAGATGCACTACTGAAAGAAATTCGTGCAATTGTTTATAATATTTGCAAAGGAGCTCCAAATCTTTAATGTTATAGAACAATCTTTAACGCAATGCATAAAAGTATAATGAACTGCATACCTATGTTTTTTATGGCAAAAAAAAAAAAACCGAAAGAAGAGAAAAAATGCTTATAAGACGAAAAGCATTTCTTCCCATTTCCTTGCAAATCAAAGATTATTCTTTATGCTAAGTTGGCTTCAAACGACACTCAAAATCATTCTAAGCTTCATATTCGTGATGAAAAAGAAGCTTGCTTCTGCTGATCGAATCGGAATGTTTTCGGAATGTTTTCACACCGTACACCACTGGTTAATATATAAACTTTTATGCAGCACCCACAAGGACTTGAGATAGGCTCAGCTTTTACTATACCAGTCAATTTGTTACTCATTCATCAATTCACATCCCAGTTTCTTAATTTGGGGCTTAGATGGATTTTGGTGTTGATCTCATGTGTGTTTATATTAGATTTTAAGTTACTTTGTCACTTTCATTAGGCTAATTACTTGTTCTGTAGAGGAATTCAATTAACTAAAAACTTTTTCAAATTTTATTCAAAAATGTTAATTAATTTACCTGCCTTTGCACTCTATTCAGGCGGTTGGTAACTCATAAGCATTTTAAAGCAAGCATCGTTTTTTCGTTTCAATTTAAACTGAAATGCAGGCGAATTGGCTTTGATGGGGCAAGTTGTGGCATTTGCAAAATTTTGCTCGTCGTTGTCGGAACCAGATAATGTCTGTGTTAGAGACGCAGTCGAAATTCCCTAAGCGTATCATTGGATTATGTTGACATCCTTTTACGTTTTGTGCCAATAAACAAACGTCAGCGCATACGAACGATGCCGCGGTCTCGTTTACCACAATAACACAGTGCATGGAGAGCAGTTGCTTTACTTTTTTTTCCTTTTTTCTATGTTTAACCAGCAAATGCAGCTGTGACTCCGGGTCGAGCTTAGTTCTATTGTTACCACTGCGACCCTAACAACGAGAGTTGTTCGCATGCTTCATTTTCGGTTGCAAGTAATTTAAAGAAATGTTTTCCACAAATTCCAATTATGCGCAAGTTTCAAATTGATTTTTCTATGTCGATTATGGTTCATTTGCGCTGCTCGTCTCTAAATGTATTCAAAAATTATATATTGATTTTCATATTAAATGAAAAGTTATATCAAATTACTGTTACGGTCAAAAATAAGTTGATTTCTTTTAAGCCAAGCGAATGTTAAGAAAATTCATTTTACTTTTGAAAGACATTAATAAAGAAATTTCTCTGCGCACACTTATCTAAGTTGTCCTTGCAAAGAAATAGGACTTAACGCTTAACTAAGAATTCCTCTTTGATAATTCCCTTGCTCTAGCAGGTGAAAGGCCATTAGTGCCGCTGCTATCTTATTTACGGGAAACTACAAAGAACTTTTATTATAATAATCGTTTTTTTTTTTTCTTCATTTTTATAAAGTGCGTTAATGGTAGTTTCGCTTTTCTTTTTATCACACTTTTCAAAAAGTTTCAAAAAAAAAAAAAAAAATTGCATATTTTCCTCCCTTAGATACATCCGTCTAAGGTTACTACGCCACCAATTATAATAAATTTTCTAGAAACAAAAAAGTGTCACAAATGCTATCCTTTTTTTTTTTTTTTTCTTTGCAAACAGCACTTTTAGGAAGTAGATAAGAAGCATAACTGCCAGTGTGTGGAACACCATTATAATTTCGCCGGTATATCATTTACAAAGGGAAGACGAAATTAATTGCATATAGAAAGGAGTGCAAAATTTATACACCACTTGGCGGAGATTTTGAATACCATCCAGCTTAATAAGTCTTGCTAGCTAGCGGCGATTGGCCAATAGTATCAATTGTAATTTTAATATAATTTAAAATGTTCTGAGAACAATTTTGTTCACTTAATTTTATCCCCATCACGGGTAAATTGATTTTGCCAAAGCGTTTGCATCGCTTAGGGGTAAACTTCAGATACCCAACAAAACGTGCATATTCTCGATCAGTATCAAATTCCGAATTCATCTAAGTATGTCCATCTGTCCGTCTATCCATTTGACCGTCTGCCGTTCTCATGGCCTCAAAAATTAGATTATCAACCTACGAATGGCCTAAACCGGTAACATGACACGCCTACATCACCTATCTGTAAGCTCCAAACAACCCTGTTTTTAAAAAGAAATAAAAAAAATTGGTTTTTTGCTCAATATTTACAAACTACTGGGGAAAAAGCTATTTTATTACCGATTTTTGAGAATTGTTTTTTTGAAAAATGAAAAATTTTTACGCCAATGCCCAAAATTTTTTTAAAAAATTCTACTTTTCTTACTAGAGAATACTACTACGAAGGTAGACTTGAAATTTGTAATTAATCGGTCGAGAATTAACGTTAGCGGTAACAAGCCAACCAGCTTTTCGGTGAGAGTGCAGCACATTTTGTTTTTCAATTTATTTTATAATTTATTTCGTAAGTAAATTCGGGAACATAACCCATACCTTCATGGTTATATCTGTGCGAAGATGTGTGCATAAGTTTTATTCTAAATTATTAAAGCGCAATACAATTTTTGGCTACAATAATAGTATGTGTGGGTAAATTGTGCTCATTTGAAAACTCAATTGCTATGCAAGTTTCGTATAATCAGCCATCGTTAAAAAAGTTTAGTATTCCTAACGTCTTTCAATTCCATAATTCTAACGGATGTTTGTTGTTTTTTTATGGTATAACATTTTGTACCTTTATACTACAATACTCTACTATATGTGAAATAAACCACAAATAAACGAATACAAAATTCCGATATCGACGATATTCAAGCATATCCACTACACGCACATTCGCACATTGCTAAAGTTTCACTTTTCTATACATGCTGTTGTCCGCCAGAAAAAGAATCCAATTTTCAAACTTTTTTTATTCCAGAAAAAAGAAAACAAAACAAAGCAGAGTTTGGAAGCAATCGCTTTGGATGAAATGGACGAGCGAAGGCCCGAAAAAATATTTCCTTTTGCAGAAAGAAGTAAATGATACCTTACGTTAATATCTATTCTTTGAAACTATGCCGTAAATCGTCTACGTCAACAAACCCAAAATGAGTCGAAGAGGCTCCTCTTTATGGCGGTGCTCACCCCGCGGACTTTTAACGTAAAATTTTGTATATCCGTCGCCGTTTTTCTCAAGAAAGGGTAAAACGAAAAGGAAAAAAGTGGAACATTATATCGGGTGTCTATTGTAGGGTATCTGCAATACTCTCTTTTGATACTTGAGAACAAGTCAATGCAATACCTCGTGGCGTCCGCGGTATTTAATTTAGAATTAAAACACTTAGCTTATCGATCTCCTTTTCTATTTACTTGATACCCAATTGAATTTACTGCTAAGAAAAAACGAATCAACGAACGAGTTAACACAAGTTTATGCGGACAATAGAACTGCATACGACGGATATATAGAATAATCTTCAACGTTCTGCCTTGTTTATGTCCTTATGAGTTATGATTAAGCACAAAACGTCAAAAAAGTGAAAAAAAAAAAATAATTTGTATATTTATAACTTGGTGTGTGATGTGTGTGTAGCGAATTGTTTCATGCATTGTGTGCATTAATAGTAGGGTTCTTCGTAGAGTAATTTTTAATTAAAATAATTTAAATGCGAACCTTCCTTCTTTCATAATTTGCGAGCAATGGGCCCATGAATTCTTGGTTAGAGAAAAAGAGTAGCACTTAGTTTGTTGGTTACTGAGGGCGTGTACGTTCACTAATTTTTTCCATTTTCAATATCAATTTGCGTGCAAGAACTATCAATGTTTCTGCCGAATTTAAAACCGATCGGGTCATTTTTCCGACCAGGAGAGTATTTACCACAGACAGACCTGCTTAGTTTAGAAATTGATACTGATCAAGAATATGTTGTGAGACCGGGAATCAGCTGCTAGGTTCGAGCGGGGGTCAAATTGTCAGTTACGAGGATCCTTCTCAAGAAATTTGTATTTCTTGAAACATTTTCGTTCTACAATTTGTCTCTATTACTAACACTTTTGTCCCGGATACGAAATAATCCACTTGTGTTTTATTTCTAAGGATTCTTAAAACTGTCTCCGTTGTCGTGGAGGTTTTGTTGAATTGACTTACTCACTAAACAAGGATAAAATTATAATTTACACTAGGCGGAGATGTTCGCGTGTTCGTTGCCCGACCGAAGATAAGGAGAAAAAAGAAGATTGCCGGTGTCTCGATTCGGGCGATGGTGGGAGTTACCTGACTTGGACCTCCTTTAAGGTCGTCTTTTGCCAAGACAGTTGCGTCCTGATTGGGTTTCCCCAAACCTATCGTTCCTTAGGTCAACTTAACAAAATAATCAACCTACTACTAATTTAGCTTAACACTCTTCCCTGCGAGACAGTGGACATGTGAGGTCCAAAGGGCGGACGAGTCCGATTACCCACAATATATACTTTATAGGGTCTCTGAAGTTTCCTTCTGATTGTTGGAAACGTTTTAAAGAAACTCAATTCATTTAATTAAACGAATAGTAAAACTTGAGCTGCCCATAAACAGTAAAATCAAAGAGAAAAGTTTCCTTTACAGCTTTTAGAAAATTTGCACTCAACGCAAAAAAACAATAACATTAACACCTTAAGCCCTGTTAACTTTGTCCGCATTAGTCGATTTAAGCCGCAAGTTGAATAATTTTATGACTTCAACGAGATAGATAAACTTTAACTATTTGTATACGTATAGATGTATACTTTCTTCTCATATGTATGTGAAAATTTCTTTTTTCTTTATTTCGCAAAAATAAGAACATTTTTTTTTTATAAAAAGCGGTGATATTTTAACCACCATTTCCCATTTGCAACACTCATAGGCAAAGGTTAGGAAGTTTAAGTTTTTAAGCAGCGCTGCTGATGTCCGTCCATACACTTACTCTTGCTACTCAAATGAAAGCAATATCGTAAAATGAAAACTAAACTGAAATACATAAATATTTGAACTCATTTAGAGTGAGTTTGAAACAATATCATAGTAAAAGAATATCATAGTCGAGCAAGGCCGACCATTAGATAGTCTATGTCACTTCGTCTGGTTATATTATCGTTATTTGAGATCAATTTTCGTCATAAAATATTAAAACTTCAACTTTTCTATCCTAAAAGCCAAAGTGTTCTTGAAAATTCTTATGCACAGTAGGATATGAAAACAGGCCAAAGTTTGTAGGCCATTTGTTCGTCCTTGGGTCGAAGCACGTCATTATAGCAAATTTTATTAAAATAACTGAAAAATTGCGGCCTACAGCTTGAACACAACCTTATGCGGACAGAGATCAGAATGACAGACGGACAGGCAGATTTAGGATTCTGAAGCGATCGATATAATAGAGATGAGCCTACCTTAAATCCTTCAGCGTGTTACATATGTCCGCACAAGCGGTGTATGGCATAAAAAAGGTCACGCGCCAAGAAATACTCTCATCGATGCTAAAAAAAAATATTATAAGCTTTTCGGGTTAATAAGGTAAACCTATTTACTCTGGCCTTGAGAACTTGATAGAAAACAGCCCGGCACTTGAACGTTAATCTTATAATTACCATACAATATGCATCACCCACTATGTTTGATGTCGATGTGGATTAAGGCTGCAAAGTGTTAACGCTGATGTGGTTTCACTTGTTTAATGGTGACAGCCTTTATGTATTTGTACCCATCAGTCAGAATTATATATTTTTTCTCCTAACTTAATGATAAAATTCCTTCTATAGCTTCTAATTACGCTTAAACCTTCGTAATGTAACAGCTGAAGTGTCGGCATATGTTAAATGTGAAAGCCTCTTAAAGCTTTTAAAATTTTCACAAAACTTTAATGAAAAAAAACAAGTAAGAAAATTGTTTTCGGTCCTGACCGAATCGTTTATATCCTTATATCCATATACGTTTTCACGTTCTGCATTATTCGATACGTTTTTTTGCATCGGCATGTGGCGGTTGTAGGCGTGTCCTTTGGCCGTTTGGGCTCGTTTTCAAGTTCCTTTGCAAGTTTGTAGGGAGACCTGCATTTTTGCGAACAGAAGAATGTTTAGGACTGCTGCCACCTCACAGTTGAGCATACACAAACAAACAAACGGACATGTCTAGATGCATTACGAATTTGAAAATGGACAAGACTTTTTATACTTTATGTGGTTTTTGAATCGTGCTTCTGTGCGAAGAAGAAAAAAGTATTAAACTTTGGTAAACTAAAATATTGAGTAAACAAGTGCTACAGGGTCGTCCATTGAATATACATTTAAACCTTTTTACATTTGTCGGCTATAGTGTATAAGTAGCTCATGTGTAACGAGAGTGAAAAAAAGGAGGTGTTCTCAGTTTACGCAGAAGTACTATTGTGTTTTGATTAAATTGGCCCATCATTTTTCGGCTGTGAGAATATTCACAACACATATTAGGTGGGTGGACAGACGAATAGACAGACGAACGTGTTTAAATCGATTCTGATTCTGATCAAGAATATATGTACTTCTTAGGGTCCCTGAAGCTTGCTTCTGAGCGTTCCAAACGTTGCGTCCCTCATCCTTCGGTGATGCGTATAAAAGTCTAAATATATATTTTAAATATTTTACATAAATTGAAAGTAACATGTTTTCGTTATTCTCCATAATGTATATTTTATTTTCTCTGACATTTTATATATATGTAAGAATTATAAGACCTTTTAAAATATTTTCTTAATTCTTTAAGTTTTTCTAAATTAATTTCCTGTCAAATGATTCTGTTTACGTCAAGATGAAATTCTTTTTATAGGACACATCTTAGACAGATTTTTGGTTGTCATTTGGCTTCAGTCTCCCTTTGTTCCTGGTTATCGTTTTACGTTGTTCGTGTCTTCATGTGAAGCTTTTTCTTGCAAATTTTCGAAAGCATTTCATATGGTGGACAAAATAATATAAATTCTATGCAATACATTACCATCTTATTTCGTGTTGGCAACACTGCTTCCTGTGCTAAGTCTTGTAGGTTATATTTTAGTGTATCATAAACTTTGTTTTGAAAAAAACGATCGATGTCAGATTTCGAAAGAAAGCCAATCGCTTTTGCTGAATTAACGGCTCATGCTCATAGCCAAACATTCAGTAGCCAAACAAGGTTCAGTCATGGCTTGAGCAACATCAAAATATCTTCAAACATCTTCCTCGTCCAGCGCAGCCGGCAGACCTAAGCACAATTAAATTGAAGCAGAGAACGAGAAATATTTTTGAAGCAATTGGCTACAAGAATGAGATAATACTCGTTTGGAATTTATTTGGACACTCGGTGAATCTCTTCCGCGAAGCATTTTAACTGTTCTAGAAGCAAAACGTCGGTCCAACACCTTACTGGTAAATAAATATATGTGACTGAATAGTATGAAATATATGATGCACATACATATTAACCTTTCTCATGGAGTATATACAGGCGAGTCCGATAAATACATTTAGATAGAGTTCCTATGTGGTTAAAAAAAAAAAACAGAAAAGAGGAAGAGTAATCTTCAGCTGTATTGAAAATAAACTCCGCAACTTTTTAGTGATTTAATCTTTCTTCCCTCCATGAATCAATTTTTATTGTTGATTATTTTGAACACTTGTTCAAGTTGATAGACTCCCTTGATTTATTATTCTTATTTTCTACATTATGAAAAAGTTCTATAAAAAAAATGTAAATTATTCCACTTATTTTTCCAACTCATTCATAGTCATATAACTTGGGCGCTTGCATTTCGTGTATATTGTAATTAAGAGTATATTTCCTGGGGCTATTTAATATTCCGATCCCTTCTACTTTCCGCACATTTCTGCATATTTACATATAGGATATAAATATTCATACCTACGAAACAGTTACGTTTTTATATGAACTCGATACGAATCTCCAATACCCATTACCATATAACTATATGGTGTTGAACAGTGCGCAGTATGGCTGAAAAACGACGAGACACGGTAGTATGTTGTGCGATGTAAAGGTAATTCCAAAACGTGTGGGTGAGGGTACCGAGAAAGAAATGTAGGCCTGCTGAAGGATTTAATTGCTAGGCACATATCTCTTTTATCTCCATAGAACACTTGGCCTGGATGAACAATTAGTTGCAAATTATAGGTTTTGTGACTAACGTGAGCGTAGAAGTGGACATATTACAGAGATTTTCAAACACAACCTACTAACTTCATTTTCATAATCATTTATGATCTCTTCAGGCAGACGGATAGGCTGAAAAACGCACCCGATGAGATCTACTTAGAATCTTACATGGATCAAGCGTACATATATAAACTTGTAGTCAAATTTAGTACTGACTCTTCTTTTCGTAGAGGACAAAAAATATTTTTTAATTCTTATTTGGCTACTTTTACAATTATGTTCCCATCAACGGGTACTTGCAATGACATCTTTTACTATATGCCGAGTTTTTGCCTAATAAGGTATTTGCACTGTAATAAAAACTTTACTATGTGCAGCAGTTTTATTAATTTTTTAATTGTCCATGTGCGAGGGCCAACATGCGATAGTCTAATTCAGGGCAGCGAGATCACTTAAGCATAATTTATTACTTGCGAGGGAGAAACTAAGCAAGTCGTACTTAACATACAGCTGAGAGAACGACAGGTGGAAGGAAAAAGAGTGAGTAGGAACAAAACGAGAAATCGGTATGGAAATTGTACACAACAAATGCTTGTTGTTGTTGTTTAGCAGTTAATATCTATCACTGAGGGAAACATACGATAGCAAACTTCAGACAACGGGGTTTGTAAGGAAAATAGGAGTAAAAAGATATGTAGAAGTGTAACAGAAGCAGAAGAAATGCAAATACTAAATAAGTAGAAATAGAAGCAAGGACGTACTTATAACTTTTTGATAAGCAAAACACGGGAGCAGAAAGAAAATTAGAAAAAATAGTTAATAGGGGACGATAGAAATACAGATAGAATGGAATTAGGAGCAAGGGAGTACTTACTGCCGTTTCACAGCTACTAGCCACTGCTGCGACAAACATGATGTAGCAGATAAAGAAGTGTGGAAATAGTTTGGAGAAAGAGTGGAGAGTTGGGTAAAAATGGAGCAAAAAATTGAAAAAAAAGAAGATTTAATCTTTTACAATTTTGTGTGGGCGTGGCCGATTTTTTCCATTTTTTCACGTAAAGAGTAGAGTGTTTTGTAAAGTAAATATAATAATAATTTCAGCTTTCTTTCTTTCATAATCTGTGAGCAATGAGCGAAAACCCACGAGTTTTTGCTTAAAGAAATGGTGTTATGTATGGTTGACGCTTTACTGTGGCCGTGTGCTCTGACCAATTTCGTCCACTTACAACAAGAACGTACTTGACGAAACTTCCAATGTTTCTATCAAAGTTGCAGAAGATACCATCACTTTTACGACTAGGGGGGTGTCAAGGACGTATACCACACAGGCACATAGACAAACCGGCAGGTTGTTTAATCGAGTCGGACTTTCACCCCGGTTAGGTATAAGTATTCCTGGGTATATATGGACTCTGAAGCTTCCTTTTGGGTGTTGCAAACGTTATGACATCGATGGTGGATATAAAAATTTTAGAAAAAATTTCATTTTTTTTATTATATCCTAAAAGACGCTAAAAATAGTTAGATAAATCGAATTTCATTATTATGTTCAGAATTCATTCCCACCAAAATCCTTCATCTATGCTCCTGTCGTAAACATAGGATTCACTTTTCATGCCCAGCAACGGAATGATGCAAAAACGGCTGCCTTTTTATCGTTCGGGAAAAGGGGCAAAGTGGTAGGGGATACTGCTCTCTTGGCGCAAAATTTCACATGTATAATGCTATTGCAAAGTATGTTATTGCGTGAAAGTTGTGTCGTGATGAGCTGAAAATATTTTAGATGCCAGCAAGAGAAAGGCTCCAGCAAGATGAGGCTGTGTATGACAGTAACTACATCGACAGTAAGAACTATCTATGGGAAAGTTACGATTTCATATTTACCTCCCTACGTTATTGCAATGATAGTTACGGCCAATGCGTAAGCTTTCCTTTTTATAAAAACCTTTAAGGCTTTGAGGAAGGATTTTAAAACTTTTCCTAACTAATTTACTTTCAAAGCTCTTTGCAAACTTAAGCTTTTAAGATTTAAACTAAACTAATAGTAAATGAAGTCTTTGCGCAAACTGCTGCGTGGCTGATTTGTGTAATAAATTCAAGCATTGAATACATCATACAATTTACCCAAAGTAAACAAATTAAATGATTTTAAATGAATTAAACCTAAACTCTTGCAAAAATCGTTCTCATGTCTGTTAGATTTTAAAAGAAAACTAAATCCTTAATAAACACAAGCTTTGTAGATGTTTGCGGACACTTGAGCCAATCATCTCTTTCGATTTTGCTACTCATAATTAATTCTTGCCATGCATCAATAATGAAGGATTGATTGAAAAGATTAGCAATCTTGACTAACTACATATTTAATACGTTATATATATATATATATAATGCGAACTTAAGCTCGTATGTGAAAGATACGAAGAAAGATTGTCTAAATTTGTTTATTTGCGTTAAAGTAAATCATTTGCCAAAGGGCTGATTGCATAGAGCTGCCTGTCTCAATGCCTTTTAATAATAGTGATTACAGTTATCTCATTGTTTATCGAAATGTAATATTGTGGTACCGTTACAGTTACAGTGCACAATTTACGCATTTAGTTATTATTTGGTCAGGCATTGAGTTGCCTGGAGAGGCATAATTCTGTTGCGAGAACATGTCCCTGCATTCAAAATTGTAATTTATCCTTAGTTCAAGGGTATGCATAACAAATAGAAATAGAATTTTAGAAAAGCGATGTTTATCTTGCAGCAGCATATGCAGCATATGCAGCATACTCTCGACTAAAAGCATTAATTTACCGTATGATTGGAAATTTGATGTCGAAAATACAAATTAAACCAATGAAAAAAAAAAAAAAAATTATTTACATATAAGATAAATAAGAGTGCAATGTGTTCGTGTTAAAGTGAAATTTGAATATCGTTTAGATTATTTTCTTGTTTTCTCGTGAAATGCAGGCGTAAATCTCAGGGCCAATATAATTGTCAGTCCCTCTTCTTGTCAGTAATTTTCATTAATATTCATGTCACGTTTCAGACCGACGCTCCATTAGTTTTAAAATGACATATATTTCGAAACATTCGCTTGATTTAGCAAATAACGACCGATTCGTCACTTAGACTCGTCATCTGCGTTAAATATCTTCTCCGCCAATGCACTGGTAAACTGAAAAATAATTAGAGTCACATTTTTGCAATCACGGTGAGGATTTCATTCGATGCCAACATCACATTAAGCTAACTTACTATCGTGGCTACACTGCCACTTTAAGCACAATGCTCGCTTGCGCTTGGAAGAGCAAAATAGTTTTCCTATTTTCAACTCAAACGTACAGAAATGCTATTTCCTCATATTTCTTTCTAGAATTCTTCACAAGTGCCGTTAAACTCATTTATATAAAAGCCATTCCTTGAGCGGCCTTTATAATAGGATTCGATTGAAGTAAAACCTATAAATAATATTTATTTTCACTGAAAGCGACTGCCTAGTGGTGAAAGAGTTTTTTAGATGGCACTGTAAGTCAGCTTCTGTGTTATTAGAGCGATTGCAAACAACGTTCAAGAAACAAGACTCAAGTTTTCTCGTTGCAAAATTGTCTATTAAATCTTGGAAACCGATGTTGATCACATGAACAGTTATATACAGCCTGTTCACGTATTGGAAACCCGTCAGCCTTACTTTTTCCAAATAGAAAAAACGGGAGAATGTTTACCGCGGATACAACACAGTTACGCAGACAGATAGATGAACAGATGAAGGACGGATACACTCAGTTGCATTTCGATTTGAAACTGGCCAAGAGTTTATGTACTTTGTGGTCTTTTTGCATCTTGCTTCTTCTTCTTCTTCTTCTTCTTCTTCTTCTTCTTCTTCTTCTTCTTCTTCTTCTTCTTCTTCTTCTTCTTCTTCTTTTGGAATTGCTAAAGCAAAATTTTTGTTACAAACGTTTTAGAAAAATGAATATACCTCTAAGTCTTCAGTGATGGAAATATTGTAAAAAAAGCTTCTTCAGAATCTTTGAATGCAATAGCGCTTCATCTCAAAAATCAGATGACAGATTCGAAGGAAAACGACGATATCGGTAAGACGAATCGGTACCGAAAGTTAGTAGTTTTCTTATCAAATTTTAGCCGATAATTATAATTATTCCATAGGCACCCATATGATGCGATATAAAGCCTGCATCGATTTCGTTTGACCTGATCTTGGCTTGCTACTAGAATAATTTTCAATAGCCCCGTTAGGAAAGCTTCTTTACAAACAAAAAACGTTTGCTGATTAAAGATAGACAAGAAAGTAAACAGAACAGACTTTTATCAATTTGCCGGCGATCGAGGATCGGGGATCGGGGATTGAAAATAACAATTTATCATATCCAATTACTTGGCTTCTCTTATTTCGCTAAAACCAGCGAGCCTTTGCAAGCACTGTAAAGTATTCCAAATATTCTTCACTTTATATATATTTTTATTAATAGTATTACAATTTATTTAGGACAAAGAAATATGTTTTCGAGAGCTAGGAAGCACTAGACCATTCGTCTCTCGACTCATTTTTAAAAACGTATTGATATTATATTTGATTGGTTTTCGCTTATCTATATGCGTATAAGTTTATGGATCTACAACTCTTTATACTCATTGACAAAGTGTATTACAAAGTTTTTCTTAACACTAAAGAGATTTTTTAAATATAATATTATTAAATTTTAATGAAGTTCACTTTTTACAATCTCGAACAATTTTCCTTATGTAGAAAACTACTTCACCTCGTTTAGCGCGTGGCAGACCTTTTGATGTAAAATGTTCTTATTTTCATTTTTTTTTTTTTCATATCTTTTCGTGATTTAAAAGCAAATTGGATTTCAAGATTACACCGTTCAAATTTTATAATCAAAATATTTTTCTATTCAAAAACCTTTTTTTGTTGATATATTTTAGTCTTTTTTTTTCTTTCTTTTTGCTTTCATTTAAATTTATCTTTTTCGTTTTATCGCTCTCATGCATGTGCAGTACGCTATACACACAGGCAACACTTGACATAGAAAAGTCATATACAGCATGATAATCATTAATCTGAAGTTGAACACAACCACTGTATTTACGCAATAAATGGCTTAAGGGCTGGATGAAAGAGGACGAAGAGAAAAACCTCGAATCCTCGACCCCATCCTGCACGACATTGCGAACAACATTTGCCCCATGCATGTAAAAGTGTGAGGATGAGTACTTTTACTCATCCGGGGAGAAAATGCATTTACAAAACAATTCAACACTTTATGATTAACATACTAAGTGTATACCTTAAGGCGCCGTTTGTACTTGTGTGTGTATTTCATTCAATTTATTTAACTGCAGGAACAGCTTGTTGCCACAATGTCTGCGATAAAGTCGTATGTGTTTGTATTTATTTAATTTTTCATGACTTGTTTTCCTCCATTATTCCTAGAGACAGCAACAGACAGAGAGAGAGCAACAGTCTTCCGTTTTCCACTTAATGTTAACATTGTCTATTACTGCCGAGATATTCTTATGCTTGACGCTGATAATCAGCGTTTGTTTGGCTACGCATACAAAACATTTCTTATGCTGTTTATGTTATGTTTTATTCTTATAGCAGAGCACATGTGAAATAGTTTTTCCTACAATCTTAATATTGTACCAAAGTTGTCAAATGAAAGTTTAATGTTTATTGTCGTGGTTGTGTTGTAAATCTTGATTAATTAAAATTCAAAAGCACAACTTGACTTATTTGACTTATTCTTAACAGTTAATGCAAAGTAAATGTCTTCATGGAAAGCAAAACAAAATTAAATGAAATGAAATTTCGAAATTCACGTAAAAGCAGCAGGAATTCATGGAGTTCATCTTAAGGCGACACTTCACACTAGATCTGTTCACATTGTGCATATGTCTGCTTCTTCCAAAAGAGATCATTTTGATCGCCATTTTTCGTCTCAGACATGAAGATGGGCATCTGTGCGTGCAATTTGGAGCAAGCATAGTTTCCTCGATTAAGAATCCATGATTAAAAAGTGGTTGCTATCTGCTAACCTGCACGCCTACAATATAAAAAAAAAAATGGAGGCAACCTAGAAAAAAAAAAAAAGAGAATTCTTTAATATGATGAATGCAGAATAGATTTTTGAATCGATTTGAACTCGGCCGCCCGTCTAGTTTTCATTTGTCCAAACCACAGGCCGCAATTTTTTGATTTAGCCCAAGGACGAACACTATTGACAGTCGTTTGTATCGAATTTTCGACCATTTCTCATATAACGCTTTATTTTGAAAAGTTCTTGCATCGTAGCATTATCGATCTGTCGCACTCTACCGTGATTTACAATTTACGCTAAGTTTACATTTCAACATAATGTCACACCTAACCTAGCTGGGATAGCCTAATTTAGTTGTAATCCACAAAGTCGTAATTCTAGTAATAATTTACTTTAATTGTATTAATTGCTTACGTTATAATTCTAGTAATAATTTACTTTAATTGTATTAATTGCTTAAGTTAGCATTAAATTATTTATTATATAAGATACTGACTCTACCTCAATATGGTCAGAAGTAACTTAGAATTACATGAATAAATAAAAATTTGATTTTAAATAAAAGACTTTAATTTTGTGCGGATTCACTACAGTATGAATAATTGTAAGATGACGTGGCGTAGTTAATTTTGAGAAGCTTAATACTCTTAGCATGCATTACGAACTTGCTTACGTTATGTCCACACATAGATTTTCATATACTTTACTTAACCTAAAGTTGTAAAATTAATGTTCTTATTGAAATATTTTAAAATTATGCACAATATGTTACATCAGATAAAGTGCAAAGTGTAGTTCGAAAAAAAGGTGACAATTTATTTCTTGAAAAATGTTGTTTGCTTCAAAGTAATCTCCTTTCGATATAAAACAGTTGTGCCAGTGCTTTTTCCCATTCACAAAACACTTCTGATATACGATTTTGGGCATGTCCTTGACCTCTTCCAGCGATGCGGTCTTTATCTCAGGAAAAAGTCGCAGAGGGCCACGTCTGATGAATATGGTGGCTGAGGCTTGGGTACGGTGTTGTATTTGTTCAAATGTGCGAGTAGCCAAGTAGGTAAGAACTGAGACTACCTACTCAGTATTCGCGGATAAAAACATCAAATGTAACTGTTCTGGACTAAACATTCATTAGAGCCGCTTATCAAGTGGAAATGAAAATTTTCGTTCTCAGTCAAAGCTTGAGAAGTGTTATTCTTTCAAGTATAAATTAAAACTTGGTTAACTTTATTGCTATTTAAAGGAAAGATTACATTATTATACCGTTCAAGCGCAAGTTTGTGCTTTAAAATAAATGTTACTAAATATAACTAAGACACTAGATGTTAAGTTTAAGAGCGTACCTCCCTGCTCTCAAGAAAGCCAATCCTCTTATGGCGAGAAAGCCATATAGTATTTTATGGCGGAAGTATCTGTAAAAAACCTGAAGCTTTGACACGTAAATGAAGTTTTCTATAATCGGAGAGCCTCTATAGAGCCCTTATTTATGATGCGATATAATAAATAGATCTATGGAATCGAAAAGCTATTCTTTCCCTATACGGGTAGAGATTCAAAAAATAGGCCTATGAGGTCCAAATTTGGTAAAGTTGACTGTTATATAAAATTATTATTATGAACAAATTTTCACCCGGACGTGTTGAAAATTAGGCGTTTTTGCCATATAAAAATCCAGTTTCCATGGGAACGGTTATACGACAAGGTCTTCAAAAAATTTACGCATTCAATCCGAAGTTTTCACATCAATTTGAAATGCCCAAATACTACTACTAAGCGACTTTTATCGCGAATTTCTAAAAAATGCAATATTTTTTGCTATGAGAACTTATCAAAATAAAGTTTTCATTCATGTTTGGGACAAAACAGATAAGTGTATCAAATCTCATTAAAATATCTAAAAAAATTGTGACCAGCAGGCTGTGCACAAAAATGTGTGCAAAGACATTAGACGGACAAGTACACAGATGGATAAATGGACAGACGAACAGGCAAGCTTGTCTTGAATCATAAAGCGATTCTGAATCGATCGCTGTAGCAAAAGGTGGATCTATTTCAAGTCTTTCCTCCTTCATTTTCACGTAGCAAAATAAATGTTTATCTACTATATGCGTCCGATTTATTGATAATGTATTGTGTATTATTATTAATACGCAATTTTGCAATACTTGAATACTAGCCTGACTTTGGGCGATAAGATTAAATAACCAAAATTTAACTTTTACAGCAATTTTTGTTAGCTTATCACCAAAAATCATAACAGCCTTACTTTAATTTATTCTTACAACACTCTTTACTCACAAAAATAACTTCAATTCTGCAAAATTTGCATTTTTTGTTAAGTGCACTTTTACCACATAACATAGCATAAGTGTCACCTTATAACCAGAAATAAATTAAAACAGTTTTACTTCACTACTTTATGCGTTGCACGATGCCTATCCTCCTATCAAATATTATTTCATTTTATTATATATTGCTGCAATGTATGTTAAAGGAAAGTGTTGGTAAAGTATTTGAGTTTTTGCCAAAAAAATTTTCAAACAAAACTTGTGGGTCAAAGCGATTACTCAACAAAAAAAAAAAAAAAAAATTATTGAAATTAATTGTGAGAATTGTTGATTCGCAAAAGTTATC
Organism: Glossina austeni; assembly: GCA_000688735.1. Taxonomy (NCBI): domain Eukaryota; kingdom Metazoa; phylum Arthropoda; class Insecta; order Diptera; family Glossinidae; genus Glossina; species Glossina austeni. The sequence goes on along the minus strand of KK502439.1, from coordinate 1,133,632 downwards.
AACGGTTCAACGAAAAGACGTTATGAAAAATTTGCAAAAACAAATCATAATGAAAATCCGTAGTACATTTTATCCTATTTACCGTATTATATGAGTATATAATGCAAATGCGACACGTAGAAAGAAAGACGATGAGCTTAAGCCCCATCTTTCACTGTGTTGATGTGCTTCATCTTGACGCATTTTCTCCCTACATTTCGATTGCCAACATTTAAGATTTTGTAACATATTGCAAAGCTACCCTCGGCAAACATCCCGCGCGTTTGTAGATTTTATCACCTGAAGAATCATGTAATTTGTCCCAAATTTCTGGACTTTTATCACCAATTTTTAATTTTAAATATTATAGAATCGATATTTGACTCCACCTAAGGAAATTTCGTATGTTACGCATATCCAAAGAGCTGCATGTGCGGTTAAGATTGGCACTACAGATTCGGTTATCTCACCTTCAACTGTAATTTAAATTCTCATGTTGCAACATTTGTGTCCCTTGTTTTTGTGCGACATCTTATCACGACTTATATAACATAGAAATTTCATTTACTGTCAGATTTTTATCTGGTTTATCCATTGTAGAAAAAGTATTGATAAAACTCTTCTGTATGCACAAAACTATACTAAACTCCTGCCATGACTGCACGTAAATAGCGCCAATGCAAATCAGAACTTTACGTTATTATTATTATTAGTATTATATGTATTTTGTTTTTAATTGACAAACTACTTAGAATGTAACGGAGTGTAGCAGAGGTCAGAAAGAGGCGGGGCGGGAGGGAAAGGCAGCACTCGCAGACGGGGAAGGTTATGCTTGATCGGTAAATGTTACGCCTTTACGCCCGGCTAGGCGTTTACTCACTCATAGCTATGACCCTTGAGTTCTCCGTCTGTCCACCCATCCCTTTAACTACCCGTGCACCTATTATTCCCCAATTTCAAAATTGAAATGTTGAAATATTATTTAGACGTCTAACAGGCATGTTTCTTAATCATACACGTTCGGCCCATTAATGCTCTTTGAGAGTAGCAGAAACACTTAAAAGCCACAGATATTCCAATAATCATTAATGGACACCGACTACAGTTTTCCATATGACATCGCATGAATTTATATGCGCTTGAAAAATTAATATACAACGGACTACAACTCTGGCCATGCCGTTATATACAGAAGTAATTAGTATTTCAGTTTTTATATAAAAACCACGGTCTCTAGAATTGGTCAAGTCATGTGGAATGAAATTGTTACGTTCAATATATTCGCTCTTTGGTTAAAGCATCTCAAAGGCAAAAAAAAAAAAAACGAATAATAATATGAAAAGTGAATAAAAGTTAGCTCAACATCTGATATGAGTAAGAAGGCATTAACTTCATCAAAAGGTTACATATGTCTTCGGTAGTGATCGTGAAAAGAAAGATTCAGTTTAAATTTTTATTTATTTAGTTTAACTTAATATTAGTTAATAATTAATTGAATCTAATTTATTGTGATTTATGTTTATTTTTAATTTTTTCTTTAAACTATTACTTTACAGGAATTTTATTATGTTTTACTTTTTTTTTTTATTTTATTTTTTATTTTTTGTTTTTATATTATTTCAGCAGTCATTTTAATTTATTACTACATTTGGTGCCACTCTGACTTGTTGTGTCATAAACATAAAAATTTCTCTAAAGTATTTGAAAGGATTTCATAAGATTTCAAATCAGTTCGCTTGCGTTTTATTAAAAACTTTTTATTGCAATACATAAATCATGAAGGGTTTCTAGCAAATTCTATTACAACAATAAAATAAATACAAGCCAACAGATATGTTTGTAAGAAGAAGCAGAAAAAAGAAGAAGAAGAAACATGATGATATAGAGGATATGGAGGAGGAAGAAGGAAAAGTGGAGCTTGCTTTGGATTAAATAAATAAACCTGAAACGTAAACCAAAAAGCGCATCAGGAAATGAGAAAAACAGTATCTTATGAGAACAATGCTTACGATTTTATTTGATAAGTTTTCTTCAAGATAGCATAACATTAATTATTTCTTACTTCGTTTCTTTTCTTTTTTTTTTTTTTGTTTTGCTTCGTTCAAGTTGAATTAAAGTCATTTCCTAATGGAAAGCAATGCGTGCGCCCAGAAATGTAAAATACATTTATTACTCCACAAATTTATCTTCACGGATCCCTTTTCTAAGCAAAAGTATCCGCATGCTTTAATATATTTTTATTTACTATTCTATTTTCTGCTAAATTATGTATTATTTGTAAAGAAATTGTGTCTGCCATTGTAAGCAACTTCTCTATGATAGGTACTGCCTTCGCTATTACTCTTTGTCAAGATCTAGATTTGATTCACTTGCTGCAAGATGTTAAAAAGGACTATTTGAAGGCCAAATGAATTTCTTCTTGTACAAGAAGCTATTAATAAATCACTTACTCTAACAAGATTCACATATCGCATATAAGTTAAAATGAAAGTAAGTCCTTGAAGTTGGTTTTAATTGTATCTACATACGCTTCTCAACATCACCATTTACATTATTATTATGTATATTGGATTCTTCTAATATAAGAAAACTAAATATTCGTTTCTTATTAAGAGTCCTTTCTTTGGATTCTTATTCAGATCAAATAGAAACCTTGCAGAACTGCCTCAAATAATTTTGCTAAAAAAATCCACATTAAAAGAAAATGCGAAAATCTCTACATTTAAATGTCACTGCGATAGACTATACTTGGGCGCAGCGGTAATGAGTGCTTATCCTATATCGATAGGTTACGTATCCCCTTGGAATGAGGTTACTGCGTATCTCCTTCTTGTTCTCCACATCTTTCTGAACGACATCGTGCTAAAGAGGTAGGTTAACAACAATTGACGTCAGTTGACATGTGCGGTAACAGTTCAATTCGGTTTTAGCCGTTTAGTAATACACCACACCTTGCTGATGCCACCCTATGCATAGTGAAACTCTATTACGCTTTGATGCCAATGTGGATGGACCTCTAGGACTAACATTTGACCTCGTTCACTTGGGATTGTCGTAACAGATCCACTTTTTGCCGCCAGTCACAATATGCCATAGAAAACTCTTCTTTTTTCCCCTGGCAAGCATTGAAATCGCGATATTGAAAGGATACGAAATGTCATTTTCCGTCAATTCGTACGGTAGCCACTTTCCTTCGGTTTGAATCGTTCCCATAGCGTGTAAACTTATAAAAGCTGTTGATCTATCAAATGCGAGACTGTTCAAAAGTTCTTTGGCCGTTTGAACTGCACTTTTATCCAACAAGTCTTGCAATCCATTGTCTTCAAAGTGTTTTGGTCCTCCAGGACGTTCTTTGTCATTGACATCAACACCACAACTTTTAAGCTGTTGAAACCAAAGCCGACAAATGAAATATGATGGAGCAGCACTACCTTAATTTGCTTCTAAAAGTTTTTGATGAGCTTCGGCAGCAGATTTCTTCATATCCAACAACAAAAGTAACAAATCGCGGAAATGCAATTTTGAGTACAACACTGAGTGACTCAATAGTACTCAATAGTAAACGGAAAGCTGTTATTTTGTGCAGAGAAAGGTCACAATCATCGAATTTAACCATTGTGTACCCTGATATATTGCATTGCTTTATCATTTTCATCAATAGATGTCGCTGATCAAAATCCAAGCAAGCATCTATTATTTGAAAAAAGAAAAAGAAATTAATTAAATTTTTTATGAATTTCCTCTCCGGAATTGGCTCTATTTTGCATTTGCAAATAAATAAAAATCATTACAATTTTTAATTACTAAAGTTTTCATAAATTTTTCTAAAAATTCTCATCATCGAATGCCTGAAAATAAACCAAAAACCCAACTGAATAACGTGTGGTCAGCTCTTATTACAAACGAAGATAATAATTTTCAAAATAAATATACTACGAGTGTTGAACATATATGTTTTTATGTGCATGCATTTATGGAGTGGATAGATTGCAAGCCTATAATAAATATATCGAGAGTCCTTTAGTATATATGTCGTTTGTTCTTTATCATTGAAAATGTTTTAAAACCAACAAAAAGGAGAAATCTTTATTCGCTTAGATGCTCACCGCATATGATGAATTTTTCAAAAGTCGTTTTTTTTTTTATTTATTTATTTTTCTATGTTGGAAAATTTGGTTTTTTTTTTTTTTTTGTACCCTACACTACTTGTGGTATGAGCGTATATCAAGTTTGTGCGGATGTATGCGAAAACCGGAAGGACTTGATATAGATTTTGTTGTACCAATCGATTCAGAGTCATTTTCCGAATCGATCTAAACTCATCTCTTCGTCTGTCTATCCGTTTGTCTTGTTTTCTTGTGTTTAACCTGTAAGCCGCAATTTTTGAGATATTTTAATTAAATTTCTTAGTCCCACGTGTTTTTGCCCAAGGATGAACACCTCATTGAAAATAGTTCGGATCGGATCAGATGGAAACGTCTTATTTCGAAAAATCGTTATGTAAATAACTGTAAATTGGTGTAGGGCTTGTCCGTCTGTCCACCTGTTTTATGTACGTTGTAAGCATTCTCCTATGCGCAAAAATTAAGACATCGACTTCAAATTTTGCAGAAACATTGGCAGCTCTTGCACGCAACTTAGTACCACCTAAAGTGAGGACACGTCTGTTTTTCGAAAGCAATGAAATATTGGTTTTCTGCCCACGACTCATAAACTACAGCAGATAAATCGACAAGCATTTGAAAATATATTCTATCGGCCTTGCTTTAGTACCTTTAAGAAAATTTAAGAATTAATTAAGAATCTGCTCAGTTTCATACTGTGTGATAACTTCACCTTTTTTTTTTTAAATATTTATAATCCACAGATACAAGCCGCGAAAATCCCATAAAATGTATAAATTCTTAGCCGGTTTTAAATCAGAATACAACTAAGTATGTCCGTCCGTTCACCTGTCCACCTATCCGCTTGCGCAACTGCGATGTATCCGTTGTAAGCATTCTTCCGCTCGCTAAAATGAAGATATCGGCTAAAAACTTGCAAAAAAATTTTACAACGACCTAAAGTTTTCAAAGAGCACGCCTACAACCTCAACAAAAACTGTGAAAAATAGAAAAGAATTAGTCGCGACAACCCAATATTATAAAATGTAATGAAAATATAAGTCCTTTCCTTTGTTTAGAATCATGGTGATGGATATAAAAGATTCGGTCACTTTCGAATATAATTTTCTTACTTGCTTTGTTTTTAAATATGGGTTTCAAATAGTAATGGATAAAAGAAAAGCTGAGCATCGATGGCTGGATCGATGCATTTGTAGGTTACGAACGGAATAATAGCATTATGAGACTTCCATCCTTTGTTGGTGAATATAAAACGAGTATAAGTAACGTAAGCCATATAACAAAATATTAAACAATACCATGTCGTATATTGAACAATGTTGTTCGGCAAATATTTAACAAACAAATGTGTAAATAGTTCAATATGCTATGTGCTATATAAGGTAAGTATGTGTGCAGTATATCTGTTAAATGAAATAACATTTTCTACTATTGAATATTTTGAGGTTTCTAAATAAAACAATTGTTAGAACGTGCACAACATGTAAATTCAGTAAATTTTTCTCTTTTTTCTTCTCTTTTTTTTTTTTTCCAAATAACTTTTATATATAAATCTACCGCAAGTGAAATGTCAATCATTTTCAAAATCCTAATTGTTTTCTATTTAACTAATTGTTACAAGAAAACATTTCTAGAGAAATTATTGATATGAATTGTATACATATATATGTATATATATATAATGCAAATGAAATGAAATTTATTTCATGTCCATAATAAGCAAAAATATCCATCTGTAATGCGATCATAAAGTGTAAGTAGAAAATATTTTTGTAAGCCCATAGGCTTTCATATATTATAGTAAGCAAATTCCTTAGAGTTGAACGTATGAAAACTTTTATTTTAATTGAACTCTGAAAATATAATTAATTGCATATTATCATTAGTTTTATTCTGTTAAACGTCTTATGTGTAGCAATATATATAAATACTGTTGTATTATACGATTTCATACGTTGATCAAAAACTGACGAGAATTTTTGATTATTTCAAAAACCTTTTTTTAAATTTTCAATATTTTTCTACTCTTTCACGAAATAGCCTTACAATGGTATGAAACACGCTCGTTAAAGAACTTTCGAATTTGGAAGCCGCTAGATAGTTTGTCTGAGTAAGCCCTTCACCTTTTGCCCATGAATTTTTCTAATGTTGAAAAATCACTTTTTAGTGTCCTCGTAATTTTAACAGAATTTTTGACCTTACAAGATCAGAGATCTGTTGAAGAATTGGGCATTTTTATAAAATACTTTTGCATAATCGGCATGAAATGCTTCCTTCTATCTATTTTTCTATAATTTATTCATCATTCCACCGATTTAAGTAGCACCACTATGATAAAAGACTTTAATCACGATATTATAATAAAGATAGTCGATCAAAAGCACAACAAAACTTAAGTAAAACAATGTTTTACAATAATTTTAGTCTTCAAGTAGTAAACAAGCGAACTTGAGTCTAAGTCTTGAAATTATAACATTATAGAGAAGAATATCAATCAGAACTAAATAGCGAAGGAAAAGTAAACACGCAGCAATAACTTTTAAGTAACTCTATATGTAGGTGCTTAGAAAGTGTAGTCTAAGACTGAAAATCTACGCAGTAAAATTCGTTCCCGCGCCTATCAACTTGGCAGTCGCGAGTCTGAACCTCTCGGCTAAGCGTTAGCTCACGCATCATGGAGTACAATAATGAAGCAGAATATCCGCTATATTTTGCTCATTTTCAAGAATCGTCTAAATACTGAAAGGTTCATATCCTAGACTTATGCCTGGACGCCTTTTCACTCATACTGGATGCGTTTACACCGTTCAGAAAACAGAAAAAATAATAGTTCAAAGATAAGATTTTTTCAATACTCTTCCAGCCCCGATCGCTATAACTTATCTTATTCATGGTCTCGCTAAACTTAATAAGAGGGAATGTAAGCGTTATCAACGCATATAAAAAGAAGAAAAAAAATTTGTATAAGAAAAACCCATATAAATATAAAAGTTGTGATTTAGTTTGGATAAAATTTTACAATTTCCATACAATAGTCCAGTAGTCCATTGCGAATAAATGAACATTGCTGTTACAAATTAATTCTTTACCGTAATTATATTATACTACACCTATGTTTGCATAGCTGGCCAGGCGCGATTGTCTCATATGTTGCGGTTCGAGCACATCTTCTCCGGTTTGGAAATATTTCTATTAAAATATGGATAAATATATGTGTTTTATTTTTGTTGCACGCAAAATTACCAAAATTTACGATTCTTTAATTTCACAGTGAAGTTTCTTTCACAGGGCCAGATATGGCCGTATGTTATGTCAATAAAGTTGTAAAAGCAAAAAAAAACTAAGGAAAATGCGGGCTATAATAATAACAGTAAATTTAATGTATAATCATATTTTGGGCTTCGGAACTGCACCTAAAGAGTCGCCTTTAGCCATCCCTCTCACACGTGCATACGCATATGCATATTTTTGCTCTTTAATTGGATCTGCTTAAATAAATCTGATTACATGCCATCAGCATTGTTAACGAGTATGAAATTTTTAATTAAATCAGACATTCATACGTACCGTAACACTCGCTAACAGTTTCAAATATCTGCACATCTAGTTCTCGTTGTTGTTTTTGGTGCTATATTTCGCTTTCTCTCTAAAGAGCATCTGTCCTGGAAAAAACAATTTCAATGCATGTGTTTACATATCTTTGCATGTAAATTTTGCACACACAATTGTGCAAACATTTATATTTGTGTTATGTTTCATTAGATAAGGCTTGAAATCATTTATGGGAAAAAATCGATTTTTATTAATGAAAATACCTATATTAAATAAAAGTTTGGATTTATGCAAAGAGATCACGGATCCAATGGCATGAAACTAAAGTATAATAACGAAAAAAAGTAGAGATAAAGAAAAAAAAAATTAAATAACACAAAATACTAACGTGAGCTCGCAATCGGCAAAGTTACAACGCATATCGACCTCTTCGCTTCCTGGACCTTTATCTATCCCTCTCCCCACATTGCTTTCCTTCTGACCATCACCTTGTCTATACACTTATCCTGGAAGGCTTGTTAATGACCCATCATAACAGAAAATAACAATTACTATTTATATTAATTACTATTTATATTAAGAATACAACTCCTCCAGCACTAATAAAGAAGAGAGAATAAGGCCCATGTATATGAAATAAGGCTTCTTTTGAAATATATGCTACAGATAAAATTCTTATTATTAACCCTAATTGACTTAAAGATGTTGAGCTAGTGATTTTTTTTAAATTTTAAGCCAAATTCATAATTGCTTCATTTGGTCGTACGTTTGTTATTAATACTATTCATACCAGCAATTAAATTAAGTCGAATTAATAAATAAATTTCAGCTGGCATCGAAATAGACGAAGAACTAGAATTGAAATAGGATTAAAAGCTGCCTTTTTGCCGAAGGCAGGAAGCAAAACGAATTCAAGTGCTCTTAGTCATTGCCGCTAATATTACTGATTACGTTATAACGACGTTATATCTACGTTATAACATCTATAAAAAATGCAAAATATATATATATATATACATATATAATATAATAACATGTATATTATATTTACAAAAAAAATTACCTTACAACGAATATTTATTTTTAATATCTTTACTACTATCGCTGTCCCACAGCACTCCGAAGCACGTAAAATGTTGAATTTTTTATATATATTATGATGAAAATTGGCTTACAAAAGCAATTTTATATAAAATCACTTGCATCCGAACTGGAGTAAGCAAGTCTAGACACCATTTCAATATATATTAGCCCCACCCAGCAGGTTTAACAGACAAGAAGAGTTATTTTTTTTATTTTTTGTTTATCCTTTTGTAAAATAAATTATGAACAATTTGAGAGATAGTCAGTCAGTCGTTCAAGGAAAGTTACTTCGATAATAAAAAATATTTTTTTTGAAAAAATTATGACAGCGTGATAGACAATCGTTCAAGCGGTTATTTCCGCAAGAAAACATTTTTTTTTTAAAATTAATCTATGAAAAGTATTATTATTATTATTACGTGTTTGCAAAAACTTTGGTCACTTTTCACTTATTGTGGAAAATTGGTACAATATATATAAATCGAGATAGTTTCCGTCGTTTTCTACCATATTTCCAGTCGATATCAAATCGAAAGAACTTACAATGGCTTGGCGGCCACCCACCTACTGAACTGTTTTTGCACTTTTTCAACTATGCAGAAGCACGTGCCAGCCAAACTATGCTGCACTGACTTGAACAAGTCGTAAGCAGGAGGCGCCGTGTCTGGTGGCACTCAGGCAAGTTCCGATTCGAACTTCAACAGTGTATCCTGGGCACCTCTTGCAACAAGTGACCAAGAAATGGTATTTTCAGTCAATTCGTGTCGCCCTTTTTAAACCGTTGAACCCAAAACCAACACTTGGGATACAATGGAGCGGCCTCACCATAATCTTCTGAACGTGGTTGGTGAGCTTTGGCAGCAGATTTCCTCAAATAAACAAGCAAACTAATGAATTTGCAAGAAGAAGAATTTTGAGTGCTCCATAATTAGCGGCGGCATGCGCTGAGTAAATCAATAACATTAATGGGAAAACGTTTATTTTAGGTAGAGGAAGTTCGAAACCGTCGAAGATCTATAGAAGTCGCTGATCAAAATATTTTCAAACACCTAGTGTATATAGCATATGGTTGTAATCTTAATTGGAGCACATTAATCCTCAAAAGGCTCTACGAAATCCAATCAAGATTTGAGACAGAGATGCGTTGCTGCAGAGAACTGTGCTGCATACCATTTCGGAACCATGATCGCAGTGTCAGAGCCATGAACTGAACCAAAGTTTACGCCGAATTGTTACGATAAGTGGACGAGCAGTGGCTCGTTATCATGGAAGACAATGACATAAAGGACCAATAGATACATATACAAACAAACTGACTTAGAAACAGACAGACGGACAATAAAAAGACGGAAGAAGAAGAAAGACTTAGAAGTATTAAAGCATGGCCCATAATACAACATTTTTCGACCAGGAGAATGTTTATAACGGACATTTCATAGATGGACAGACGGATAACCAAGCTGTTGAACATGTTTTGATCGATTCGGAATTTGATGTTTATCAAGAATGTATGCACATCGCGGAGTCTATGAAGATTCCTTCTGGGCTTTGCATAGGTTTTGACAAAATCCACACATCCCTCATCCTCCGATGATGGGTACAAAAAAAAATATTATGTCGGAAAAAAACATTTAATATTGACAATAACAAGAAGAAGAGAAATTCAGTTTATGTACCACACAAGTATCATGGGTCGTGCATGCAACATTAGTTTATCACGATATGCAATCGCATTGATGCCAGTTGTTAGCAAAACAAAGTGCAAAAAAAACATAGAACATTGAAATAAAAGAAGCGAAATGAAAAGTTTCCGATAAGCGGTTGACTACTGACTGATACGATGCTTTGTAACGAATGAATACTTAAAGTTTCTCTATGGGGAAATAATTGCGTATAAATCAAGGGTTTAGTGTTTCTCTCTAACAGAACCATTTTTAAGTCTATTAACAGCGCAGTGTTTAATCAACGTTAAGCTGAAATCCTTTTAGATTTTTTTTTTTCTTTTTCATCATTTTGTATTAAAGAGTTTGAGAGCGATTTCCTTTAAATTATTTCCATATTTGATGAATGAACATAAAAACCCTGCTTTTATGATGACGAAAAAATCTCCAATAATTTGATTTTCGAATTACTTAATGACAAACTGCAGCCAAATTTTCTTTTGAAACATTTTTTCTTGGGAAAAATATTTCATAGTCCAGGGAGCGTGAAAATTTCCTATTAAAAATTTATTAACTAACATTATTAGAAAGCATTAAAACTTAAAAGAGAAAGCAAGCGACAGCAATGTGATGAGATTGGTCTCTCATTAAATACCCTACACGACTTACAACCACAAAACACTGACAGGGACACATAGGGACGGACAGGCGAATTAAAATCAATGCAAAAAATGTTACCGAATCGATCAATATAATAAAAGATGAGTCTATTGTAAGATCTGCTGGGTGCTGCGTACATTCAAACACACAAACTTAACTTAGCCATATACCCCAAGTGGTGTACATCACTAAAATAATGCGTGCAAAAGTAGGAAGTTGGTAGATAAACACGAAAATCTAGACGCACGCCATTTTCAGATAAATATACTGAAAAATTGTGAATGTTGATAAAACGATTTATTTTGTATTCATTGTAGAATAGTAAAAATTCATTTATTTCCCATACGAGTCCTCCTTTTTCTTGAGAATAGTAAAAATTCATTTATTTCCCATACAAGTAAGTCCTCCTTTTTCTTGAGAACGCTTATATTAGATGGGATCCAAAAAATGGAGGTGCATGATTCAAACTTTGCCATACGATTGTTTAATTCGGGGATTCGGAACAAATTGTTCGCATCAATTCATTACGCCGAAGTACCATTGTTTGGGAATTTTTGCCAACAAAATTTGAAATAACGGCTTCTTCCTCATCCAAAGTCTACTTCAAAATAAAGCTTTATATGAGGTATAGTCGTGGGCCGATAGTAGGATTCGCCCCCGGAAGAAAACACGCCCGCCAAACCAAATTTCATCAAAGCATTTCAAAAATTGCGAAATGTTGAACACAAGAACACGCGGACAGTTAGCAGAGGTACAGACAAGGTTAGATGAAGGTTAGATCGATTCAGAATCATTTGCTACGAGTGGATCGGTATAATGAAAGAATCTTAAGTATTTCCAGGTTTTGCATATATCCCAAGTGGTGTGGGGTATACAAAAAAAAGGCTTCACTGTCCATCTCCTCTCTGTGCAGCTGGCTTGTAACAACAAACCAACTAAAAATATACAGTTCACTCAGTGGAAACCGAGCACTACGTAGTACTATTTCAATGACAATAAATATGTTAAATATCTTAAGTTTGAATGAATTCATAAATTCCAAATTTTATGACACAGAACAACTTGTACAATAAAAAAGGAATGAAACCATCGTCAAACTTGCTATAATTTGTATGAAAACCGCAGGCATCTACACGTATAACACTGCACTTATGCTTGAAATTTTTTTCGTTTGCAATGTCTGTGTATCTGTGTGCGTCTAAACCTTTAACAAATACGAACAACCATGATCGTGTCTCTTGTAAGTTAAAGCTTTTCAGTTTTCAATTTTTGTTGCATACTATTTCCCCTTACATTACTGTGGGTAAAAAAAAAAGAAAAGTGAAATAATTCATATAAATTATATAAAAGTTTCATGCTGTTCTTCGTTCAGTTTTTCGTTTATGGAGAGCAAATTGAAAGTCGTGCCATCCCCATCATCATACGTTCGTCTAACATATACGTCCGTCTAAGTTAAAGTAGAAAACGGTAGTCAAATATTTATGCATTAAAAAATTTATTTAAAATTCCGTTTCTGCGAAATTGAAATTTATCGTTTTGTTAACACACAAACACATAAACTATTTCTTGCCTAGAATTTTATCAACCCAAAAGGGCGCTTACTATTATTATTCTGAAATATGAAAGCTGTCCTTCACCGCTTACTCCAGCAAACCATTATTTTTGTTTTAAACTGGTAGACATGCAGCCGAAGCTGTAGAAATGATTAGGTTGGCTTGGAGTAAAGTTGCAATAGGCTATGAAAAAGTGCGCAAGTGGTTGGATCAACGCTCTGAGGTTCCTTTTAGTGCGACTTAAAAAGAACGCACTTTTGGAGCCTAATGAAATTGTTATGTCTAGAAGATATCAAGCCCAACGAAGACAACGGGCTTAAGCAGAAAAAATCATTTACGAATAAAGAAGCTCGGAGAGCGGAGAGAGTTCGTTTCCAAAAACACCGGCTGACAAGTGTACCTCGGCTTATTCTCTACACCTGCCTCCTTGGCAAGTTGACGAATCGTGGGAGTGGGTCAATTACCATTTTGTAAACATTTCAATTGTTACGCTTTACAACAAGAATGCTTATCAAAGAATGCAAATAATTTGCTGACACATCCACTATTAATGAATATTACATAACAATAAAGAAAAAGATTTCTTTCCCTTAAGGGTTACTTGCAAAGCATAATTTATGCCCATCATTCAGTGTACATTTAAAACTTTAATACCAATACTGAAAGTGAAATGTTCGTGAATTAATTTTTATTGATTCTGATTTATAAATTCAGAATCTTAGGGCAAACCGTAGTTGTTATATAAGCACTCATTGGCACAATACTTAATAAAAAGGTTTAGGATTTACTACCAGTCAATATGTTTTATATTCCTTCAGGATGGCAATAAACTAATTTGACAGCCTATGAGGACATAACAAAAAGGGTCGCTAAAGTAAACGAATGACAAATGAAAGTGAAGGATAATCTACTTTGTACATGTAACAAGTGTTCATTATACTTACACTGCTTTGAAGTACATTTTAACTATCAATTACTTCAATCAATTTTTATCCTTAGGTGACAATAATGGGACCAATTCCAAGTAACTACCCATAAACCACTTTGCGCTAAAAACTGACGATAAACTGCCTCGTAAGGGATATTTTTAATGAAACTTATTACAAAATATTGTTAAAAAAAAAAGAAAAAATCAATAGATAAACAAAAAGTGTTTACAAGGACTAAACAACTGCCTTTTTGGGTTCGTTGACCCCATTGATGTACGTAGGAAAGCAAAATTTGCCTCGTTAATGTGTTTGTATGTTTCTTAGGAAATAATTTTGATAAATCATTTATGACATCTGGCATTCGATGCCTTTTTATCCTTCAGTTTTCTTTTGTCAATACTTTTTGTGTATTCGTAGATATTTCATCACATCTACTGGATATGATGGAAAATTTCTTCTCTAGCTGCTTGATAAGTTTTATGTTGACGTGCATTTTGATGATTAACCGTTTTGCACAACATATTAAATTTATATTAAAAACAAAAATATCCGATCATGTCTGTGCTTTGTCTAAATGCATCTTTCACGCCAATTTGGAATACCGCAATACTACTAATTAGCTACTTTTGTCCAGAAACTTTGAAAATTACGATTGTGAGGGGTCGGAAAAGTGCATCGATCAGAACCATTTTTAATAGCGTTCCTCCTTGGGTCAAAGTAAGCCTGTGTACCGAATTTCGTCAAAATACAACGAAACATGGACAGACGTCAAACGGACAACGGGCGGACAGGCTTCGAGGGATTTAGAAAATAATTCTCAATCGATTGGTATAGCAAAAGGTTGGTCCCCCTTAAACCCTTCTGGGTGTTACACACTTCCGCTCTAACTTAATATAGCCTGCACCACAAATGGTGTAGAGCATAGAAAGTATAGCATAGAAAGAATAAAAAAATGAAATTTGCCGTAGTTATCGTGCTTGCCTTTTCGAGCAATCATGCTCGGGAAAAACGGCTTAAAAAGTTTTTAAATGGTCTATGGACATGTTTTTTTATAACAATAAACTTTTTATTATATTTTTCCTTTAGTCCGCGATTCCATATACCTTTTGCTGCAATTATGAAAAAATTATGCGAAATGACAGAGAAAATGGCGGGAATTTGTAATCCAGAGCAATTAAGAGCTTGAGATCAAATTTTTAATTTTTTGGCAGGAGCCCTAAAAGCTTTCTGATCTCAACGCTCTCAACGTCAAGATCACCTTGCTGAAGCTGCAATAATAAATAGTCTTCAAACACATCCACACACATTCTATGGGCCAGTTTCGAAATCAACAGATAAAACGTTAAGCTATAACTTCCAAGCAGATGCTCATAGTGTGCAGGTCGTTTCTTCCGAAAAAAGTACGAAATTTCAATGAAACGGATAACAGATTTATATTTTACACATAAAAAAAGAGTTTTTTTGTTTTTTTTGAAAACTTTACAGTGGTCTAATGTCCCTTAAAGGGATACCGATATAGTCAATTACCGAACTATAAGTGGTTATGTCTCCATGAAGAACTATTTTGCTATATACGGCTTGTTAATCTTGTTAGGCGAATGTATTTTTTCTCAAGATATAAGATAACCCAGTATGGGAGGGAGTGAAACATTTTTTAAAAATTTTATTTGGACAAGAAAAGCTATAGACACAAACTATGTTTATGCAAATTAAGCCATTTAAAATTTCTTATACATACAAAGAGAATGAAAACATCGACAACAGCATGAAATCGAATACACGCTGAGTGCCACCAATTTCTTATTGAACCCGTATACTGCACGCAATTCCCAATTCATGCAACTGGATACTGGAAAAAACGTACAAGTGGAAAGACACAATCATATGTGTACTCATACTTTCCCTTTGTATATATGTACATATGTAAATCGAAACGAAAATGTCAACGAACGAATAGAATACAAATAATGGCAAAAAGAAGAAAAAAAAAACAACAAACCAACTAAAGATTTTGCAAACGTTTTCATATTTAAATTTCATATCTAATTTGCATAATACGTATTTTACACATACGTGAATACATAGAGCAATAGGAAAAGCAAAAATCTAGATAGCGATAAAGGAAAATCAATATGCCACACATCTAACAAATCCAATAAATTCCCCTAGCTATTGGCCGAGCACAAGCAATCACTGATGTATTTAAAATTGAACAACTAAGGGAAAAGCGAACAGCACATTGTCGCCCTTCTATCGCTTAGTTATATTGCATACAGTAAACGTAAGAGCATCCTTTTCATTCTTAGCAATAATTACATTCTGTTGATTGGTTTATTCTTTCGTAAAAATCTTAACGGAAACTTCTGCAGGAGATTTGGAAAGCGACGACAACATTTAAATATGAAAGAAATGAACTCAACAAAACGTGTGTGATCACGAGTGTGGAGAGAGGAATTTTTTGGTTATCAGGCAAAAAGAAGGGCCGAAGAAAATGAACGGGGCCTATCCCTTTTCATGTGAAGAAAAGTAGTTAGAATTCATTGACAGCAAGTCGCTGAGATTGTCTTTCACAGTCACTTCCTCTTTTCCTGCTTTAGTCGCTGAGCGATAAACTTAAAACCTGTCTCTTCTCTTCTTCTGTTTTAGCGACAAAACGATAAAGTAAGGCATTCAAGAAACCTTTAAGACTCATGCAAATAGTATCTCTCCTGCTTTCTCGGCGGCAATGCTTTAAAGCAAAATGGCGGCCGTAATTTTAACCGTAAATGTTTATGGCCTTAAAACAGAAATTGTTAAAAGGCACTCAAATATCTTTTCGCCTAGTGCTTTAACTATAAAGCCAAACATTCCAGAGATGTAAGCTTCAACTAGAAGTTCTAAAGAGTCCAGATGACTTTTCTGCTTCTGACCGCGGACTAAGCTTAAGCTAAGCTTAATTTTAATATTAAAACAGAAAAATGCATAGAAAAGCATGTTTTTGGAAAACCCTTCTCACGTTAATTTTCACATTGGTAGTGAAATTGGCGACATCTGCAAATGT
The DNA here is from genome assembly GCA_000688735.1 of Glossina austeni. Lineage (NCBI taxonomy): Eukaryota > Metazoa > Arthropoda > Insecta > Diptera > Glossinidae > Glossina > Glossina austeni. The sequence continues at coordinate 1,117,051 of KK502439.1, read as the reverse complement.
TTCCTTGCCCTTTCCCTCCATCATGCAATTACGAATTCTTGATTTCACTCTTTAAAGCTTATCTCAACTATCAAAGAATTATTATAAAATTTTATGTTTTATTTTTACAACAACCACTTTACCAAATACCACTTTACCTGAGTCCTTGGGAATAAATTGTAACAACACCTCTCTGAACGAGTGTTTGGTTAATGAGTTTTTCTTGGTTTGAATTTCTTTTCTCTTCGCTATACTTATCATGAAGAAGTCATGTAAATGGTTTGTGTGTCATTTTAATTAAAGTTCACGTTGACATACGACCGGCGAGCATCGTTATCAATCCTGCCGATGTAAACGTAAAGGATGAAAACAATTAATGCATTTAAATTAAAGGCATTGCATTGATATGTTAAACTGTATATATTTTTGCAAATTAATGACGATTTTTTCGTTCTTTCTTTTAGCCGAACCGAAAGATAACTCATGTAAAAAAACCTATAATTCGCTCAAAAAAAAAAAAAGAGCCTTGATAATGATAATAAATTCGTTCTCTTGATTAAGGGTTTTTGAATTTTATGCGCTGTGACGCATTGCGTTGACAATGCCATCAATTACATACACAATATATAATATCATCTCTAATGCACTCACTTGTATGCCTTCTTAGTACACCTTACACCATTTGTGGCAGGGTAAGGTGGAGATGTATGCTGACGGACTTGAGTAATACCTACATTTTATTATACCGATCTGTTTAGACTTACTTTCTGACTTGCTTTTCGAATCTAAGCTTGCCTTGCTTGTCCATTCGTCTGTCTTCCTTTCTCGTGCTCAACTCAAAGATCGATATTTTTAAGATATTTTGATGGAGTTCCGTACACCGACGTGTTTTGGCCCAAGGATGAATGGACTCCTATTCCTCCTCCTATTGTCTTATTTTGTAAAGTCGTTATATGGACAACTGTAGAGTGTTGCAAAGTATATAGTGTGTGTACTTGTTTACTAAACTTTACTAAAGTATTCGATAATTTGAAATAATTTTTCTTCAAGTGACTGATCAGTGAAAATCGCCATAGGAAGGGAATGAAAAGTAATGTCAAACTCATGCAAATAACAATACTTTCGAAAATAGCTCTAAGAAATTTATAGAACACTTAAATTATTCTATTCATCAATGAAGAATGGGCGTGTACTCATTTTCTGCCAACATTTACAACATCCAGAAGAAATCTTCAGAGACTCTATACAGGACATACATTATTGATTAGTATCAAATACTGAATCGATCTGGGAGTATCTGTCCGTCCGTCTTAATAAAATTTGTGCTAAGCCTTCTTTCGATTGCAAAAATTAAAAGCTCGCCCTCAAATTTTGCATAAACTGGATAGGAAAAGTGGAGCAAATCAGCCAAAGCCGACTTCGGTAATGTAATGTAAGCCGAGGACTCTTGTCTTCCCAATAGAAAAAGAAGAACGGACTTTCTCTTTCTTACTTAATAAATATAAAAGATACAAATAATAAGAATTATCACAAATAGTAGAACTCTGTGGATGATCCTAAGCCATACGCATAAGAACAGAAAGAATCGGCCGCGAGATATTTTTACAATACACACGACTTTGAGTTTTATTTTTCAAGATTTACTTTTATTTAAGCTACTACAAGAATACCAAGCATGTACGCGTTTAATGCTTTAGTTTGCTGTGGTTATCGTTTTATTCTCTTTTTTTTTAATGTACTTTTGTCATTATTTTTATTTATTTCATAACTTAAATAAATATTTTTTAACTGTGTTGACAAAAATCAACTATAAATAGCTGGAGGTTGTGTTTCTTCTGTCTACTTGCCAGTAGAGAGAAGCAAGGAGCCTTTCTTTACCTACTTCATTTCCCTATGCTTTCTATAAAACTCTCATAAATTTGTGCCGAGTAAGTGTTAATAAAGTGCTGCAAGTGTTTTGGTTTTATTTTACAGCTTTATTTATGTTGAGTATGGCTTCTGACCAATCGTTATAAAACAACTAACGTTATTAGAAAGAGATTTTTCTATATTTTTTACTTCATATATATATATATATATATATTAAAGGCCTTTCATTCAAAGTCATATTTTGTGCTTAATTTGTAAGCTTAAACATTGCAGTTGTGTTCTGAATCGTTCAAAAGTGTACCACGGGTTTGAACCAACTCCAGTTGTTAATCACTCTGCCCAACATTACACGGTGGGCACAGTCCGCCCTGGTCTGACGGACGTTCTCCCGTAAACATTCCAAGATTTATTTGGTGTCAGTATAGACGCGGCCAGTAATGTAGCATGAAAGACTTCGATAGCCAATTCACAAATCAACAAGAGTACAAGAATAATTAGAGTGAAACGTTACTGAAGTAAACACCTTTCCCCACAATGTCCGTAGTAATCATTTTCTGTTAGCAAAAAGAAAAATGTTCGTGTTTAAGAACGAGGCCAACTTTTTTTGGAAAGTAGTCAAAGGATAATTGAGGCCATCGATAACGCATTCCAATATTTAGCTGCATGGACAATAAATGATCGTCCAGCCAAGGTCATAGATGTACGAGATGTTAGTACAAGAGGGATTCTATTTGATTTAGAAAACTGTAATCGCTCTATTAAAAAAACAAGGTATTGATTAAAATTCGAACGATAGCTTAAAAGGGGAGTTTTAAAAAAGCATGAACGAAGGAAAAAATGTGTGTACTGAGTTTGACATTGAATTGACAATGCTTTGCATCGCAACTGCAACCGCAAAATCATAAAACTGCAAAAACTTCAATATAACGGCTGACATGCGACACAAGAAGAGAATGAGTAATGGTGCGTTTAACTTGAAGAGGCAAGTAGGGCTTCAAACTGCACCATTTTCGCACCAGACAAATTTTTGTCAGACAAAAATAGTCAACTATTGCATTGAGTTTACAAAATCATTAGAATATTCAGATGCTTTGATATACAAATACAGGCAGCCAGTTCGAGGAAAGTTAGAAAATAAAGCCTTAGTCTCAATTGTGTTAATACACATCATACATGGAAAAGTTAATACTTGCGAAAGACTGGTTAACATAGGTTTCGGACATATTCAAGTCTTTTTTCCATTACTCCTGTGAGGAAAGACCGATGCAGTTATTGGCAAAAGGGACACAAATATTAATTATAAAAGGACTAAACGATAAGGGTCCGAAGATAGAGCCTTACAGTACGCCAGACATACTCTGAGCCCAGGAAGATTTGAAAACACTCATTGAAGCAACCTGTTTACGATTTCAAACGCATAATCTCTTAAGCTTGCAAGCGCTACGGCATATAGAAATAGAATTGTTCATATGGTTGTCTAATTACTTTAATGTGTGCGATCAATTAATAGACACAAGCATGCAAATTTTCGCGGTTCTATCGTCATATGTCTCAATTTAAATTTAACTACACGGGCTTAGCTAAAGTTAAACCGGTATCACGACTACTATCAGAACTGATGGTTGAACCAACATATTCGCCTTCACATTAAACAACACACTTTCTGTCATTGCTTTGCATATGCGCAAGTGCACGTAAACATGCCTTCATATTAAAGTTACCGTTATTTCTCAAAAAAAAAAAAAAAAAAAATGATATAAAAACAAAAATAAATATAAAATGTGTGACATAAAAGGTATCCGCGGGTTTTTGGTCTCCTTTTGATCTCCTTTTTGTGGCTCTGCTATTTCTTGACAGTAAAATTTCATCGACTTTTTGAGTCACTGACCGACTAGAACGAAGAGCATCGAAATTTCCAGAGCGGAATCGAACAACCCACTCCTAAGTCCTTCGTTCACTCACAGCATTCTCACTCTCGTACACTTCACAAATTTTTGCATGTGTTACCACATCCCATAGGGTATCCCTTCAGATATTTCAGTCATTTTTAAACTAATATAATAAAATATGCAACGCGGAGATATGTTTGTGTGGATTAAAGGGTACTAAATAAATTCGGTCTAAAGTGTATATAAACTTTTTTTTTCCGCTTATGTGAAACATTCTAATAATTTAGTCTGCTTGCCCTCGTACGAGAACAGCGACAAAAGCACAATACACACAGCGCAGTAATACATGCAAGCACAACAAAAATGTCGTAGTATCATCATTTATCATAACATCAGACAGTTGTTAATATGCACGTACATTAGTGTATATATATGTGTATGTATGTGCTCGTTAGTTATTTCGCTGGTCACTCCTTTCCGATAAATGATACTTTGAAATAATTGTCCATACTAGCGCTGCTGATGGTTGTCTATTGTGGTCAGTAACCGAAAGCGTTATAACGTGAGAAATTGTTAAACTACGTTTCATGTTAAACTGCACATTATGTTGACGATACAAGGATAAACAAAATGAGTATGGAAACGATATTAAAAAAAAAAAAAAAAATGTTTTTTAGCTTGCTTAGGAATATCGCCGTATTATTTTGGCACTGTTTACATATGATCGCTGGCAAGTTTCGACTGTTTTTGCTAAATATATGCACGAAACGCAAGAACGAAGTGCAAGAAACGCCCTCTCAATGTTCCCACAATAAGGCGTAAGCAAACTGTCCGGCACGAGAGTAAAGCAATAACTAGTATTTCATAGCACATAGAAAGCTTCACGAACACTGCTCTGCTACATATACCGGTCTAATCGCCAATACACTTAATCCATTTTTTATTTTCAGAAGGAGATTATTTTTTTTTTTTTTTTTGGTTGTTGAGTAAAGTTGGACTAAGCCAATAAATTTGTGGCTTATATGTCCGAAGTGCAACACTCTACTGTTCAGAAGGAGATTAAAGAGAAAAAATATTATATTCTTCGTTGATAAATTCATATGTTAATGTGTAAATGTATAAAATAAAAATAAAAAGGTAAAAATTCAAAGTTCAAGTTTAATTCATGAGAGTGAAAGCGAAAATAGAGTTAACATAATCCGAAACTTTACAGTCGAATTCACGGGATCGAATTAAATCATTCGGTTCGTTGGCTTGCTGCAACTTGCTGCCATGGAAGGACTTTAAGTCAGGTTTAATTGATTTTGCATTTGTTTCGTGCTGCATCGTTGCCAACCATCAACGTGTTCCCTAAGCAAATCATAGTTCTCTAAGATATCATATTTTTCATCATAGGATGAAAGACTTGTGAAAATGAATCAATGACTATTTCGCCTTGAAATCCCGCAATTAGGGGAAATCCACAAGCGAGTTTGAGAGACGGGAGACGTTCAAAAGATAGTAAAAGGAAAAGGCTGCTCCAAGCCATGTATTTAAAGAAAGAGCTCGCAGCGAATGAAACCATCCGTTGATTTGGCTGATTTTTAAATTCGATTACGAGGAGGAATGGCATTTTGAATGGTATTTGAAAGAAAGTTAGGAATTATCCCTTCTTCTCTTCTGTCTCTTCAATTTACTTCCAAGAGTCAATTGAATTCGACTGTTAATTAATTTTTGTTGAGTGTCATATGTAAGTAAACAAATAAATCCCGTTTCTGTCAGTTGTTGACTGAGCCGCGCGACGACGCAGAGCTGAAATTAATCCGAGTTATCGTCATTCTCCCTCTTGTACTTGGTCCCTGGCATCGGACGTCGACCCGCATATTGAGACTGTAAGGTGGAGTCTAAGCCTTCTTTTACGCTTTTATTCGATGTTTATGGCGATGTTTAAGCTCGTAGCACTTAACAGTGATTTTCAGGTTAATGGAGGTTTCATTTTCAATTATTAGGAGATTCGTTCACAAATTATTTACAGCAACTCATATTTACCATGCTTCTTCTTGTTCGTCCAAATATGACGATTTAACTTTCTTGATTCGACTGACTGAACACATTAGCAGTCACTTCATTGTGACATTTTTCCTGTGATATCCCTTTTCCCGCCAAATATTCTGAGAATGCGTTTTTATTTTTTTCGAAACAGAGGGACACTGTCACAGTGACTACAATTTGCAAATGGTAGTATTCATAAGAATCCTAGAAGAAAAAGAAGAAGAGTTGAAGGCGAATGGATTCTTATGTGTTCGAACTTCAACATCACTTATCGCGTCAAAAAAAAAAAGAACAGTAAATATAGCAGTGACACCATTCTGAACAATGTCACAGAAACGTCGCAAGACTTAAGACTTTTTTCGTATGTGTCTTCTTTACTTAACACTCTACAGCTTCTTTTTTTGTGACTGTGGCTTTGGGATACAAAAATTGAAACAAAGTCGTAAAGGCTATGACAAAAAGTCGCACTATTTTCTCTTATAAATTATGATCAGTCACAATGGATATTGATTGATGGATGGATGTTGATGGATATTGATGTAAACTAAACACCATCCCCGGAAAACAAATTTAAGCAGTACAAGAGCTTATTAGTACTTATCGCGAAGTCTTGTATTCATATCTATAGTCACAATTGTAACCAAAAGAATAACAGACATTGCGAAGTTTGTCGCTAAAACTTCTTGCAAAATTTATTTTTTATTATGCTTTCTCTTCTTATACTCTATACCACAAGTGGTGTTTAGATCGTATGTAACACGCAGAAGGGCTTAAGATACGACCCATCTTTTATTATACCTATCGATTCAGTGTGATAATCTAAATTAACTGTCCGTCCGTCCGTCTGACGTCAAGTTATGAAAATATTAACCATATCAAATTCGGACAATCTCGACCTATTTGTTGGATTTTGCTCTACATAAGGAGGAGAGCAGAAAAGTCGAAAGTTCAATATATGCTGATCGAAATTATATTACACCAACTGCATGCAACAATGAACTCTACAAAATTTGGACCATCTACGCCTATTTTTGTTTCCTGCCCTATGTACGGATTAAACTTATACTACATTACGTTGCATTTGGCACATGAAAAATATGCCTTCTTATAGAAAGCAAATACGATTTTTGTGTTCTATAATAAATTAGGCAACGTGGTATAGGATATTCAAAGGTCGGCCTTGACCGTTTATAATGTTCTTACCTTTTTTTCTTGTTAGTATTCCATTATATGTTTTTCATCATTTTATGCTTTAATCTCTCATGCTTATGTGCGGGCAACTTAGTTGTACCTTCAGGTGTAAAGCACATAAAAGGAACATATGTCGTGTGGAAGCAACAAAATCTAGCGGGGATGAACCACACAAGTTTAAAGAAAATTAAAGTTTCATACGAGCAAATCTCTCTCTTTAAAAATTTAATAAAATCTCTAGAGTTTTTATTCCTATTTTTAAATTTTTTTTGTTCTTCTTTTTGTTGCTTCCGCTCAAATTGCTTGAAAATAAATTTCATTTTATTCCGAACTTTCTTTACACATTTCTTAACCTACTTTTTCACAAGACTATAATTTATTGCACACGTACACAAGCTGAAGGGAAAATAAGCTCACATGTAGCAAAAAATATTACATTTCGTGAAGAAGTTTTTTTAATACTCACCACCTTTACACTAAAAAAAGACTAAACTAAACGAGAAAATTACATTTTTTTCCATATTCAGTAGCATTGAATCGGCCGAGCTGATTATTTTGAATTTACAAGCCCAGGGAAAATAGCCCAGAAATCGGAGCTATTCTCAGCTTATGCTATGCTGAAAGCTGATCCTTTGACTGTTTCGACCAATGTCCAGTTTCATTACCCATTTCCCTGCAAGAGCTTCCAAATTTCAAGTCGAAAGCTTAAACTCTGCGACCAAGGCAATGTTTACAATTAAATATTAAGCAGGCAGACAGACGGACAAAGGGACATCCGCTTATCTAGGGGTCATAGATATTTGGAGGCTTAGTAGAGAAAACGCTCTTATCTATAATGACTGGGTCAGTTGATCGATCAAAACCACTTTTACGCTCCAATTGTATCATGTGTAGTAACTTGCAGTTCGAAGGAATCTTCAGTTCGGAATTTTTATATTTTTTTCGACCGGACAAATACGCGATTCTTCAACTGATAAAACGCATGACGCATGAGATATCTTGGCAAAGGTAGCTTTGCAATATGTTACGAAATCTTAGATGTGTAAAAAGATGCGATGAGAAGTCGGCTGCCGAATATGCAGCCAACAATTTATCAATTGCTTGGATTTGAATTTTTAAAGGAGCGAACAGCGATGGAAATCTATTTTATAATACAAGTTATTTAAAAATAATCCATATGAAGAATCTGGACCAATTTTTATTTACTTACATTCTGAAATGCCTCCCAACAACCCACAATTTGTATACTTTATGGGATTTTTGAAGCTTACTTCTACGCATTATAAAGGTATTGAAAAAAAAAAATGATATTCTGAAGCGCTATAATATTGGGTAGCATCGTCCACAGCACACATGCTCAAAATTCTTATAGACTTAAATGCAGTAATTTGCAAAAAAACAATTTTTTATTCTTTTTAGGAAACAGAGGTGTTTTCATGTTACGCGGCACGGTAGGCGTGTCCTTTAACCGATTTGGCCAATTTTTAATATCAAATTTGAAGGCGATAGCTTTATTTTTGCGGCGAACGGAAGAGAACGTTAATAACAGCCATTACGCCAGGGGACAGACGGACAGATCTAAAGCGACTCGAAGAATATACACACTTTGTGGGGCCTGTGAAGCTTCCTTCTGGGTGTTTCAAACGTTTCGACCAAAATGAATACACCGCTCATTCTTTAGTGATGGGTATAATAACAGGACATAAATACGTAGCTACAATCATACATTTATATATACAATTCCTGTGAATAATAACATCTGTACGAATAATTAAGACAATGATTCAGCGACTTCTTCTCATCACAATTTATAGCAGTAGTAGTGCTAGGTTAAGGACTTTGCATTTTTTATGATCATTTAGATAGCCATTGACGTCAAGATGTACTTATTGCAAGCAAGCGTGCTTTCAAGAATGAAATATTGAGAACAAAGAAAAGCAAAAATTTACAAAAAAAAAACAAACAAAAATTGCTTTGAAACGATTATTATTGCTATTGCTTTTAAGAATCACTACGCACAATATGCGTTATATGTGTTAGAAGACTAGCAAGATGTGCATGTTCGATGCGTCGCTACATTTTAAAATAACAGTATCCGAGTAGAGCCGTAAAAAGAAAAACAAGCAATTGCATGAGAAAGTAGGAAAGATCAAGAGCAATATTTCTTAAATTCCACTTCTTAAGCTCCCCAAAGACTAAAGAAGACTGAAGAAGACGATGTTAAAGTTCTTGATAAATTAATTGTCCTATAAAAATAACATCGAAATATTGCCGAAATTTTGGGCTAACTGTATCACTCTCGAATAAGACTTCATTGAGATGGAAAAAGTTGGACTTATACACACAATAACATATATAAACTGGACAGTCACTGGACAATCTTTCCTTTGTGCTTTTCGGGACTTGACGAGTCTATTTTAGAATAAAATTGATAGCGAAGCGTTTCTTTGCGACTAATACTTCGCCGTATCGAAATTGAGCCAATGAAAGACAACCACGCGCAAGGACACATATTGTTTTCTCTTATGACTAGAGATCGATCACAACGCCAGACACCTTACACATTAGTCTCAGTATTGCTTACATTGCTTGCTAAGAAAATCTACTTTCCCTTGTTTTAATATACGAAACAATCTCTCGTCATTAAAACAAGAACAACCATTATGACCTCTTGGTGAATATCTATTTTTTTGATAAAAAAAAAGAAAAAGAAAAAAAGTTTGAATGAAAATAAAGCTCATTTGTAAGCATTTTTATGTAAACAGATGTAGATGACAGATATCAATATATTCGGCGTAGCATAATGGTTTCTTCTTTTTTGTACCGCTTTCAATAAAAAGAGCAATTATTCGATTCCATTCTATTGTTTTAAGAGTTTTTCTCTCTTTTTTTTTGTTTTTTTTTTTTTTTTCATATAATAAATTCCAATGAACGATTTCAATATTTAACAACACAGACACACGATTGTGAGAGCATTTTTTGTTTTGCTTTTGCATTCTCTTTTAAACAATAACTTTATTGTTGCATTGTTTTATACAATTGTTATTCTTATTCGGTTTTTTCTTGCGTGGTCTGGCAGGAAAGCTTTTCATTCAAGTGATTATAATAAATGATGTACAGCATAAATTTTGTAATTGTTACACTTTCGTTATCGTTACACGATGGAAATTGCAACCAAGTAATGGTTGAATAACTTTTTGTTGTTCATTCCACCAGCCATATACATAATTATGTAATGTATAAATTTAACCCGCTTTCGTTTCAAATTGTTCCTGTGCGAATAATCGATTACACATATACGCGAGTAATGTGTTTCAGTTGAAATGTAACGTAAGCAAATTATTTTAAAAAATTTAGATTCCCTAACCAAATATTTTGGATATGAAAATTTCAGCTATTAACCGTATTATAAACATGTTTACTCCGAAAGCAATGCAAGTCCATTTCAATTGCAGGAAAAGAGGACAGACATTTAGCCTCTCTCTCTCGCTCTCCTTTAATCCGCAAACGGCATTACCTCAAAGTTGACTAGTATATCAATTGCATATTATAGCGGAATAGGTATGCGTTGAGTGAAAGCTTCCGCAAATTTCATAGCCATGATCAAGTTATATGCCTGTTTGGAATGTAATAAGAGCCCCCATAGAGTCACAAGTAGGAGTACATCTCTTTGTTTGAAGCCTTCTATTTAACAATTACAATAATCCATTAATTTTTTGGAAGTGGGGCCAGTTCGGCAGCTTCAGGTACAATAAAAGGTTTTTCCTTTTTTTTATTCAGATTTATAGACACTATTGCATAATAAGCTTACATTATCTAATACCACAGCGAGCAACGCCGACCATAACATACCCTACATCACTTCGTCTCGTACAGTTATACATTCGTTTTGCTAGTAACACACCAAAGCATGAAAGCTTGCATATGGGCTTTCTCTCCATATAAGAACTTGCTTTGGCTGAGTGGGGTCTCAAAGATACGCGTATGTGATCTTAATTTTATACCGTTAATTTTTTTGCTAATCGAATAATTTTCATCATAAAATATTAAAATTGAAAACTTTTTCTAAAGGGCTTACTATTTATGAGAAATCTTATAAGGAATGGGGCCAGGAAATAGATCCATACGATTCAAATTTGGATCACTTAAATTATTATCATGAAGCAATTTTCATCATAAAATAAACCTACAGGGTCCAAGTTCGGCATGACTCATTTCTTTGAAATATTGAACATTACACCTTTTTGCCATATAAATATTCCATTTTCGTGGAAATCGTTATGTGAGAGACATTGAACAAGTTGTGCCAGCCGAACCCACAATTTGCATCCACGTTTAGAAAGTCCAAGTGCTATACTTGCTTTTTAATTTTTTCATATAGCGGGTGATCGAAAAACCCGACCGCTTCAAACCATTTTCAATAGCATTTGTCCTTGGATCAAAGCAGAGTACCAAATTTCAATAGATATTAGACGGACAGACAAACTTTGATATAATAAAAAATGGGTTTATCTTAAGTCCTTCGGTATGGTACATAAACCTCTACAAACGTAGTATACCTTGTACCGCGAATGGTGAGGAATATAAACAATGGTATTAAACGAAATGATGCATAGGGTATAGGGGATATACATACGGTAATCAATAGTCGACCTTGCTCGATTATAATTTTTTTTTCACTTTTTGCACTTACTGTTATTTCTCGTTAAGCATTCTTCTCTTCTCATTTTTATTTCGTCTCAAAGGAAAAAGGACTTCTACCTGCCTAAACACGCAGCGAACTAATTTGTCATTGTTTTGTCTACACGAGGTTAACCAAATAGTTTACTGGGTTAGTAATATTGAACTGAATCGTGTATGTGCCTACTGTCACATATTCGTGCAGCTTATTGAAGGGCATATATTTTTAGGTTTTCCATTCAATGTTTTTAATTCACTATTCGCACTCAATGCCCCTTAGCACATATTCGTCTGCATGATAATAACAGCATCGCTTTCCGACTTTTAGGCTTTTTAGTAATTACAAGTGCATTCTATAATTCTCCTTTTAGAGCAAATTGAAATGGGGGTCGTCTCAAAATTTAAATCATTTTCTGAAAAAAAGCTTTTGAACGGAAGAACGGCTTTTACGACTAGCAACTCCTGCTCGATAAGTAAGAATCGTATCCACGAAGTCAGTTTTCGCGGCCTGAAATCTCAAGTTCGATAAAGTTTACTTTGTAATGGCATAACACTTATCGATCGATCATGCAGCTGCTAGGTGTGGAGGCTACCATTTCCCGATCTCCTTCTCTTTTGTCACTTCTGCCTGACCGAGTCATCGAGCTATACGAGCACAAGTTTAAGCACATCGAGCACATCGTTTAAATGATATTTGCGTATTTCCCGAGACAAAGAGAAAATATTCGGCTGTACAAAAAATGGATCATTTTGCACTTGCACACTCCATATACTCCATCCTCTTCTTCATGCCACACTCTTTATTCATGCTTTTAAACCGTTAAACATAACTGAATTGCGCGTAGTTTTAAAGTGAACCGAAAATCCCTCTCGTTCTGAAACGAAGATTACCTTTACTTACTTGCATAGCAATTAACTATTAAGCAAACCTTATGGCAGAGGGAATCGCACGATGTGGAAGGGTTCAATAACCAAATAACACTAATCATGTCTTTAGCCAGCCAGAGTGATGCGTATCGGTAAACGCAATTATTAGCTTGCACACACACTCACATCGCAGCTAATCCTGTCATCAATTCGGTCTCAATGATTTATAATGTGGCGAAATGCCGAACGCATACGAACGAATTCTGGCATACATTTGTAAAGCATGTGAGATAATAAATTTAATTAATTGCTGCTGGCGTAAGGATTTATTTGCAAACAAATTCAGTTTCTGCCACACGAAATCATGATGGGAGAGTTAACCAGAATTTAAAGAGTTAGATTAAATATATGAAAACACAGACGAGGGTAAATAAAACGCGCTTTCCACAAAAAAAAGACTTGGTTATCCCTTCCCATAGTTTCATTTTTTTGTTTATTGTCTCGGTAATGAAGAAATCGATTATCTGAAAGTATATAAAAATAATACTTACGTTATATTAAAATCCTGAGTTGTTAGTTTCTGTATTTAGTGTCGTAATCCGAAATGGCAGAAGCGGTTAGCTTTTGCGCCGTCGCGCCAAGGTATGATCACGTATTACTAACCTTTTAAGATTAAAGAACAACTTGTTATTGATTTTTTGTTATAGGCACAGCAGAGGCATTTGTATTCGGTGAATTCTTCAATGCCGTCAGGCAATATAGACGTCTTCCAAACGAAATGAATATCTGTCGCCACACAGGACTCAAGTGTCTAGTAAGTCAGCAAAGAACTGAGATCATTTAATTAAACATTCGTTTTTTTTTTTTTTTTTTTTCTTAACTATAAATCTCACGCTGATTTGTACTAAAGAAAACAAAGCCATTGTGGTGGTGATACGAATGAATTAGACAAATGAATAATTTCACTGACTCGATATGTCGAGTAACGAGTTTACAACTTAAACTAAAGTATACAGTTTTCTTATCATAAACACGGATCAAATATTGGATAGATGTTTTCACCAGGAAACTGTAACAGCGAGCGGGTTAATCTAATGTCGAAATAAATAATATTTTCATCAGCAAAACATTACAAATTAAATAAAATCAAAAAAAACAAAAAAAAAAAATTCTTTTCTATTTGCACTTTTTGTGCTTATTTTTGTATTGTTATGTTTGCAAGAAAAAAACAAAAAAAATGATAATAAATTGATTGGACTCAGTTTAACCAAAAGTAGCATTAATTAAATTAGCTATCATTTACATGACGTAAATATGCATATTTACATCCGCGCTTTTCTATAATAAACTGAAAACACAAATCTCCGGCTTTTATACATCGACCGACATTGCAAAGCGCTACTAAATTATTAAGTGTTCCATTCGTCACATCTACTTGCGCTTGTCAGTGACTTATAAAATAATTGTTGGAATTTCGAAATTCTCGAAAAATGCATAAAATTAACTGAAATTAACTGAACAGAAGAATTGTAAAAAACTGAAATGAATTGGAAAGTGACATGAAATTAACAACAAATTTTGATAAAAACGGAAGAATCTTTGTCCAAAGTGGGTGTTCAAAATTCGCATCGAATCAGTTAATACAAACACATTTCACCAAGTTAAACTGAAACCTCTATTCAACTCTTATAATAAATGAATTTTTCCAAACCACATTTGCTGCCCACAATTTTTATATGCACCATCGAACTATATGGATATTCTATGGGTATCCTGCCACTTGTGTGCAACATTTAAAAATGATTACCAAATATAAATATATATATATATGTACCAAATAAATATATATGTATACAAGCTTAACATACATATATCAGCTTCAATTCTTGCACTGTAAGTCAGCCTTCCCCTCATTTATATTTGAAATGTTCAAGGTTAAGGCAAAAATTAAAATGAACAGCCGCCGCACCTATGCCGCGAATATTCATAAGACTATAGCTTACAACCTATAGCAGATATTACTCTGCAAGCGTTTTCCGAAGCTATCAATAACGGTAGCCTAAAAAGAGCGGGTTAACTCATTCACAATTTTGCCCGCATGAGATAAAAAGCATTGATGTGAAAGGTAATAACGCTGTTACCTGCTACCTATGACTGTGGTAAAAGAACACTGTTCAAATAGTCCAACTCCACCAACTATTCACATTTCTGAAATATTACTTGAACGTGATATTCACCGAATGATTGATTATATATGAAATATATAGATACAACTCTCTTACCTAATTTTATTTATAACGAAAGTAAAAGAGCAAAGACATATGCACTTGTTAAAATATTTGCCCCACCTAGAAAAGGCTTTCAGAGAGTATGAGCTTAATCAATATCGAGGCAACCACCATTTAGCCCATTGCATGGCACGATTTACCCAAATCGATCAGAGGCCATGCCCATTCAAAATCATTGTATGGTGATTACTCATCAAAAATTTCCGCCTAAAGTCTACCGGCGGGCGTATACCCTCTGTAAAAATAAGTTTGGAAAAATCAGACACGCCCACGTAATTTTGCAGAGTATCGAAATTTGATTTTTTGTCTTTTGTTTAGAATATTTTTTGTTTTTTTAATATAAAAATGTTGAGTGTAAAAAATTCGGCTACAGCCGATTATAACGCAATTGTGGAACACAACGTATTAAGTTTACGCGGACGTTTGCAGCACACAGAACAGCTTAAAATTGATTTATCTTTTATTGTGCTGATCGATTCGAAATTCTTTTCTCAACTTATCTGAGCTTGTCCGCCCCTCTGTCCGTCTGAACATATGATTGTAAGTTGACGAAAAAGTGCAGCTGACCGAATTTGGGCCATGTAGGTCTATGTAAGTAGGATGGCATCGCATATGAGGATTTTCAGGAAACGTAAACTTAAAGGTGCCAAAAATATCTAACTATTAATGTTTTAAGATGAAAATTTGTTCATTGTTTGTTGTTGTTATTGGCGTAAGATGAAGTGCATCAAATTTGAACTATATGGATCTATATCTTGAACTCCACTCCATATAAAATTTCTTATGAATAGTAAGCCCTTTAGAAGAAGGTGTAATTTTTAATATTTTATTAAGAAAACTGGTCCTTACTAGCGATATAACCAAAAAAATTAACTGTAAAAAATTTGAATCTCATTGATGCATTTTTCAAATCGGAACACATAAGAACATATACATGAAAAGCAAGTCCCTATAGAAAGTATAATTTCGAGTTTCCTATGACGGAAAGATAATGAAATTTTTCGGAAGTAAATTAAGAAACTGTTAATCTGATATTGTTCGTGATATGATCTTTTTTAATAACTTTGGCGGGGCGGAATGTGGTTCAAGTTTTTGCACGAAGTTCGCTGGAACGATCGTCTGTTTCAGGATCGTATGCATACGTCCAAGTCTTATCTTACCTTATGATTCGTTTCATCGTGTTCTTGTTTTGCGAATCAGGTAAGAATCGAAAAAGTGACCTTTGCATGTTTGCAAACACACGTGTAATTCTGCGGCAATTGGATACATTCCCACAAAACTCTACGTAAGCGTTAAAGGGCCAAAAAATATAGTTTCATTTTATAGACTTTCCGACGAAATTTGAAGTTTTGTGTCCAAAGGTACATTTTACCGGGATAACGGAACCAGCATGAACTCTATCAATTGGGCGATCAATCTTTATTAAGTTGTTTGCATTGGTTTTTTGAGGAAATGAGTCACTGATATAAGAAGTACGACAATAAAATTTTGATAAAAAAAATTCCTTTTATATAGCGATAAGAAGACTTATTTGTTTACTTAAACACTAAAAATATTTGTCATCTCATCTTGCCTCAGATTGTAAATTAAACATGTAATAAAAGGCAAAAATAAATTTCACAGCATCTGCGAAGTACACCTCGCGTTCTGTTCATGGCAGTTTGTTAGTTAATACGATGGCGAACTGTAGTGAGGACTGACTCTACGCAAGACGTAATCAATAAATATTTTTCACTTTTTACGTATTTATGCATAACACAAATTGACAGCACAAACTTGTACGTTCTTCTTCTTCTTTAAGTAAAATTTCAAAATTTCATCGAACTTTCAATTGAAGAAAAGTAAGAAAGAAATCTAAAGCTTTATAATCTTTATAAACCTAAAAATCTTTCTAATATTGTTATACTGTTTGGTTCTTTAAATGGAGATAAATTCCTTTAGTTACACTTACCCAATGAAAAATTTCATTTTATTTACAAAAGAGTTATCTCTCTCTCTCTCTCTCTCTCTCTCGCTCCATTTAACGTTTCATAGACTCTTCTATAACACATAAACAAGTATTTCTGTTTATTTATGAAAAAGAAAACATTCACAAATTCTTTTTATCAAATCTAGATGTTGCATGAACGTTTAAAATATTTACTTTTTCCATTCTTTCATTATCGTTAGTTCACAAACATTGCTTCATATGAAAAGAGTTTTCTATTTCTTTGCCTTTCCATCTAAAAGGAAATTACATTTCATGATATGAAAACGAAAAGTTATTGTCATCGAAACAATGTCTATTCAGAAAGCTTTTCTATTTATTTTAGAAGTGTCTCTTCCTTTTTTCCACCCGCCATCAAAAGACGGATATGCAATGCTGTGTCATTCCATTTGTACTTTCGAAAAATATTCCTCAAAAATATATTAACAGTTATGATCAAGGGGGGGGATATATTAAGTCAGTTTCATTTTGCTTGTTGGTTGGGCCTCGCATCACTACAAAAATCAACAGATAATACTTGACCTTGGCATATATGTGCTCTCTGATCATCTCCTGAAGTCGAGCTATAAGAGCAGACATCTAACTAATTTCTCTTAAAATGTAAGGAGGATGTGAGTCCAGTCAATTCATAAGATCAAATACTTGAAATATTGTGTGAAGACCCAAAGTCGTTCCTCGGTTTGGGCTCACGGATTCTCCGCCTCTGGAGAGGGGAAGAGAGTGCTAAGTTAAGGTAAAATAGGAAATAACATAACTTAAGAATAGATTAAGATAGAATAGGAATAGAACATAGGAATAGATTAAGACAGAATAGATTAAGAGAAGACTAGGAGTAGAATAGAAATAAGACAGAATAGGAATAGAATAGGGATAGTTCAAGTATAGAGTAAGAATAGAATAGAAAAAGTTAGTTTAGGGAGTCTACTTTTATACTCCGAGTGAGTCAGTCGAGTTTCAGACTCCAGGCAGTCGAGTTGAAGACCTCGAAGAGTCGAGGCTGCATAAGATAACAATTCGCTAAATGTAACGGTAAAAGCTGATTAATAAAAGGAAAGAGCAAGTCCCTGTAAAAATAGAAATTTTTTGTGTTTTCCTTCCCTGGGCCGCTGAGCTGCCCCAGCCAGTTGAATACGGAGTACTTTCGACATTTCCCCTTTTCTCCTTCTTATTATCACACGAAAGCATAAGTAAAACAAAAAACTGTATTTGCTTTAGAGTATCGGACCTACGAAAAAGATTTGAAATTTGTTGAAAGAATCTCGTGAAAATGTTTTAAGAAATTATGAATTCGTATACTAATCGCCAGGCTATTCAACATTTGTTTGAAGTAGTATATAACTTCACCTCCGATTCCATCTTAAGCCGATAAATTACTAAAACGCATGTATTCCGCTTCTAAAAAGCCTACAAAACCATAATTTTATTGTATCCAAACCGCTTTTATTAATTAGCGGAGTTTTCAGATATGTTACCCAAATACGTAAACGGCATTAACTTTCACCAAATTAAAGAAGATTCCTACAGAATAATGAGACAGTCAACTACACTTTACCTTGTTCGCTTGCTAGGCCGTTCGTCGTCCAGTCTAACGTCTCATTTCCGCAATTTAGTCCTATCGTCCTCAATCATTCCCTGCCCTAAACGGCTATTCACTTTTATCCTTTACGCGGGCACTTTCGGATTACGAAACTTATGTCTATCCAGCACGACGGCTTCAGTCAAAGAGAGAGAGAGAGAGAGAGAGAGAGGAGTGAATGGGGGAAAAGAAAATTATTTCCTTGTTTCTGTGGTTTTTAAAATTTCAGATATTATATATATGAACACTGGACATATAACTTGCTCTGTAAAACTACGAAGCAAAGCTGCAACATTACATATCACACTAACTCCCCATAAATAAACATACCATCGCACGTAACCTACTACTATATCACAATGCGCAAAATATATGTAACAAACACATGCGATTCACGCAACATATTGGAAAAGTTACACACATTTAAATAATGTAAACGCAACTTATGTGCAAAGATTTCGACGTAAGTACTAAAGAGCACATTTCAGTACGCACTCTTGAATGATGGGAATATACTAGGTTTGGCGCGCCATTTATAAAACCGAACATTGCGTAACAAAGGCCTTATAAAATATGTAACTTATTGAGTCACCCGTTTAACGCCTGCAATCGCTATGAACAATTACTCAAATGGCGGTCCGCACAGGTGTAATACCGTGATTGTCGGAAAGAAGTAGACAGAGAAAGAGAAGAAGAGAGAGAAAGAGCAAGATAGGGAGATAGGAAGTAGTTGCAGCCGTGTAGATGTATTCCCGATCGTCAAGTTTTGCACGCCTTTAGCAACCATAATGCAATTAAAGTATGATTTGCCGCATTGAGAGGTGAAGTCGTGTATGTCGATCTGTCAGTCGCACTTCTTCACTACTTAGTTTACGCCGAACATATTTTTATACGCACCTATCACGTTCGAAAATGTGTGCCGTTCACTCGTTATTGCAAGTAAATCGTATTTTCAAATGTATAGCACGTGGGAAACTAAAAATTTGCGTTTAAATGAAAATATTTAGAAAAGAAAAATCGAAAATCGAATTCTTTAGACGAAACAAATAATTGATTTTTCAAGCGAAATCATTACTAAGTTGCTTAAGCCGTTGACCGCTGTCACTGTCAATGCGTGTACAAGTTTGGCAAGGAACTTGAAAATGACTCAGACTGACTCCAAGACACACCCACTATGTTCACATGTTTATGCAACAAGAACTTTGAACACTTTTGCTTTCCGCCTTTTTTGCTTCTCACTCATACAATGAAATAGTATAATGATAGCAGAGCAATACATAAGTAGAAATAAAGACGCGTCCACTCAATATCGTAAGGATTGAAACCTTAGTACGTTAGTCTTTTTTAGGATGACAACGATGGGTAAAAGAGATTCGATTACAACCGAATATGAATGGTTTACTTTCTCTTTTTTACAATTCAAAAAGAAATCGATTACGTTTTTCTTCCCCATTCCCTCTCCTTTATAATCTGCATACCATTTTGCACAGAATTCATATATTATTTCATAATTGGAATAGAGAGGAATTATATTCGGTTGCAGGCGAACTTTCTATACCCGCCACGCTTATACAAAAAAAAAAGAAGACACGTAAAAGTCCAATAGTGAATGGCCGATTTCTTCACCGATTTGGTACGATCGCCGATCGAACATACATGTAAATCTTTTATCACTTTTATCACTGCATCTGTTGTAATCTGTAAAAGGAAAAAGCAAAAAACGCAATTGCTAGTCTTTGAAAGCAGACCTTTATTTAGCTTAGGTCGTCCTAAGACAGTATCCCTGACCGATCCATTGATTTGACTAAGTAGTTAAAGTAGCTCTGAACAAAAGTATATTTGATTTTTATTTAAAAAAGAAAAAAAATTAAGAAAAAATAAAAAAAATCGTAAAACTTTAATAGGGTTGCCAAGTCTTTTTTATTAATTTAGCCAAAGAATAAATTCTAAACCTAAAGTGTTAAAGCACTAGGGCCTAAGGCATCTATCGGCTTTATTGAAAAGTCTTGGGATTTAAACCTACGACCATCCATTTGTTTGTCAAGACTCTTTGCCTACTCGCCCACTTAGGCGGATTTGCCGCTTAATGTATTCATCCGATTCTACATAAATTTTGGTCTAAACTGCACCTACTTCAATAAATTTATTCCGTTACGTTCATTTTCTTTCTTTATTACTGTTCAGAAGTTGAAAACCTTAAAAAGCTATTTACGAACACTTTTAGGAAAAATGATGACAAAGACTAAGATCTCCTTTGAAATTTGCACTGGTTCGTTTCACTACACTATTTCCATTGAGGAATCAATTAAATCGCCATCTAAACGTTGGATAGTCTTTTTAGCGCGTAAAGCGGTAAGACGAGCTGCTGGGTTCGGTTTCCAACACTCTTCCATAACTTTACTTATAGTCGATAAAATATTATTTTCTTGCCACGATGCGGATATGATAGGACGCAAACCTTGATCACAAACCACGGTCCGCATTACATCAATGCTTGGATCTTCAGGCACTTGGTCGTAATAAGGCAAAGCATAATCGTTAAAAATTATTGCTTTTGTATCTGTATTAAGGATACGACAGCGATGTGCCATTTCCCATAAAACTAAGCTAACGGCATACATATCGGCCTGTTTATACTCTTCGAATATCTCTTGATTTAGTGTCTTAGTCAAAACTTCAGGAGCCATATACCGTGCTGCGCCTACTTGCATATCACCTTTCGCTTGTATACCGCTCTCGTTAGAATGATATTTAACAGCGAGACCGAAATCGGCTAAACAGCATTGAGCATTATTTTTTACTAAAATATTTTTACTCTTTATGTTACGATGAGCGATACCCGGTTTGCCAGGGTTACCAACAATTTCTTTGTGTAAATGGGACAAACCCAACATTAAGGAGAATGCTAACAATTGCAACTGATCTGTCTCGATAATATCATTTGAAAGCAAATCATACAAGCTGCCGTTCTCGTAGTATTCGGTTATTAAAAACATTTGACTACCACTGATGTCCGAAGCTATATAACCTAAAATATTTTCATGAGGCAGCAATACAGTTTGATAGACATCTGTCTCGTACTCCCAAAATGCTTTTTCTTCTTCGCGAAATACTTTAACGGCTACTTTTTCATTACGCCAGCATCCCAAAAAAATATGTCCATAGTTCCCTCTACCAATCACGTTCTCCAACTGTATCTCATCGGCAATACTTCGCTGTTTTAAGCGTGTCAGAACCCGTTCGGGTCCGAGACTTTGACTTGTTCTTTCGTCTCTGCTTGAGAAACTTTCCACGCATAGTGTCGCTCTCTTCCTGTATATTAGCAGAGGAAATATTACCACCAGCAAGATAAAGCACAAAATTACGGTTATTATTATCGGAACAGTATAGACCGTGTCGTGCGTTGATTCGTTGTTTATCGTTGGAATTTCTATTGTTACATTTTGGTTACAATAATCTTCGATGTCACAACAAGTTATATTTTTTGGTAGGCACATCAACCAACCACCGCTCTGCCGGGGTGGCATACATCCGTATATAAACTCGTTGCGTTTCGTAACTTCATTTGGAACAATCGCAGTGAAACAATATCCGCCTGGACGTGTTAGACAGCTACTATTTATCATATTATCAGGGCAATCGCCATCGCAATAACAAGTGAGGTTACGAAATGTCGAATTGTCTTTGTTAGTGTGCTCTAAAATATCACCTGACAGGAGAGCACCGATCATCGCGACATACAATTAAGAACTAAACGTTTTTATGCCGTAAAAACGTTTACTATTTTTGTATATCTTTAAAGGTGCTTTTAATATGTCGCCTTTATCTCGTCTTCTTTACAAAATAAACTCCTAAAAACACGACAACATCTGCGGCAATATAATCCCGACTCGTACCAATAAATGATTTATTAGTTTTGAGGAAATTTCCAACGAAACTGAAAATTTCAATTAATTCGCGTATTGCACGAAACAGTTTATGGTTTAACAACAAGCACAAAACAATGTTCCTTTAAGCGCACTTTACTTTAGAGATTAAAAAATTTCGAAACAATTTTCCCACAATAAATTCATGAGGATTAAGAAAATATATCCTTCGCCTACGAAGATATACATATCCGTCAGGCTTGCATGTATGTCATACAATCTTTGCGAATTTTTATGGACATCAGGCTCCAGGAATAATTTAAATTTTGGAAAAAATTATGCTTAAATATGGATTTTTACGAAACGATTTACTTATATAAAAGTATAAAAATCCTATATATATATGTAATGTATTGTTTAAACTTCCACAGATACCTAAATAAATTGCGGCTCGATAGATATTTTCACTCTATCACATCCGAATTGACGCTGCGCTCTCCTCCCCATCTATAAGATAAAGATAATGAAATCCAAAGAGCAAATTTAAAGCTCTTTCTTAAGTTTTCCTATTTCTCGTTAGAAAAAAGGAAATAAAAGAAGAAAGTAAAAGATTATATTTAGCTGTTTGTAGTAAGCATTGAAGACTAGATATATATATGTAAATATAAGATTGCGTACGCTAGAAAAATTCTTATTCAACCTATTTGTTGAAGTCATGAGCACGACCTGGAGTTTCAAAATTCGGTTACAATCAAAATAACGTTTGCGAATTTTCTTACCTTCATCGTGTCAAATTCTGCAAGAAATAATAAAAACATTAAGTAGCGAGTACTCACATATCGTCGTAATAGAAGGACATAATTTCCTCTTTCCTAGCAAGTCTTTTCGCAAAGTTACAATATTTTCGAATACACAAATATATTACGAATAAACTAAATGTGGACCAAGTTATACTCACCTTTGCTTGAATCGCTTAAAACCACCATAACAAAAAAGGCAGAGTCGGCGTACCCGAGCTCAATCCTCTGTGCGATGCAATATATTAGACAAAGGCAACTCCCGGCTCGTGATATGATCGAGTCCGGCCAACATTTCAACATTTCAAATAACACAATTTGCTCACACATAGCAATACAACAAATGGATTGCATCTGTTGGCTCCCGCCGTGACATGAAAATTAACATTTTTGGGTCCATATATGGAGGATCTTCCCGCCC
>KK502439.1:1070732-1093510 GCA_000688735.1 Glossina austeni | reverse complement strand
ACAAATGGATTGCATCTGTTGGCTCCCGCCGTGACATGAAAATTAACATTTTTGGGTCCATATATGGAGGATCTTCCCGCCCATAGGCTTTATACTTTAATTACGATTGGTGTGTGTTTGTAGATGTCTTGAATGATCCGTCATACATACAACATAACACTTGCCGGTCGGTCACACATCTGGTTCGGCTGGATAACCGTTCCTACGAAAACCGAATCTTCATATGGTAACAAGATGTCATTTTCAACATTTCTTGGCAAAAGTTGGTTCATAATAGTAAATTGACAGCGAAGTCAATCTTACCGAATTTGGACCAGATAGGTCCATTTTTTGGACACCATTGCATGCAAAGATTCTCAGAAAATGTGAGTCCTTATATTATCAAAATGGCTAATTCCTAATGGTTTATGATGAAAATTTGTCCATGGTTGTAATTTGACATAAAAATTAAGTGGACCAAATTTAAGTTATATGGACCTCACGCCATATACGATCTCTCGTAAATAGTAAGCGGTTTAGAAAATTTGCAACTAATCAAAAAAATCAACCATAGACAATTTGGAAACCATTGATTTGTTTCTTATAACCGATATTTTTATTATGGTTATCATGAAAAGCAAGCTCTTATATGGAGAGAGTGTCTCATGTCTAGTTTTTTCTGACATACGCTGAAAAATAATAAATTTTTTGGGAAGCAAAATAAATTTTTATCATATCACATAATGCTTTAAGCATCTTCCCATATGCGGACTCTCATTAAAAATTTGTCCTTTTCTTTTTAAAAATACCACATAGATGGCGAAAGTCAGTTTTATTTATCAGCAATTCAAAATTTAAGACTGGTTAAGGGAATAATTGCACTCTACATAATCGCTGAAGCGTAGTTTAGACATTAGAAGGAAATAACGAGATCATTATATAATGTACGCACATACATATCTGTGTATGTCCAAACTACATATTCGTTGAGGATGAACATAAAAATTCCCTTAGCCTAGATTGTATGCTAAGCTTAGCTCGCCGGCAATATTCCTAAACTCCTGATATTAGATGGACATGCGTCGAGCTATAGTTAAACCCATATGGATGCATCTATGCACGCAGGTTTATGCATGTGTTTTGTTTCTCTATGAGCTTCATCCTCAAACTTTAAGTAAGAAACACGTTCGCACGTTTATTAATTCAAAAAAAAAAAAAACAAAAAAACCAACAAAAAATAAATAGAGTACAATAAGTAAAATAAAAAAAAAGAAATTAGAGAATGAGGAAAACCAAACCCAAATGCTATGAACTAAAAAAGGACAAAATATATTTAACATCACATGTATTGAGTGTATTGAACGTGCGACAATACCTTAGTTTACTGGGTAAACAAATCCATTTACACCAAAACGTGTGTGTAAAGAGCAAATGTGTGTTTATTAAGTTCGCTAAATTACTCTGACTGCAAAACCCACTAATAAAGTGTATTTCCAGGTAAACGTAACGATGTGAATGCCAGTGGGAAAATAGTAAGTGAATGAGATTAGAAAACAGAAAGGTACCTGTTTTTGCTGTGAACTCGTTGAAGCTTTAGGAAGAATGCGTAGAGAAATCAGGCAAAAACAACAAATGAATGAAGAAACTTACTTAACGATAATTCATGTACATGTACACGTACAGTAGAATAGAACATTAGAGAGAGAGAGACAGAGTTTGTGAAGTGTTGCCACCTTCTAGAAAATTCAACAATAGTTTGAGCAGTATAAGACACTAGGTTGGCTTAGAATTGCTTGCTTCACCATTCCTCTGTCTATCTTTCTTCCGTCCGCAGTTGGCAGAAGGTAAGCTGACTTTAATGTACTTAATTGAGAATAAAAGCTTAGAGTTTGCAGTCTACTAATCTAAAATCTGATCTGATGCGAATCTTTTCTGGCATCAACTCGAAAAAGTCAAAATAAAAATTGTCCCCATCACCCAACTGTCCGACTAATAAATATAACAAAATATTTTTCCAAATCTAAAGAATTGCACTTCGACGAGTATCACTTTTCTCTTTCGATCTCACTTTCGTTCTAAGAATTCAACTGAAGTCGAGTAACTGCAAAGCCACTTTAACTCTTTAATGACTCTTGTACTGATAGCAACAAAAAATGAAAGAAAGAAAAAAGTATTGCTTTAGTTTATTTGCATTGAAAGTTGCATTAAAGTATCCCTTGTAGAAGAAATGAAAGAAAAACAATTTATGTACGCACACAGTACCTTCAAGTGCGTGCTTATAGTAAAACTACTTTATTTCAATATTGTGACAGCAGACCAAAAAGACGTGGCAAAGAGAAAAGATAATTGAAAGTTGTTTTGCGCCACAAATCAAAGCATTTTCGTTCCATCTTATCTTTTATATTTAAATGGTATTCATAGGCAGCCGCATATATTCCTCTTTTTCGCATTCATATCTACACACACACACACACACACACTACTCTTATGAATCTAAACAATCATTTAATTTTCCATTTTCAATTTGATTTGAACTTATTTCATACACACAAACTTATACTCTGTCCTCCTCCTCCCCCTCCTCCTCCTCCTTATGATGTTTCATTGGTTTCTAAGCATTTTTACTTGCTACTCTTTTCCGTTTTTCTTCTTTCGTTTAAAATTAGTTCTTCTCTTCGATTTCGTTATCTATTCCTTACTATCTTAAAAGCTTATTACAGTCATCCACTTCTGTACACGTGAAAAAGACTAAAACTTTTATGTACTTCTTGTTTTTATTATTTAACGGTCTTCTTTTGCACTTGGAGCAACCTTATTAAGGATGGATTGCATTATATTCGGCTTAAGCCGACATTTTTAGCACCTAACACTTGCTTCTCGTGACCTTATTAAACGAATCTATCTCCCTTTCCCTTTAATTGCGAAAAGATTATATGCACATATATATATATATATATACATTAATATCATATACATGTATATATATAGATCCGATATTTATTCACAGATGTTTGACGTCTCTCCGAACATTGCATAATAATTCACAAAGCAAAATTCTGCCTAGGTATACACAAGATAAAACTCACTTATTACCAACTTATAGTTATTTTCTTCGTTTAAATATATAGGGCTGCACTTACTTTTCTATCTGCTTACGTTTACTTTTTCTAGTGCGTTTGAAATTACTTGTAAACTATTTAATCAAACACAAAAAGAAACCACAATAAAGCAGTGGAGATATATGTACGTATGTTAAATATATTGCATAACGATTTCCACACTTAAACGCATATCTATGCGTTCCAATGCCTTGCGAATCCTAGTATTTTATAAGAATCTAAATAGGAATTCCTTTTCATTTTTCTAGTGACGACGTTAGTTATATTTATTGCTTTTGTCAACGACTACTCTTTTACAAGGACAACACAAACTTTAATGATTACCTCTGTTACCTGTGTTAATGTGATAAAAACCTTCCGACGAACATTGTGCAGCCCATAGTTTTCCTGCATAACTCACCAGCCACA
This sequence comes from Glossina austeni, assembly GCA_000688735.1. Lineage (NCBI taxonomy): Eukaryota > Metazoa > Arthropoda > Insecta > Diptera > Glossinidae > Glossina > Glossina austeni. The sequence continues at coordinate 1,090,004 of KK502439.1, read as the reverse complement.
ATTTTATGGGATCACAGATAATCAGACTGAATTTTACATCTTCAACGCCGTGCTTTGTAATCAATTGTCCTACTCTCCCGACATATATATAAGAACCTATGCAATTTCGGTTAAAAATAATAGAACCTGATATACGTAACCTAATAATAGAACCTAGAAAATAATAAAACCTCTGTTTTAAAAAAATGCATGTGTTGAGAGAGTCTAGGATTACTCCCGAGATATATATAAGAACCTATGCAATTTCGGTTAAAAATAATAGAACGTAATATACGTAACCTAATAATAGAACCTAGAAAATAATAAAACCTCTGTTTTAAAAAAATGCATGTGTTGAGAGAGTCTAGGGTTACCAAACAAGCAACCAATTTATTAAAACAACTCGCAAAGTGAAGATCTTTCTGGAATGTAAACCAAATCAATTTAATGAATTATTTAAGATAGAGGCGAGCTTTACAAAACCTTCAGATATTGGGAATACTTTTTCAAACTTCGTTATAAATAGTCAACTTGTGTTTTCCTTTACTTGTAAATAACAGACCTGGCAACCATATCATATTAATCAAATGTTTAACGAGTATTCGGAAGTGCAGCACTATCAGCGATAGCTCGAGAAATCGTAACCTAAGTCGACTATGTGTTAACATTATATGTCTCACCACAACTCTTAACGACGACCTTGAGTAGACATTAGAGCATTTCAAATCATTAATTAACTAGTTATTGGTCGCCAAAAAAAAAAAAAAAAATGCATCCAAAATCTAAAAAGTAAAACTTCTCTTTGGCGCAGCTTGGACACATTTAAAAAAAAATTAATTAAAATTAAATATGAATTCCTTCCATATATATTTTTTTTCATTAATTAAAGTAATTCATAGAATAGCGAGGGAATATAAAAATTAGAAATCAAAAAAGTTATTTTAAAACTCGCCTCTCCGTAGAAGTTAAATTTCGATTTGCATGTCGTTTTTCCCTCTTTTGACGTTGAAACTTGTTTGGTTCATCGTTTGAATGCGCAACGGTTTTAAATAAAATACTTCGTGGAACCCTTGAAGATCTCATGCGCCAGTTCATTTCAACCTCGAGTTCAATTTGGCCGGGTTCGCCTTCCAACATTTCTAAATTTATCACCATATCTTCGAAGTCGTAAGAAGATCTGGGCGAATAAAATTCTATACCTCCGTAATACGTAGAATCAACATTTACTGGTATAGGCTGATCGAAATAGCAAACGGTTTGCAACCAATTCGTTAACGGCGACCAAGGGTCAGTACTAAATGCCACAGGCGTGTGCGATTTACTAAAGTACACATGAAAAAATAATACGATGCCGTCCATACGTCCACATCGCTGCATTTTTAGAATATATTTGCTACGTATACGGAGATCAACGGAAGTGGCTTTATTCAAATCTAACATTTGCAGGGGAAACTGTTTACTTAAAACCTGAAAGGAGTTCAATACATATTTCTCTCTTTTTTTTCTTTTATTTTACAAAATAGTTTCGCTCTCTAATATTCACCTGTTGAAATTTTACATTCTGGTAGTTAGGCTCTTTTACGGCGACTTCTCGCAAGCAGTTCATTTTAAAACCGTAAACGTCATTCCACCATTCGATATTTTCATTTTTGTGCTTCTCATCTTCTAACGCAGCCACAAAAAGTCTCGCTTTATCTGGGAATATAAGACCGTTTGACTTCTTTAGCCATTTATCACGAGCGTACAAAACATCACCACAAGTAGACTGATATAGCAAAGCATAACCCATCCAATCACAGACAATTATATCAACCTCATCTACGGGCAACTCTGTCTCGGTAATTTTACCTTTGATCACTTGTATAATATTATGGTAATTATTACTTTCCACTATTTGTTTGGCATAGTGGATAACATTTGAATTATCCACAGCAAACACTTTAGCGGCGCCAGCCTTTGCAGCAAATAAAGCAAAGATGCCTATACCGCAATTCAAATTTAATACAATCCGGCCACGAAATAAATGTTCATTGTGTAGTATGGCACTTTGAAACGATCGAATACGAACAATGTCCTTTGCTGATTGAGCCATCATCTCAATGTGGGCTCGGTCATCGCGTTGAAAATCACATGATGTCATTTTTTCGACAATAGCTAATGGCGTTGTAACAGTTGTTGCCTTTTTATCGTGGCTAGAGTCGTTTATTGAATCCATCTTCTTTGACTTTCTTCGTCCCATAACCAATTTTTTTATAAGCTTTTTTCCTTTTCTTTTTAAGAAACCACGATAGCAAGAAACGTAGTAATTATTTGCGAGCGACCTGTCGTACGAATAGCGGCTTACGGCAGCATACTATTGTCCTATTGTCCTATACGCCAAGAATGAAAACAATTCATAAAAGCTTTGCGTTACATACTTAGAGCAGTGATTCCCAATTGGAAAAGTCGGAGGTATTGCATATGCAAGCATGTAATGCAAGCGAGGCATCGGAATCATAAAAAGGGCTAAAAAAACAATAGATTAATTAAATGAATAAAAATATTAACTTTTCCTAATCCCCTCGATAATCGAACGATGGTATGAGTCGGTTAAGTGCTTGATTACATAAGAAGAAAATAACATATGATCTGATGAGATTATTAAATTATGTATCAGATGAATCAGATGATTGATGCCAATCCATAAACCCGCCTATACAAAAATCTGGAAACAAATGCCGAAAATTTATCTAGTAAAGCAATATTCATGACATGGTTTCTTCATCTCATTATTTAAATAATCTTTTTTTTACATATACATAGAATATGCAAGTCGATAGTTTTACGTTTATTTATATGAGCAACAAAAATGAAATTTATATTTAACTTAGTTCTTCAATATTCTTGTCGTGAAGTTATTATATAAAATTATAATCACTTCCCTTGGTGTACTCGCCTTGTACCGACATGTTTGTGAATTTAAATATTTTTGTAAACTTTAGGAAATCCACATATGCGCTTTCAGTTCACATCACGACCATCGAAATTTGGATATCACAGCAAAGATATAAAAATCCACAGGTGCTTTATAATTATTAATCGAAGCGTATTAATTTCAAAACAATTATTCATTTCATAAAATTAAATTTTTATTTTATTTCAGTTAATTTATTGTACACAAATTGCTTAACAAATCAAATTATAGTAATTGCAAAATTCTACAAACATTTACCAGCACTATTGGTTCTCAGATGTTAATCAGGGCTTCACTTAGTTTCGCATACATCATATCAACAAATAATCGATTTCTTGCTATCGTGCAAGAAGAAAAAAAACAAGTGTGGCATGGCCTGCAAATAAATATCCTACATCATCCTACTACATCATTTATTTTACGACTTTCCATTTAAGCCATTATATCGGAAAAGGTCGAAAAAGTGATCCGATCCAAACAATTTGCGATAGCGTTCGTCTTTGGTTCGAAACACCTCAGTGTACCAAAATTGCATTTGGAATACGACCAAGATTTTACGACGTGAACACAAGAAAACAAAACAGACAAACGGACAGACAAGCTTAGATCGATTGAGAAAGTGATGATGTCCTTTGTATGACTACGTTTGACTTGATTTTTATTCTATAATTCAAACGAATCTCTCCTGATGCCAACGGTGAAAACGCTTTAAGTGCCGCTATATAAAATTCTGTTTCTCACAGTATTCCACGATACCCAATCAGTGGCTTTCATTCTTTAACACCTCTGTTTGAAAACATATTTTTACAGAGTGTGAAAATGGAAACTGAAACGGAACACGTGGTAAAGTCTACATACATATTACAATACTTTATAAACATTTGGCATACATTGTAATGTGAGGAAACAACGATAAGTTATGAGAGAAAAGGTTAGGTATAAACGCAAAATTAATGGTTTTCTTCTCCCTTTAATAAGCATAAGAAATTCTTAACCTAATTTTTATTGTCTTAAAATGTATTAACATTATAGTTATTGTGTGTGTTATGAAACACTTCTTAAGAATAGATATAAAATTATGATTATGATAAAGTAAAACAATTAAACAATTTTGTTAACAATTTCTTTAACTGTAATCTACAATTTAGACAGCAAAACAAATAGAAAGTCTTTTACTTCGGTCTCCATATTATTCAGTCGAAAGATAAGAGAACGGAAATAATGTAATTCTTCTTTACGTATGGACTCTGTTCTTCAGACCTTTATTATGATCTACTATTTAGATCGCAAAAAGATAAGAGAACGGAAATAATGTAATTCTTCACGTGTCAGGCCTGTTCTTCACGTCTTAACTGTGATCTACTTACTGTTTAGACCGCAGAAAGATAAGAACAGAATAAAGTATTTTCTTATGTTCGTGCTCAGCTTTCCGGACCTATTTTAGAAATAAATTATACACAAGAGGATATCTATTGCTTGTCTGCTTTTTAGTGGAAAACCTTTTCGATTGTCTCCTGGCATTGTTATCACTACGCTTACGTTCCCCCTATATTTATGTATCCGTATGTAAATATAATTGTACATGCGATCAGCTCAAACCAATGCAAAAATTATCACTTATTAGTAAGTTATTCGTTTTCCTTCATTTTAAAACTTTTCAAAAGCTTTATGGAGACATGAAGGCGTCTCTCCAATCTTGCCAACTCGCGACGCAAATCGACACTATCTCGTACTAATTCTTCATTATTAAGGGCAATATCGATATCACGAATACGTCCTATACGCGCTAATGCGCATTGCTTTTCTTCTCTATATTTTCTCAAATTACTCGAATTGATATCTGCTTCCTTCACGTTTTCAAGATAAGTTAAGGCCTCACTAACGACCTCAGTGTCCCTAAATAATTGCTTATTTTTCTTCTTATCACAATGCTTATCAACCATATATAGCTTCTTCTCTTTCTCGTCATTGATACCAACTTCCGAAATAGCCCTTCGTGGCTTCCTATTTTCCTTCAATTGCAAGCTTTCATTTCCTTTGACATTATTAATGATTGGCATGGACTTGTTAAGAAACTCAGTTTCATCTGATGATTGATTTTCTTGCGCACGTGCGATAGTATTATGCGTGATGTCTTCAGCTAAGCATTTAATTCGATCCAAATGAACACTTAATGCTGCAAAATTATCTTCAATACTGTTTGTCTGGATTATATCCGGATTAAGGTGGACATCAGTGCTTGTGGCACTGGAAGATAAAACCTGCAATACTTTCGCGAATCCTTGCTTCATCTTGAACAAATTTTCATTAATGACTTCTTTTGTGTACAACGACTTGTTACTATCGATGATGGCTTGGTTTGCTGCCTGAATTGACAGCAATTCGACTTTCACGGCATCGTACTCCTTTACAATTTTATTAATTGAATGTTCCTGTTCTAGGGCTTTTTGTTTTAAATTTTCAATTTCTTCATTCAGTTGACTAATCTCCTCCTGTTTACTGTTTAACTCTGCTGAGTGCTGTGAGCACAAGCATTCGGTACAGCTATCGAAGTCCGACGTAAAGCGACTATTTAATCTTGAATTTAAACTGCTGCGCTCATATGCACTGTCACTGCTGATGTGGCTTTCCGATCGCCAGCGACTTAATTTTGCTTCGTTTTGCTTCAACTTTGTACAATGACCGGACAATTCCTCCGCAATTAACGTTTTATTATGGCTTACTGTCTTTAAACGACGTCCAAATTCGAGAACAGCTTTAGTTTCCTCTTCGTCTTTAGCATTCGCCGAACAGCAAAGTATAACGCTTACTCTAGCACCAGGACTCAAAGTATCTTGTAGCAGCCGAGTCAACTTCGAATCACGATAACGCATATGCGTTTTCTCACCCGCTTGCAACTTTGACACAATATTTCCAAGCGTTAACAGAGATAAATTAATGCTTCTCGCTTCGGTGGGTATATTGCCAGTCTTTGGCATCTTCATCGATGCAGCTAAATCGATCAAATGTAATTTACCGCAAACGACTTGCTCAGTGTTAATATTTTTCCGCTTCACTTGAATCACAAATATTGAGTGGGAAGAACACTCAACCTTACCGAGCTTTGTCGAACGTCTTTTTAATTTTCCTTCTGCAAGAGCTTTAAATACATCCTGTCGTGTCAATATGGAACGTTCTGTCGCCCCTCTCACATCCACCTTGCCGTCATTATGCTCAACCACCGCCAGACTCGCTTTTTTATTTAGCAAATCGTATAACTTTTCCTTATAGATTTCATAATACGAAACCGTAATAGCAAAATTAAATTGTGGCCTCATTTTCGTCATGTTATTAAATATATCCTCAACGATCCCCGGCATGAGTCCCTGTTCAATTGTATCAACTTTATGCGATAATGACGAACCATAAGCGAATATGGATCCATTGTAACCGTTCAATACGTGATTCACAACAAATTTTCCGCTTTCATTGTACACTACCTCGCTGGAAGTATCGGGGGAGAAAACCTCATCGAAATTGTAAACTCTACGGCCAATTGATAAAGAGTTCACATCGTAGGGAACGGGAAATTCGGCAATTGATTCACGAGTCGCTCTCTTCCCGCTTCCGCTGTTAGCAGGAGAAAAACGACAAGCAACTTTAATTATATTTTCTTTTGCCTCTACATCCAACTCGCGCTCCGAAAACATTTTAATAAAATTTCGCTCAGGGAATTATAACGCGCTTGGTTAACGCTTGAAGGTTTACCTTGCAATAATCTTAGCTTGCATATGCAGATAACCTTTTAAACTAAAATATTTAAAACAAAAAAAAGGACCTGGTTGTTGGTTTTCCTTATTTTTATGGTCTCTCAATAATTTTCGCAGGAAATTCATTTTCAACTTTTGAAGTTACTTTGTATTAGTCTGCAGAACAGGCAATTATGCGCGGATTTAATTTTATTATTTCGTAGCTATAGGGAAAGCATTTTTTTTTTCCAACAGCGCTCTCACTTCACTTATTCACCTTTAAACAGTATACAAGGTAAGTATGTATGTTGGTTATGTATAGGAACAAATAAAACCTGAAAGAATTTAACGAATGGGATTTACACCAAGAAAAGTTTTACTAACTATATATATATAATAAATTATTTATATAATAAATTATATAGAGAAAGCAATTTTTTTTTTTGAAAATCGCAAAGCACTCAGTCCCCTTTTGCCGCATTGCTGGGACACAAATTTCATGTAATTATTAAAAAATTAGTTGAATTTCATAGGTAATCACCTGCCCTGTATTATATAAAAGTCCGGTTGCCTAAAAAAAATTTGAAAAACTGTATTGATATTTACAAGTTAACAGAACAAAGACGACTTTTAAGGGCTTTACAATAGTGCGCTTGTGGTATCACTTATATTGTAAATATCTCATTACTATGTAAATGCTTAGTTTTCATGGGAATTCTTAAAAAAGCAAAAATCCAAAATTTGATCTGACGCGATTCAAATTTAATCAAATAAATCTTTTTTCATCATAAATTAGCAAAATAACTCGCATCGCTGTCATAAACACGCTTACTTTTCACGAAAGAAGAGGCTCAGAAAATGGATCGATGTAATGCAAACTTACCGCACAACACTCATATATGCCCATCCATAACGATAACCATCAATTTTTATTATAAAGTAGTAAATGTTAGTTCTTCTCCATTTATGTGGATTCAGAAAATGTACCGATGTAATGAAAACTTACCGCACAACACTCATATATGCCCATCTATAACCATAACCATCAATTTTCATTATAAAGTAGTAAAAGTTAGTTCTTCTCCATTTATATGGACTCAGAAAATGGACCGATGTAATGCAAACTTACCGCACAACACTCATATATGCCCATCTATAACCATAACCATCAATTTTCATTATAAAGTAGTAAAAGTTAGTTCTTCTCCATTTATGTGGATTCAGAAAATGGACCGATGTAATGCAAACTTACCGCACAACACTCATATATGCCCATCCATAACGATAACCATCAACTTTCAGTATAAAGTAGTAAAAGTCAGTTCTTCTCCCTTTATATGGACTCATTATACCCATCACAGAAGGATGAGCTATGAATAAATCATCTTGATCAACATCAAATCCAGCATCAATGGGTTTAAGCAATTCCGTCCGTTCGTCTGTGTAATGTCTATAAACATTCTGCTTCATTCAAATCTAGCAGGAACACTGCAAGCTCTTGCACTCAGATTGATATTGAAAAGAGTTCAACTAGAGGTAAACTAAGAACAAGCCATTCCGCATTATTCGTAAACACTTCAGCCTACATATTTACGAAAGTTTGAAAGCATGCTCTATGGACGATGCTGCAGCACTTATACAGAACCGACAAACATTTGCCACGTCTAGCTTGTATTATAGTCCGTTAAAATTAAATTAATTTTTTAAATTAAATTTTCAATATCAATAATTTCAATATTAAATTTGTCAATATCTTTATAACGCGCAGAAACAAGTTTCAAAAACTCTTTAAAGTATATCTTTTGGCCAGTTTCAAATGAGGAATGTGAAGTCAGTCTGTTTGTCTGTCCGTTTACCCGACTGTCGAGTATCCGTCATAAACATCCACCAAATGAAAATGTTGTCTAAAAAGTTGGAAAAGAATTTGAAAATGACCCAAACCGATCAAAACACATCCTCACAACGCCTACATGCCTACATACAGCAAAAAGTGTGAACACAACAACATTGTGTAAGTTTTCATATTCATTCTAAAAATAGAAAAAATCAGTCTTGGCCGCCGAATATTAGAGAGAATGAAAATTTAAATATTTTTGTTTTTTTTTTTTGTCTTCTTTGAAATAACTGTGATAGGCATAAAAGATTCGGTGACGACCGAATGTAATTCTTTTTCTTACTTGTTCCTTTTTCATACATGTAAATGTACCTGAATTGCTTTACATTTCGTTTAAGATTATATTTTACTTTCAATTTCCTTTTTTGTTACTGTTACTGTTTACTTTTACTCATAGCTATATATGAGTTGATTTCGATTGATTTCGAATCTCCCGAGCTAACCATTTTAATGGCAATTCTCTTCACACTACACTATTGTGTTTTTATTTTTAGTTTTTTTTTTTTGGTCTCGCCATGTTTGGAATGTTAAATTCTTAGTCTTCCAAAATTGATTGCTTCGCCTGCATTACAAACAGAACATGCGAGTATTACGTGGCCATCGAAAAAATAGTTTACCCACTAAAAATGAAATGAATGTGTTGCGGAAAATTTAATAATAACCAATGGAGCGTTACGGAGATCCAAGATAAGTAAAATAAGGTTTCACGAACCAGCTGCTACTCTATCCAACGATATCATATGCATTTTATGCGAATCTTTACTTAACAACATCGTATAAGTTATTTCACTCGATTGTTGTTCGATGCCTAAAGACTTTGCTTTTTGCTTTAGCTAATCTTCCGATTTAAAAGGAGTGGAAAAAAATGCGAACCCTCTTGCCGCTCCGTCCCTTATCTAAATGTAAACAGTAGCTCCTTAGAAGCAACATAATTGCAGCCATAATTTCCTGGTTTGCTTGGTAAAAAAAGAAAAAACGAGCAGCATCCGTTTTCCGTTGAATTCTAAAAAGCAGACAGTTCTTAATATGCGAATATAAGTGTATATCAAAGCAGACAGCAACGCAACAAGAAAAATGTTTCAATGAAAAACTTGATGTTCGCAGATGTCAAGAAAGACATGACAGACGCCAATAAAATGTTTAGTAATAAACTTATTATGCCAAGAAAACGCAAATACAGTTTAAAGGATTTCATCAACGTGCCCCGCCAGCACCCCATACTCCATATTCCACGTCATAGAAAATTCCCATTTGGAAACACCATCCAGCATACCACACCATAAGGAATTCTCATTTCAGTATCAGTAACATATTGCTATGAAAGATTTATTTTCCTCAACAATATGTGCAAGAAGAAGAGCAATATATTTACAAAAAACATAATCAGTAAATTTATTTGAGGTTTTTTTAAATTTCAGTAAAATTATAATTAATAATAATTATCATTTCATCGACTTACGCTGTATATGTATTCCAAGAAGAGGAATTCTTCATCAATTTTCTATACAAAAAAAAATTAGTGTGAATAACATATTACGAGTGTAATGCCGGTCTTCGACAATATTTTAAAAATTGCTGGGCTAATATTACGAAAAGAATGTTTAAAAATTTAAACCCTTGTCAATAGTACTAGCATAGTGGAAGCAGCAGTACTAGCTGCACTTTACTATGTTAGGCTATTCGGAAAGTCATTTCTCTTTCTCCCCCAATGGATGAATTAATTGTCTTTATAACGCACAGAAGCAAGTTCCAGAGACCTCATATAGAGAGTATATAAATTCAAATGCGGAATGCATCTAAACATGTTTGTCTGTCCATCTGTCCAACTGTGTAGCATGTATGGTAAGCCGTTCGCAAAAATAAAGATATCGCCTACAAGTTTCCAAAAGGATTTGGAATTGGCCCAAAAACAAACAGGTCAAAGAACACGCCTACGACGCTTGCACGTCTATGCAGCAAAAACTAGGAACACCTTTGTATTCCGTAGCGTAGTGGAAGCAGCAGTACTATGTTAGGCTATTCGTAAAGTCATTTCTCTTTTTCCCCCAATGGAATTAATTGTGTTTTTCCACAGCCAACTTCATACTTAAGCCGCATTATCACTGTTTAGCAAGACTTGCTTGTGAAAAAGTTCAATTTATTCTACGCAGTAGTGTTTAGCTGGCGCCCTTTCACATATGGAAAGTGAAAGGCAATATTTTCGGCATATTTTAATTTTTTCCTGTCGAAAAGATAAAAATGCTGTTCAAGCAACGAAAAAATTATCCGATGTGTATGAAGGGGACGTATTGACGGAACGAGAGTGGCAAAATTGCTTTGCCCAAATTTCCATCCAGCAATTCTGATGTTGAAGGTGTACCATGTTTCGAAATGCCCGTTCAAGCTGATGAAGACAAACTAGAGGCACTGCTAAACGATCAAATTTATCGAATTGGAATCCATATGAGGAAATATTAATGCGTATAAGGGGAAACGAAGTTACTTTCCACACAATCCAATATTACATAGACAAATAAAGTTCTTTGTTACAAAACTTAACAACCGAAATATGCCTCAACTCTATCTACAACTGTTTTGTGTCCTAGAGGGCAGTTTACGGTAGAAACACCGCGATTTCGAGCCGACATAGACGTCCACCCATTTTCACATATCCTTCACTTTTGTGAACTGCTAAATAGGGCTGCATCAAAGTGAAAAGGTAGCGATTAAAAGGAAAACGTCTACAGAATAAGCCGCCGAATGGGAAGAAGATCCCAGTCCAAGGTGAAGATCTGCTGAAGATTTGCTTTTGCTGCATGCCGACCGACATTGGCATGAAATAAAATCGTAATTTTTCCTTAAACGCTTCACTTAGTTTCACTAAGCTGGGCTAAACATCTATCGGATGTAACCGTTTCACCAGATTTCAGAATTACTTTGGCTCACCCATTATATCACCCGAAATATCGCAAGCAACTTTCTGCCAAGCCAAGTTAATCATCTTCATAATTTCTGCTGTACTTGTTTTCAATTTAAAACAGAATAAGATGCACTGCCAGAAATGCTGTTTGTTGACATCCATGGCATGCATGTCCTTACGTTTCGGTAAATACTGAACGAGTTGTTATAAATAACTAAAACTTTTATCGTACAAACACCCCATGACTAAGCTATGTATACCTAAAATTGCAAAAGAAATGATCGCAGAGTATCCAAATTTTTAATACGAAGATTTGATTTGCACACTATGCACGCATTGTAGATTTAAAATTTAACATAACTTCCAACCATGGTTTTGGAATGATTTCAACAAATGCTAACAGATAGATACTAAACAGTTAGTGATTCGCTTGCTTTATACTTTCGTTTTGTTTTTCTTGATTTTCTTCTTTAATCCCTCTTCCATATATTGCTTCCGGTAGTCGTAGCTGGTTTTTCCTATCGATAGAATGAAAAATATTTAAGCCTTTTAGACTTTGAAGGTGTATTACGTTGCCTTTGGATATTAATTAGTTAGCAATTAAGAAGAATTCTTCAAGTTACTGAAGTAGTCGTGATTGTCAAAGATCAGGAGAACATACATTGTTTAATAGTAGTCGAAACATATTTATATGTGTTGCAAACGAAATGGCGAAATGATTGTCCGGTAATAGGAGTAAAATCAAGCCTTACATCAAACTATCGCTTCGCAAATTTTAAAGTAAATTTAAGAAAGAAAATATTCATCTCTGCGTAAACAAGAACACATATGGTCATGTGTATGGTGTATGTAACTATGTAACTGCGTAACTAAAGTCTATATGGCTTTGTACTTTCTAGTACTTTGTAGCGATTTACAAGCATATTGATGTTGGCTGACTGGAAAAAAGCGAGTATAACAAGCAATAAAAAAGAAAATATAGAAAAGTATAAAAAGTAAGATGAAAAGCCTTTTCAATGATTGACTGACTAAATGACTGACTGACTGACTGACTGACTGACGAACTGACTGACGGAATATATCGAATAGATAGATACGTTGTAACGAATAGATGCTTGAAACCCGCTTATGTGCATATGAACGAAGAGAATGCTTGGATGGGCACCCATAATACAGATTGTTTTTCTTTTTCTTTTACTATTTTTTCCTTTTTGTTACTCTTTCATACGTATCAACAATTTTTAAATCAATTATTATTGCAATGTTTAATCAACATCATCTGTTCTGTTATTGTTAATGGTTGAAATGATTTTTAAGTTTCTTTTATTTGATTTTTTTTTTTTTTTTTATATTAAATTCATTACTTTTCTGAAATAACTGTTAATTTCGATTACATACATTATAAAGAAATTTGTTTACGTTTATGTTTTATAGGTTATTGATATTTGGATTGGCATTCACATCTGATGGAAGTTTCGGACAAATGTGAAAATGTCTTCTGAGGTAAATCGGTGCATGTTGACGAACCATTTAAATGCGATAGATATACAATCTATTTACCTCACTTTAAAAATAAATTGACCAATTTTCTGGACAATAAATATAACCCTGAACACATAAATAGCACATACTTTGCGATCGAAGTAAAAGCAAAGATATTTTAAAAAATTTTTTTCTATGTGCGTGGCATGCCACGTGATTTTTTTTTAAAGAACCCCGCCGAAAGCACCAGAGAGCATCGATGTGGGTGTCCCTTTCATCACATGATTTGCTTCGCTTGCGGCAAGAACGGAAGTTATTGCGCGCTACAGTCATCGGAAAACATAGGGCTGGCCCGGCAATCCGGGAACTTATGCCAGATAAAGCGTTACCCGGCCTAGGAATAACAATCTTGCGAAGAGAGGGGAAGAGAAAGGGATATAGAAAGTTCCAACGAAGGGAAGTCTCAGCAATTGTCACCCTGGAACACGGCAATAGGATGTTTGCCCGAACTAAGGTTGACAACACAAGTATAAAAAATTAAAAAAAATTAAAGCAAAAACATGAAAAAAAAAAAAAACAAAAACAATCTCAAAGATATAGAAATTTCTTGGAGTTAGGAGTAACAACGAATTTTTTATTTGCAAAGATTAGAGATCAGCTGGAATGGTATTTAAAAAATAAATATTTTCTTCTTTATTACTCTATTACCCGACGACGACATCGGCGATCCATTTTCCGTAAAATGTGTATTATTACACCGAAATGCGACTCTTGTCTCGTTGACATCGTTGACGGAATGGACCCAATCGAGGATCATATTTGAGAAAGAGATGCGCTAAGGAATTGTGTTACATTTGATCATTTCTTTGCGGGATTATGAATTGGACCAAAGTTTGTACTGAACTTGCAACAATAAAAAAAATGCTTCTTAACTTTTAAACGTTTCTTTTTTACACGAATCCAGATCAAAAGAAATTTGAACAAACAAAGGGGCTTGAATTGTAAACAAAAATTGTAACATTGCCATAAGTGACTGAGGGTCACATCGTAGCATTATTCGTTTCAAAACAAGTTGGCGAGAAAAGTGCTAAAAAAGACGGAAAAAAGAAATTTTCATACTCCGTAATATCGTGTGAGAATAGGATACAACTGGACATTTTTATGATGTTCCTATCGTGGTTTATAAGTAGTGAGCAAAAGACAAACGTCCAGAGATGGTCTTTGTTTATACCACATTGTAGGCGCATCCTTCGATGGATTTAGCTCATCGCCAATACCAATCTGAACGTAAGAACTTTCAGAGTTTTTACCAAGTTTGAAGACGAAATGTCCATTTTCACTGCCGGGAGTGTAAACAGTTCAACGGATATACCAACGGACAGACGAATATGCCTAAATCAAATTCCGATTTTAATCAATACATATATATATATATACGGCAAGGGGTATTTGAAGCTGCCTTCTAAGTGTTGCAAACGTTTTAACAAAATGTGTATTTCAATCGCCATCCTTCGGTGGTGGGTATATAAATGTATGTATGTTATTATTACTGTCGACGGAAGTCCATTTCTTAGAAAAAGTGAGCATCGGTATAAAAAGTGCGATTCGTGCAACGTATATGAATATAAAGCCCAATGTCAGCGCTAGTCACTTTATTCGTATTCATGCCTGTTATAAAATTCGATTTCTTCTGCATCTGCAGCAAGCAGTCACAATACGGTATTTTATAAGTAATGAGGACAAATATGCTTTTACATGAAAGAGATAGCAATGCTTCACATTCTTCGTTTAAGATAATCCAACGTTCATTAGACCATTTGTTTAAAGAAATTTTTAGGCCATCGTGCCTCTGAATTGCATAAAGCCAAACGTAAACAAATCGACCGACATACGACGGCGCAAGAGATGCATCGTCATAATTTCATGTCTGGTTTAACAACAACAAACCGCGGATAAACAACTTCTGTTGCGGCTTCTGTTCTTAAAAGCTAGCAGTTCTGTCTCCACACACATTACACCGTACACCGTAGAACGTAAGGGCATTATTTGAATTCAAAAAAAAAAAAATAAGAAAATAAATAAATAAATAGAAGACAGCTTGACAGAAATTTAAAGGCACAAGCGTTTGCAAGCAACATAGAGGACATGACATGCGCCAATATCATGCTAAACAACCACTTTATTATGTCAAGAAAATGTGAGGACGTTCTGAACATGCATTTTGGAAACTTACAATATGTTGTTAGTATAAAGAAATCTCCATTGGGAGCCAATGTGTGTGTGGCGATGACAGTTGCATTTTTGTTGCTTTTATTAGAGACACAACTAAATTTTGTAATATAATAAATTCATATATATTTTGTGCTCGCAGATGTGCGTTTGACTCTATTACACATACACAGCATATTAGTTTATTTTTTACGAATCACATAAGTTTTAAATGAATTTACGGCAAATAAATTTATTTCATATTTTTTTATAAACCGCTAACTTGCGCAGAAAAATCATTTACATCATCATAACCATTAACCGCATTGATGATGCAAACGAATTTATTTTTTTTATTTCTATTTTTATTTTTCAAAAAAACCATCTGCTCGTTTCAGTTACAGCCTCTCTCTGCAGTTCTTCTCTCGTAGTCGTCTCCGTTTAGCTATTCTATATGCATTTGATGGCATGATGTGATTATATTAGTTATGTAGTTACAAGAGAAAGAATGTAAAACTCACTTGAATCTTTTTTTTTTTTTTTTTTTTTTTTTTTTTTTTTATAGACCACAAACCAAAAACCTCATTTTATTACCGTAATTTTGCGTTTATTATTTACATAATAGTATTATGATAAAGTACTTACTTCTATGTAGCAAGAGTTACAGCAATGATGATAGAAGCACTTGTAGAATCAAATGAACGGACTTATAGTGCAGCTCAAAATGTGCACGCCTTGCATGGCAAGGCATCTATCTCTAAATACGTGACTTGCGAGATTGCAACAGCATTTACAACAAACGCTCAACGCGGCTCAAAAATAATTTGTCAGCTGCTTTCATGCGGCTGTTGAGTATGTAAAGCTTCTCCATTAACCTGCACAAATTATGCTAATTCATTAGCTTGGAAATTAAACTAATTCTCTCTCTCTCATCTTGCACCACTACAAGACGAATAACGGTAATTAATAATAAATGCTTGCTTGTATTTTGATCATTTTTTCACTTGAAAAAGGCATTTTGCCAAATTTTGAATTATTTTTTGTACCTCGCGCTTCATGTGATAAAAATTAATTGGTGATTAGTTAGTTGGTTGACATAGAAATTAATTGGAAAATGTAGATCTATCCCACGCGGACTGCACTCGTGAACAGTAAGTCTTTATAGGGCAGCAAGGCTCATTTATAATACATTGGCCATAGAGTACTCAGCATTAGGTCTTTAACTTGGAGACTCAAAAATGAAATCGAGTAAGTGATAACAAAACAAATTTAAAACAACTCTTGCTACTAACACCGTTCAGAGTCTGCATTAAACGTTTGCATTTATATTAAATGGCGAATAGTGCAGAAGTGCTTCAAATACTGAAATATGTACATGTATGGTGCATGTGTGCATAATTTTGCTTTATTACACTATTAGAACACAGTATTGCTATATTTGTTACCTTCCAGTTGTTGTTTTCAAGTTTTTATTTATTTATTTCTTTTCTTAAGTAATTAACGATCCCACGCTGAACACTTCCTGCCATCTAAAGAGTTTGAGACAACCACAAAATGTTCTATGTGGAGGCAAACGGCTTAAATGAGAAAATATATAAAGTGATCGTTCATTCGTTAATCGTTAGTTCGATCAGCAGAAAATTTTCTACTTTGAAAGATGAGGGGTATATTCAATTTGTCCAAACGTTTGCAACATTGAGACAGAAGCTTTAAAGAACAGTAGCAAATTTCGAATCGATTTAAGCATGTCCGTCTGTCCACCTATGCCCGCTCTCCTGGCGTCATCAAATTTGGTATTCAAAATCGTTTAAGGGACCCGCGAGGACATCTCTGCT
The DNA here is from genome assembly GCA_000688735.1 of Glossina austeni. NCBI lineage: Eukaryota > Metazoa > Arthropoda > Insecta > Diptera > Glossinidae > Glossina > Glossina austeni. The sequence goes on along the minus strand of KK502439.1, from coordinate 1,073,026 downwards.
TTTTAAAAGCAATAAGCAATTGTTACTTTGTTCTTATTATTCACAAACTGCTACAGATAAATCTGCACAAATCTTTGAATGTGTATTCTATGGCAATGCCCCCAACATTAAAATGTGTCAAAATATATTTTCCTTTTTTTAATGGCTTTATAACGCACAGAAGCAAGTTCCAGAGACCTCATATAGAGAGTATATAAATTCAAATGCGGAATGCATCTAAACATGTTCGTCTGTCCATCTGTCCAACTGTGTAGTATCTGTGGTAAGCATTGTGCCGTTCGCAAAAATAAAGATATCGCCTAAAAATTTACGAAAGAATTTGGAATTGGCCCAAAAACAAACAGGTCAAAGAACACGCCTACAACCCTCGTACGTCTATGCAACAAAAACTAGGAACACCTTTGTATTCCGTGTCCTTTGCTCGGTGCTCATAAACTACAATAGATAGACGATAAAAATTTTCGCTTTTATTCCAAAAAACAGAAAAACTTGACCACGGCCACGTTATAGTGTTTGGAAATGTGAAGAAATTCGCTTTCAATAAATAGATGTACGATGGGTGCACATGAATAAAATTAAGATTTCTTTTAAATTCAGAAGAAGCCTAAAGAGTGTTTCAGAAATCAAAATATGTTTCTTTGCCAATCATACATTTTCTCCTTCTTTCGGGCAAATTGTGAATACCACTCCTCCGCAAATATTCTCCACTTTTGCCGGAACCATTCACGGGTTGGTTTTTTTTTTCACATGTACGTAGGAACCAAAGTGCCAAAGTCCAGCAAGTATGTGATATATCCAAGCAAACAAGGGGTGATCGAAAGGAAGAAAAACTGTGTTCGAATCGAAAATCAACCTCCAGTTAATATTTAATAATTTGCATATTACTTATCAATACATAATTGTTTTGTGTTGTCAGTACGTTTAAACATTTAAGTACACATTTTTAAATGATTTCTCCATTCCTTTCGCTGCGTATTTGAGGTACATTTGAGACGGAGCAGATGGTTATTGCTTTCCTGTTTATAAAAATGTGTACATATTGGCCCTCACATTATTGTTTGAAGCTCGTGCAAAAACCATTTTCCATTGCTAACGGAAATAGCAAAAAGGAAAATAAAGAAGAGGGAAAATGAAAATTCTCCAGAAAGCTTTTAAAAGCAGTTAACTGGTATTCTTAAGCTTAAACAATTATTAGGGAAATGCAATAATAAAGATTCTTATATAGAAGCGAGCAAGAATGTATGTGTGCGAGGTATGCTCATAAGCATTCAAATGCAAGCATATTAGTATGCTTTGCACAGCACAAGCATATCTTTATAAAGGAAGGTACGATATGGATATTGACAGAACGCTCACTTAGCTGAGGGGAGAGAGAAAAGAAAAAACAATTTGTTTTTTTTTTTTGCATATAAATACAAAGGAGTGAAGGACTGACTTCTCATCTAGAATATCGACAACTAGTCCACACATTCGTGTAATTCGTGTGTATGTGTAAGCTTGTTTTTTTCTTTTTTAAACAATGCCAGAGGCTTTAAGTCAATTATCATTGCAATTAGTTTAGCTTACGGTCCATTAGTATCACTTGTTGACAGCCCCTTTCAAGTCTGTTGTTTTATAAAATTTAATTTCAAACTTTTTGCACTTGATTTTTACCATTATTAAGATTTTGTAGGCAAAGAATATTCATTAGTTCATTATTAGGTCATTATTATTATTATTATTATTATTATTATTATTATTATTATGCGCTTTAGTGTTAAGCAAATTTCCTTTTTAAAAGTATAACAATAACAGTAAAATTTCACAATCTACACACGTACTTATATGTGTGTATTGATAGATATATATGCATAAAATAATAATGCAAAATTCCCTGTCAAATGAATGGACTGCTGAAGGCGGAAGGAATAAAGCGTAAAAACATTTTGTAACACTTCCATACCATAAAAAACACAAATACAAACGACACATATTTCTGCACTGAGCGTATGGCTATATATAAAAACTCGTCTCATACGTCATGTGCGTTTAGGAATGTATGCAGTAGGGAGTTACTTCGTAGACAAAGCATACATTTTTATACCCATCACCGAAGCATGAGCGGTATCTTTATTTTGTCAAACCGTTTGCAACGCCCAGAAGGAAGCAACAGAGATCCCACAAAGTATATATATTCTTGATCGGGATCAAATTCTAAATTACTATTATTTAAGCACGTCCATCTGTCCGTCTGTGTAATGTCGGTTATAAACATTTTCCTGGGCGCAAGAATGAATCTATCGACTTCAATTTTG
>KK502439.1:1040590-1070527 GCA_000688735.1 Glossina austeni | reverse complement strand
TAAAAATGGAACTAATTGACCACGTGTACCGTGCATATTATAGTGCAGCAAAATTTAATTTTATTTTCAAAACCGCAGAATGCACAGAAGCAGGCTTCAAAAGCCCCATAAAATATATAAATTCCTAGCCAGTTTCAAATCGAGAATGCACCTAAATATGTCCGTCTGTTCGTCTTTCCATTTGCTTGCCTGCGAAAATGAGTAGTTTATGTAGTGAACGTTCTCCCATTAGCGAAAATGAAGAAATCGCCTACAAATTTGTAAAAGAAAACAGGCCTACAACGCACACAGACCTATATGAGGAAAGCTTTTATTTTGGAAATAGAAAAAATCAATCGCGCCCACTCTTTATTATGAAGTATGAAAATTTAGTGTTTTTACTTTTTTTGTATTTTTAAGAATAACGATGACGGGTATAAAGGATTCGGTCGCGATCGAATATAATTTTCTTACTTGTTATTCGTATTTGTTTAACATCTACCTGACTATCAATCCTCTACAGGCGTTTTTCAAGTCCTGTTCAATTACTATGGCATTGTATTCGCAACTCTCATCTATTTACTCGGCTCTGCGAAGTCCAGGTTGGACAGACGTGGCTTGTAAAAATCGAATGGAAACAAAAATCGTTTTCTTGAATTTTATCCTTTCTGCATACACTAAATATCATATATTTTTTCACATTCTTGCAATACGGTAAAGCTACTGCGAAGAGCCTGCGAAGAACCTGCAGTAGTGTTCACTAGCTACAGCTTTGAAATATTTTTGATGCTTTTTCAAGCTAAACCAAAAGCCGCAAATGAAAAGTTGCTTGATGTTTACTGTTAACAGTTCATCGGTTATATTTTAGAGCTTACGAATGTATCCACTTCAGTAACAAATGGACTGAAAAAGTGTGGTTGCAATTAGGGTTAGTTCCTTTTTCTTTTTTTTTTTTTACGTAAGTATGAAATGTTAAATCTTTTTTGTAAAAGTTTAAAAAATAGCACACTGATGCAGCAAGGAATCCGCTCTTGTAAGCACACCGTTAGAGTAAAATTAAAAATAAAATTTTAGAAGATTTCATGTAAATTTAATAAAATCGTGTGCGTGATTATTTCAGATTTATATATCATTTATCTCATCTAACTTTTCATTTGCCGATTCTAACGTTGATAGGTACGAGGTCAATAAAGCTTTATAAGGCTTAAAAAAAAACTCACATTGAATGTCAAATATACTACGCAATGGCCCATCACGTTATTAATTATCTCTATAAGTATTATGCATCTCTCTCAAAGGCATAACCATAAACGGGAACTGGGGGCAGCTGCAGTCAATATTCTTCTTAAGCTTTCCTTCTTGGCTTTAAAGTTTAGATGACCGTTCTTTGACTACAACTCAAGTGCCAAACGCAAAGAACCAAAGGCAGCAAGGATATGAAAATTAATGATTCCGTTCATCAAATGGTTTGTATTGGCTAAAATGTCATTCGAGGCGGGTATATTCTCCACATTTCCATTCGCTGAAAGAGCCATCTTATGAGGTTGTTCTTCTGAGACGTGACCAGCCGCTACAGACATCCGAAATATAGCATTAACATCTGTATGACTAGCCGAGTAGACAACGATCGCGATTCACAAGTCAGGGCACGCGAGTTCAGAGTTCAAGTGACGCAGACTCTACGTTGGTCGCCCTTACCACGTGTACTCAATCATTAAGAGGCTTAGCATCTACCAATTGGATGTACACCAAATAAACTGCGGCCACAATCCATCCACTTCAGTCTCTTTCCTCGTTTTTTCCTGACCCTCATCGTCCTACGTAAACAGGATGTCATCCCAATTTCCTATGATTAATTTGCTAAGAACCAATTTTCATCATAAAATATAAACAATTAGACGTTTTTGACATATAAAGTCTTATTTTTCATCGTAGTCCTCATGTGGATTGGGATCCAATAAATAGACCTACGTGGTTCACATGCACTAAGATTAATTTTTATATCAAATTATTGTTATGAACGAATGTTCATCAAGAAGTACTGGAGACTAGACTTTTTATCGTACAAAGATTCAAATACCGTAGGAGCAATTACATGGCAAAAAATTGCCCCGACCAATCGAAGATTTCCACACCCGTTTAGAATGCCGGAACGCTATTACTAAACGATTTTTGCGCCGAAATTCTCAAAATTACATTGTTTTTCGTACAATAAATTATCAACATAAGCCGTTATGTAGGCAGTGGTTGAAAAAACGGCCCAATCCGAGTCATTTGCAATACAATTCGTTCTTGGATCAAAATACGCTAGTGTAGCAAATTGCATCGAAAATTCGGGTCCTGCAGACTGGACATATGGACAGACGGACAAGCGGACAGACGGATGGACGAGTTTAGATCGATGAAAAAAATGAATCAATCGGTATAATAGGTGGGTGGGTCTATCGTAACCCCTTTTAGATGTTAGATGCACTTATACTTATAATCGTGGTATACACTGTACCTTAAGTCGTGTAGTGTACAAATAAATGTATTTTCAATTTTCCATCAAAAGTAATTAAAAAGTAAACCATTTTAGTTTAGTTTGATGCTTTTAAATATTTTATGTTTGAAATTTTACTCTATATTCGTTAAGTGGCAATTATCAGATATCGGATGTGATGCATTTATTAACCCATTGCTGTCAATAATAATTTATAATATATAAACGACATAAATAATAACTGTATTTATTATGAAAGTACTGAAGGCATTGAATCATTTTTGCAATTCAGACAAAAGTATAATTTCTCTATATATAATTTAAAAGCAAAACAAAAAACAAAAAAACAAAAAAAAACATTTAAATGAGCATTCAAATAATAATAAATAAATCTTTCTAAGCAAATGCATAAATATTGTGCTATGTGAATAAATATTCATCCGAAATTCTTCCTTAACTATTACAATAACATTCTGACAAATTTAAATTTTTTTTTTCCAGATGAAAGGAAATGATTACAATGATTAAATGAATGCATTAAATATAGTTTTGGCAAATAAAACAAGCCCGAGGCGTAAATAAATTTGAATTTAGTTAAATTTTAAATTTGTAAAATTTAAGATAACATATATAACATATTTATAGTAAAACATTTCAATTTGAATGAATGCGGATAATGCCTCAGTGTGAATATTAACACTAAAGATAATATAATCATAAAAGAAAAATAATTCGAAAACTTTAATTTTTAAATTATAAAATAAAACAAAAGTTTTGAAAGTGAAAAAAAAAAACTTTGTTTTTTTTAAATAAGTAGAACATTATATTTAGGTATGGCTGACCGTTACATACCCTACATCATGGACAGAGAGACAGAAAAGCTTATGTCGATTGCGAATCATTTCGTGTATCGCTTCTAATGCTTGCAAATCTAATTTTACTGGCTTCTTGCGAAAGCCTATTTTAAAGTTCGCAAGAAGCGGAAATTTCGACAGACAGGATGCTTGATCAATAATCCCAATCGGGTTTTTGGCCTAAAATTTCGATGTTGGCAAGAAAAGAGAATTTAAAGTCAATTGAGTTTTTTCAAACAAGTTGAAGTTGTTCAGAGACTTCCGGGCTTATACGGAGATATTGAAAGAAAGTTAATTTCAGTTTGTCTGCATTTCACTGGTTGAATAAGTATAACGGTCAATGGGAAAGGAGCAAGTCTTTCAGCTCTTCGTTGCTTTTTTTCTAAATCCTTTGCTTCGTTCTCATATTCGAATGAATATTTTCCTCGGAAAATTTCATTTATATATTATACTACAGAACTTGAGGTATTTTCTTTACGTTTTGATTAATGTCGAAAGCCGTGCAAAAAGCCTTATAGGCAAATTAATACGCGGCGAACTCTGTAACTTTGCGTCATATAGTTAGTTTGAAAATTTCCAGGCCCTTTGGAACTGTATTCTCGAACGATTGTCGAGGTTGCCTTACTTCTGTAATAAGTACAAGTATGCGACATGGATGTAATAAAAATTATTGTAAATAGTTCAGTTGATATGCCTGCATCACTAAGATAAAGTTGTCGTATAAGTTACAAAGAAGAAGCAATCGATTTTTGTTTTTGTTTGGTTAAGTAGAAAATTCATTTAATTCGAGCAATGACGAGCAACAAATAAAAAATAAAAACAAGTAAGAAAATTATATTTGGATCTATTTGGCCATAGAAACTTTAATACCCACTACCTTTATTTTATGTTATCTTATCTATCTTTTAGATGGGCGTGGCTGATTGTGTCCGTTTTTGTAGAAAACACGTGGAAATTTTCATCGTTTGCGTGTTTTGGTTTATAATTAATAAGCAAAAAGCAAAGAAACGAGATATTTTCAGTTTACGTTACAGACTAGATATATCCTTCGATCGTAATTTGGTGACTTTTTCAATACCAACGTTTGGCCATATTTGAACATAACATCAGCGACTGGGAGAATATCTACCACAGGAAATTACACAGTTGAGTAGGCGGATAGAGGGACAGATAGACAGCCGAATAAGTGAATAGACGGATAGATGAACAAAAGGACAGATGGAAAGATGGAAATATGGACAGATGAGCGGACAGGCGGACAAAGGCAAAGGTAGACAGACGTCCAGATAAACAAACGCAGAGACGGACAGACGGAAAGATGAATAGATGGATAGGCAGACTGAAGGGCAGACGGATATACTTAACTACTTATTAAGAATACATACACTTTTCGGACTCCCTAAAATTTCGTTCTCTGTAATGTACGCATCAAAGGAATGTACAGACTTCTACCCATGCCTAATGTTCCAATGAACGTGACTTACTTGGATACGGCATCGCTAGAACTAACATTTGAAGAAAGAAATGTTAGATTAGAGGGGCTAAAACTAATCCATAATGTCATGTAATGTTTTATCGGTTTACTTGAAATGCATACCGAGATAATTATGTGGTTTTTCTTCAACACTTTCTTCAATAAATCAAAAACTGGAAAAACTTTTGTTAAACAATCATTTTTATCTCGTTTTAATATTTTTCTCTCATTTCACTTATTTCTTTCTTTCTTTTGTCTTCTTAATAAGTTTTTATTTTTATGCTTCACGGCGCGTATGAACAAGGAAAACCGCTCAGAAACATTTTGTGGTCATAGTTACATTTTTCTCTTTCTTGCAATTTTCGGCCCAAGTAAAATGCGGAAATCAACTCAAGCACAAAAATTACGAAAACTGCGTTTAACACGAATTTAACTTAAATCTACACACACAAAAACACACACGCTAAACAATAAATTTCATTAGTATCATATCGTAAGACAGTATAAGGGTGCAAATAATTTTATTAAAATGTAATAAAAAAATTAAACGAAATGTCTGTTGAATTAATTTAATCGTGCATATAATCTTCACTACATTGCTTTGTATATTTGTAGGCTGGAAAATTTCCGACCATAATAGCGAACAAGTATACGTATTTTAGTTTTTGAAAATTTTCATTTTATTTACCCACGAATTACATAAGCAACCCAATGTTTCTCCAATATTTCGATATCGTTTTTTATTAAACGATTTGCCAAAACCGTTAAAATGCATTACAGTTTCCACAATGGCCTTATTTTGCGAATTGTCAACAACAGTAATCCTTGTGGGTTTATGGCAAAAATAGCGAGTACGCCAGCACTTTAAATTTCAACATCTGTGACTTTGCCATGCCATCGAACAATCGCGTTGCGACTCGTTTACTTTGTAAGCAGATGCGATGGTCTAATATGCACTCAGCATTTTACTGCCTAAACACGTCTTTAGGCCGCGTTCACAGTTTCTGCTATTTCTCTAATCTTAATTCGATTATTTAAGTTAGTAAGGCCAGGTTTCAATTCAAGTGTTTAAAGCAAAATTGAGTTTTTGGATTTTCACTACGTCTGTGAAATAATGATCTCTGACTACCAGGATTTCATGGAACGCATCATAATAACAGGGCTTGAATCGATGTGTACGACTCGCGCGAAAGAAAAACCCAGCGAAAGTCACTTCAATGTCAAAGGCATTTCCACCGTTCTCTACCATTATCGTGATCACTTTGTATGGCGAATTTCTTTCTTTTACTTTAATGTTACGAAGACGACGAAGGTGAAGAAAACGATTTGGAAGAAAATAAATAATACGTATGAAAATTATATCCATGCCATGGCTGAATCTTTTATACCCATCACCGTGATCCTAAAAAACAGGAAAAGAACTACATTTTCTTACTTTATACTATTAAGTGGCCGCAGCTGGGTTTTTATTGTTTTCAGAATAAAGCAAAAAACATGGGCAATGAAAGTGTTCACAGTTTACAGGCATGTGGGCGTTGTAGGCGTGTTTTTGTAGGCGATATCTTCACTTATGCGAACGGAAGGATGTTTACCACAGATACTATACCGTTGGGTAGACGAACAGATGGACAGATGAACACATACAGAACAGAGGCACATATCGAATTTGAAACTGGCCAAGAATTTATACACAAGGGGATTTGTAGGACCTCTGAATCTTTCCGGCTTGCCGTTGCAAACATTTTGACGGAAATAAAAATTTTTCATTTTAATTATTTTTTGATGAAAGTAGTGTTACGCATAAATGAATTTAGAAAATGTTACTCATCAAGGAACGCATTAAGAATACTCATTTCAATACAATTTCTAGAAATCTTATATTAACTAAGGAACTAGGATGTCTCTCAAAATTGAAAAAGCAAAGCTTTACTTGCTTTTTGAAATTTTTATCTTATGTCTTTTTTTCTGATCTTTATCTATGAAAAATCTAGAAAAAATTTATTCCATTTTTATCTAAAATTTATAACGTACGGATGGACATATCTAGATTTATAATTAAATTAATTTAATTCCTTTCTTTGTTTTGTTTCCTTTTTTGCCTTCTTAAACAGATTTCTGCATCCTGATGGCATTTGGATACATAAAAATTTCTAAGCACACTGTGTACTAACTCATCATAATAATGCACGTTAAGACGCTCTTTGTTCTGACTAACGACAAAGAAAAAAAGAAATAAATATACGTAACGATACTATAACGGCATTGAAAAAGTGATACGGAATTATTCGCAAACATATGAATGCATCCATTACAAGGAAAATAGGCTTTCACATAAAGAAAAGGTTTGCGTAGTCATTCCCGTTCATTCCGTTTCTCTTAATACCCGTCACAGAGGGATGACGAATATACTCATTTTGTAGAAACGTTTGCAGCGCCCAGAAGGAAGTTCCATTAAACTCTGAATCGATTTAAGCATGTCCGCTTGTTTTTCCGTCCAGTTGTCCGTCTGCCCAACTTTGTAGTATCTGTGCTAAGCATTCGCCAGTTTGCAAAAATGACGATATCGCCTACAAATTTGTCAAAGAATTTGAAAATGACTTATGCGAATTTGAGAACACTTATCAAGTACAACAAATCGATTGTACAAATTTTCACTTTCATTCTGAAAGTAGAACAAGTGAGCCTCACTTGTGTGTGAAAATTTAATTCTTCTCCTTTTTTATAGTCGACGATGGGTATAAAAGATTCGGTCACAACCAAATATAATTTTCTCCTTTGTTTCGTTTTTCTATTTTTTTTTTTTTTTTTTTTTATCTCTGCTGAGTCCTTTTGCCTTCACAGTAAAATATTTTACATACAGCTTCTTCATCGAGCGAAGAGGACATGAAAGAATGTCACTCAAGTGAGTAAATACATGAAGAAATTCAATGATAATTTAATCAACTTTTATTTGCAAAATTAAGATGAACGAAAAGCTTCATGAACAAAACATAATATTCGAAAATGTTGAAAACAATTCATTTCTTTTTTTATTTCAGTTTTCCTGTTCTTACGCGTATGCTTTGAAAACAAATTTTAGCTTATTTTCGAAATCTCCTTTTGAAAGAATCACGTTATGATAGCATCGAGGTAGGGGATAACATGTTTGCCTTTTAAAGTAAAAATATTTGTTAGGAAAAAGCGTTTCATACATAGTTACATAATGAATGAAATAGCGGAAGGACTTTGCATCACCACGACACGAGCTCAACTTAGTGAACATATTTTTGCATTCGTTGATAAGTGTAGACGTTCCTCGCTTAACCCTATTAATTCGTACTGTCGTGTTGTTTCGAAACTTTATTCGCGTTGTATTCAAACCGTGTTATACGATACCAAGAAACTAAGTCTTAAGGCGAAAAATATTGTAAGAAAAATTTTATTATGAAATTTTGTACATACAAATGAAAAAGTAAATGAACTTCAAGAAAAAATTCATAATCGGTTTTTTGAAATCGTGTTGTATCGAAACCGTGTTATAATTGTCGCAAATTTTTTACCATCTTGTATCGAAACGGTGCTTTCCAAGTGCCATATTAGGCGAGGAACATCTACACTCAAAAAAATTTCTATCAGCTTGGACGCGCAGACCTTGCTTGGAAATCATCTGAGCGAATCGATGCGAGTGTAATCGATTCTCATTAATCATCCGGTTGTGAAATTTAATACGCCTACGTGAGTTAAAGACGAGCTGGTCGAAAAACTCAGTTTTGTATGTTTACAAGAACCCATGTAACTTATATTCTACATACATATATGACTACAAAAAACTCTATATAAGTATTAAGGACGGAAGGAAAAAGTTCATATCATGATTCCATTGAATGTATGTGAACAAAAATGAAGGTGAATTTTTCATTTAAATTTCCGTAGAACGATGAAATCATGAAATAGTTGTATATACATATATATTATGTGCTTTGAATACTTTAAACCTTTTAACATATGGAATATAAATATTCTTCATCCCTTACGTCGGGCAACATTGACTTATAATTAAGCATAATTAAGCATGAATGTTTAAATAAAGTCAATAATAAATTTTCATTTAATAAACGTAATTATTTGCATAAATGTTACACGTCACATACCAATTCAAAGGTCAATCACCACATTCGTTATTATATTGTATTCCGCATCCGAAATGCGCTAAGCTGGCTAATCCGTATAGCTTATAATGGAGATCTCATTGAGCCTACTTACAATATATGGCTAATATATGGCTAAAAAAAAAAGTAAAAACATTAACCCTTAAATACCCTACACCTCATTGTCTAACAACCCCCATTTTTTCTTTTTGCTTGAATTTCTTTTTTTGGTTCATTTTTCTTCCCCGGTTTTTAAATTTTGCCTTTTTTTGTTTTCCAAGGGTTCGTTTTTGTTGAAATTCTTTTTTGGGTTGGGTTCAAAAAAAATAGGCCGAGATGATCCCAAATTTGGTGCAGTTATTTTTTTGATGTTAAATTGCTATTATAATCTGCTTTTCATTATGAAGCATTGAAAATTATACGCTTTTGTCATGCGAACTTCAGTGTTTGTTAAGTGAAAGGGTCATGCTCGCTGTAGAGAGCAGCACCGCCCCCTGTGCCCACTCTAGTACATTATAGATCCCTATACACTTTAGGCTTTTTATTACAGTTTTTGACCCTACTCGCCTGCCAAACATCACGATGAGAGTTTCGCCACATTGCACATAATTTTCATTTCTTGTGGCAGTTCCGCATAGTTGGCAATCTTATTGGAGTGCGGAACTTATAACATCTGTAATTATAAAATCTATAATATCCTGTTTTGCAAATTTATTGACGTTAACTAGTCGCCCAGTTACGTCCTATCTGTCCCAGTATATCGTAGCTTTCTCGCTGTCTACTACCGACGCTGGCATTTCCGATGTTTGTATAGTGTGTCTCTCCGCGAATGCTTGATGCACTAGTTTGCACCCCTGTTTGCGCCTGTTTAAATATTCCGTATCAGGGAGTGTTGTACAATGATATGATCGGTTGGTTCTATACCGCTTCCGATTTGTCGGCATAAGTCTCTTTCCATTTCTCGTCTCATTATATGTCTTTGCTTAAGTCGTTTGCATACTATTTTACCTTCTCTGCCAGCTCTGAATTCTTCCGTCTGAGAAAGCAACTCTCCTCCTATTAGCCATTCATTTATAGTTTGTGCGTATATTCTAACTTTCTCCACCTCACTCACATTGTTACCGTGTAAATGCTTTTAGGTACAACTATATAAAATCTGTTGGTTGCTTGGTGTCTCACGCTTGCTGCAACTTAAATTTAATGGCTTATAGTTTTTATCGATTGTCTCCAACATTTCTGCGCTAGGACATCCTGCACGTACCTAAGTTTTTATGTCAAATGCCACTTGCAAAGTCGCTGGGTTCCCACGATCGCCAAGTTGGCGCGGTAAGTTGATTCGCTCTTTAGAGCTGCGTGGCTGGTGCACGTTGTGCTTGTTGATGGTGGTTTTTATTACTCTATTTGCTTTATTTAGGCCTCCATTGCCTTACTCGGAACGAGTGGAGGTATACTTGTGTCCTTCAGATATTCATAGCTTTACATTTACATGTTGGAGTTGAGCTTGGCTTTCAGTATCGTTACTAACCTTTTCCTAAATTCGGATCTCATTTTTTCTTTGATTCCTCGCGCCAGTCTTTTTGTGTAATTGAAAAAACTCCAGACATGTGTCCCTTTCTTTATTATTCAAACTTTCCATTACACAGTCACTGTTGAAGGTAAGCGAGGCTTCATTTAAGAAAGTTGTTCGGGCGGTATATGCGAACATGCAGCGTCCTAAACTTTTCCCATCGAAATTCTATTCCAATGCGCGGCGTCCCCGATAGCTAATTTAATTTTATCCTTCACGGATGGTTGTAAGGACACATTCAAAAATTTTAAATACTTCGACTTTGAATTTTAAAAAAGATTTTTTAAATTCTTAGTTGACCAAGTAATGGCTCAGTGATTTTTGTAAACCAATGTCCTTATGTTTCTTTTTAGTCATTTATATATTTATTTATTTTTTTTGTTTAAAAGTATGCCACCGTATCATGGCAGGTGGGAAATTGAAACGGATTCTCTCGCTTTAAACGATAGGGATGGAAAATTTCTCTTGCACAAAACGAAGGAATTTCTTATTAGGGCTTGTCTATATGTCTTTTAATTTTATTTCACTGTCAATTTTCAATTTTTAATGTGTTCATGTTTACATATTAATTTACTTTTAATTTTACATTCACTTATTACTATGGGCGATGTCTTTGCGGTGGATAACAAACAAATATTGGATATATGTGTAAATAAATGCATATATTGTACAAATGTGTACATATAAACATGGCAATGTAATTAAATTTTATCAGGGCTTACAAGCAAACAGAAAAAGCCAAATATATATACTTATAGTACAATCCAATGATAATAAATATATTCATAAAAATATCTGAACAACACTTATAAATTTAAAAACTCGTAACATACAACAACATATACATCGCTTGCTTGAACTTGCTTGTTATTTAATTGTCCCTAGGAACTGTATAGATAAGCATACATACGTACATATATGTATATATATACATATATATATGTATCTATACAGGCATCCCTTGCTTAACAGGGCTTCGATTAAGCAACAAAAATTTTGTGGCGAATATTACACGGTTCCAGTACAACACAATTTCAAAAACCGAATATGCGCATTTTTCAGTTAATTTTTTGCTTTAGAAAGATTAGCTATAATTTTTCATTATTTCTCATTAATTTTATGATCGTCATCATCGTTTTTTGAACACATTTTTTCTTTTATGCATTTCATCGTAATTTGGAATTTTTAACCATTTTTTTTTTTTTTAACACTTAAAGTCAACTTACTTTTTCATTTATATGTACAGATGGGGGCGAGGGGGAGGGGGGATTTCATAAAAAAATTTTAATTATCATCTTTTGCACCTTAATATTTGGTTTAAGTACAACGCTATACACATTCCACTGATTTGCACTATGTCAAGACGGTTTCGATACAACGCGAATAAGGTTTCGATAAGTCATTCGCTATTTCAAGGTATCACACAACACGGTTGGGATACAATGCGTATAAAATTTCGAAATTTTATTCATTATTTCAAGGTTTCTTATAAGAGGGTTTAGATACAACGCGAATAAGGTTTCAATATTTCACTCATTGTTTCAAGGTATCATACAACACGGGTTGGATACAACGCGAATAAGGTTTCGATGTGTCGCTCATTGTTTCAAGGTAGCACACAACACGGTTTGGATACAACACGAATAAGGTTTCAATATTTCAGTCATTGTTTCAAAGTATCACACAACACACGTTTTGGATACAACGCGAATAAGATGCGTTGCACTGAATTGCATTATATCAAGGTATCTTATAATAGGATTTGGATGCCAAGCAAATAAAGCTTCGGTACAACACGGTATACACGTTTTTAATTTAGGTTATATCTAAGTTTAAATTATATTATATTTTCCGCGGTGCTTTAGTTTAAATAAAAAAATAAAAATGTTTCGTAGCTGCAGAGTACGAGTTAAACTTGTTATGCGAGGGATGCCTGTATATATATGTATATATATATGTGTGTGTGTGTGAGAGTATAAAACACTATTTACGCTTCGATTCAAATACATCCAGAAATGCTCGCTCGTATGTAAGTACTTGTAAGTTCAAGTGCTTTGTTGTGCATGTGTTAAATATAAACAAATATTTTTATGTCTCTCGGATGACACCGAAAGACACAGAGGCAGTTATCTAAAAATTTTATCATTCCTTTCGTCACGACCACATAAGAAGAATTTAAACTATGTATTTAATTTGTATATATGTTTATCATTAAAATTGGATTATAAACAAAGGCACGATCTTTCCATCCATCCATAGTGGAAATGTTAGTTTTTATCGGAAATCGGAAAAGCCGTAATAAAGGAGAGGCTTAACATTTATAGTTTATAAGAAAACTATCCCAGGTGATCTACCATGTGGAGCAACAATTATTACACATTTTCCGACGATGTTAGGTATCGCAAATTCGTTTTCTGGTCATTAAAGTTTATATATAGTAAATATTATTTTACGATTTCTATGGCGCATTCACTTTTCTCATTGCTATTGCCTAACATACATATACATATACATTATATATAGTAATCGGAATTTAGTTTTCCGAGTTGATTTTTGGCCATAATAGTGTGTTCAAAAAATAAGGGGAATTTTCAATAGTTCTTTTATAACTGCAAAAGGTTTTTGTAATTCAGAAACTGAGAAACCGAACAGCACTTGGGAGACATTACTGACAGTTCTATTAACTTAATAACGGAACAAAGTTTACATAAATATTCATAAAGTGTTTATAGCTAAATTGAGAATTCCCTTTAATTTTTGAACACTACTGAGAGAGATATTATAATTATTATAATTCTTTTAGTCAAACGAAGTAAATTGTAGCTCTAAGAGAAAATCGAGCATTACTGACTGAGATTATTGGCAGCAAGAGATACATAGTTACCCATCTACATATGATAATAGAAAGATTTATAATTTAAATTATAATTTATTCTCTAAACTACGGCCTTCATAGACTTCTGACCAGTTGTCTGTAGAAATTAAAAATGCGAAATTTTTCAAACTGTCAAGTAAATTAACGCTATATTCTATGAGTGAATCAATTTAACTCATTTACGCTTTTACGATTTTATTGCTAAATATTTAGAAAAATTAAAATAATTTTTCAAATAAAATTATGAAAAGTATAGAATTTCCAAGTACTTCTATTCCCCGCCTCTTAGTTCCAAAAGGCCGTATATGCTGCAATTATTTTGACAATTCTGAGTTAAATCGACTCATTAAATATTTACAAATTTATTGAGGACAGTCAGACAGAACAGACTCGTAAAGCATTATAATCGCCGAACATTTGTTCTCAACTGAAGCCAGGTATCCACTTAGTCAATACATATCAAATGAAGGTATGGAAGGACGGAATGATAAATTTGGCATGAAATTTTGCGTACCTGGAGATAGTGTATTGAACAAGTAAGAAAATTATATTCGGTCGTGATCGGGATCTTTTGTGCGCATTAGTCAAGGAAAAGAACCAAGGATAGGAACTTTATGCTCTGTAATATTCGGTGGGCGCGAACGTTTTTTTTGCATATTTTTTTGTGATCGCGTATGTGTTATATTTTATGAGTAAGTAGCAAAAAACACGGAAAACAAAGGTGTTTAGGGTTTGTTTTGCGCACGTAGTGCGGACATGGCAGGCGACGGCTTCATGTTCACGATCAAGAGAATGCTTACCATAGACATTGCACAGACGGACATGCTTGAATCGATTCAGAATTTGATGCCGATCAAGAAGACATACACTTTGCGAGGTCTTTGAAGCTTTTTTCTGGGCGTTGCAAAGGTTTCGATAAAGTGAATGTATCCCTTACACTTCGGTCATGGATATAAAAACGCCTGAATTGTGAAGTTCAAGCATAATGCACATGAAATAAAAGTATGGCTGTCCCAGCTAAATGCAATAAAAAAGCTTGCGGAAAATCCATTCTAAAAATGGAATAAAGATTTATGTAAACACTATCTTAAAAGGAGTTTCTTTAAAATGCAATTGTATTTCTTTTTAAAAATCTCCGTAGAGAACGTAGAGCATTTAACAGTGTTTTATGAAAAACATCCTTAAAGAGTTCTTTTCACTTCTTGGTCATTAAACGTTAGCGGTTTTGCGTAACCATTGAAATAAAATTTAATATAGTTATAAACGTAAACCTTACTCGCTTGACTTTCAAGTATAAATTTGTAAAGAGAAAAACAATATCGTTTATGTTCCCATGACTACTACTGCAAACGCAAATGCTTTTCATTAAAAAGAGACGACTTACGACAGCCACAACCAATTCGCATTAAATGGAATTAAAAATAATATAATAAAAAATTCAGAAAAAGAGGAAGACATTAAGTAAAAGGAAAGAATACAAAATTGAAAAAAAAAAAAATGCATTGTATTTTATTTAAAAAACCTCCGTCCTTTAGTATGTTTATCTGTAGTGCAAATAGGCGACAAATATAATAACATTTTAAATGTTACGCGTTCAGCATACATGGACTTTAACGGCAGCTTTGATCTGCTCATATAAAAAATAGATGCCCTAATTACTGCCATACTACTACGTAGCTGACGACCTACATATTAAGAAAAAGACAAATAAATAAATAAACGACTCCTAGAGTAGTTTCCTTATTTCACTCGGACTTAAAAAGTTTCATCAATTGTTACCTTGGCATGCGATGAAAACGATAGATGTGAGGAAATAGCATTTAAATCTTTTCCTTTGCTACACATATATACAGGTACTTATTTTTTGCCCAGATCTGCTTTCCGGATATCACTTTTGGCATATGGCATGTGATACGATTTATTTTATTTTCTCTTTCGCACTGTTGCAGGCATAACACGCACAGCTGCTGCAGATGCTGTGGATTCTTTGCTTGATATGGTAATTTTTACAGAAGCTGATGAAATACTTTTTTATTATACGAGCATAGCAACAGTACTCATGTTTTTTGCTTATCCCTATAAGCAGAAGCAATTACAATTTTTACTGACTTTATCTTAAATCAACTCAAGTTGAATTTTCTGTAAAAAAAACTTAATCCCACTTCTCTTCTCTTCTATCTCTTCTATTTTACGCTTCAGACTATCTTTCATATGATTTCGTTTCTATTACAACAGATTTTTTTTCATTTTCTGGGTGATATTAAATCTTGAATTTTCATCAGTTACTTAGCACCAGTACAGGCATACGCATAAAATCGGCCATTTGGTGAAATGTCGTTAAGGCCGGTGTGCAAGCCAGAGTATCAGAGATTTCAGTAAACCATTCTATCAATTTATTTACTATAATAGCCAATTAATTCATAGGCTCCGTATTCATCATTCATCATTCATTAAGTGTCTAATTAAATTCTCTGGATTTTTTGATTCTTTTTACATGCTCTTCGTATGCGTTTTCATTATGACCATTGAAAAAATAGCAGCATTTCTGATTACCAAACTGTCAGGCACATCTTTTTCATCTACCTTTTCATTCATATTCATTACTTGCGGCACAATGCTTTCCTGTAGACTATCGTTAACATGATTCCGTTTCAAACCAAACCTATGCTCATGTAACGTAAATTCGAAAGAAAAGAGAAAAATATTTTTCATTTGCATGTTGCGCCTGATGTTGACAGTAATTAGGTTGTATTGATGTTCACAAAATGATGTCCTCGTGTATGCATGAGAACATATGGAACACATTTCGTTATTGAACCCGCTTGAAAATTCTTAAAATTTAATGATTTCTTTAAATTATTAAGATTCGTAAAAGCCTTGTAGCTTTATGCAGCCGTCTCCCGTCTCTCCTCTCTCGTAACTCTTAATTTTAAGGTTACTTGAAAAGAATTAAGAACATTATAGTCTGGCAAGGCCGACCGATTAAATACCCTACACTACATTGTCTAACACAATTCTTATTTTTATTATAGAACACAAAAATTATACTTTGTTTCTCTATAAAGGCATATTTTTCATATGTGTATTTATGGGGAAGCGGGCCCAAAACGCAACCTAATGTAGTACAAGTTTGATCCTTACACAGGATAGAATCCAAAAATAGGCGTAGAAGTCCCAAATTTTCTGGAGTTCATTTTTGTGTGAAATTATTATTACCGATCACTATTCATAACCACATATTAAAACTAGCGTAGGATCGAAAAAATAGACCGAGATGATCCCAAATTTCTTGTTGTTACAGTTAATTTTCTTATATAAAATTACTATTACGATATAATAAAGCGTCCATAAAGCATTGAAATCATACCTTTTTGTCGTGTCATCTTCAGTGTTGTTATATGAGGAGGTTCACAAATTTCCCCAACCGGTCCAAAATTTTCATACCAACTTAGAATGCCGAAGTACTACTACTTAGTCACTTTTGCTGAGAAATTTTGAAAATTACAATTTTTTTCTATGCAACAACTTTTCCGAATACGGCGTTATATGGGGCGTGCTCGAGTAAGTTTACCGATCCTAACTATTGTCAATAGCCGTCGTGGTTGGGTCAAGACACGTCACACGTCACGACTTCATCAAAATATGTGAAAAATTGCGGCCTTTACCTTGAACACAAACTCACATGGACTGACATCAGACGGACAGACAGACAGGCATGGATCAATTCAGATTATGATTCTGAATCGAGCGGTATAATAAAAGGTGGGTCCATCTTAAGCCCTTCTGTGTGTTACATACAACCGCACTAACTTAATAAATTTACTTGATTAGCTCGCGAGATACGAGATATAGTTCCCGGCTTATTCGTTAGAAAGTGTACACTTTAATATGCTTCAGGCTTCAGCTGAAATTTTATTACCAATTTTAATGGAAATTGAATTAATTGATTTCTGCGCGAAAATTTCAATTTTTGCGAATGATGGAAAACAGCAGCAACAACATAGAGCAGTAAACTTAAACTTAAACTTTGTCAACTAATAACTTAGCGAATAAAACTTATGTTCATTTAAATAAAATGCAATCATTTAGATTTGCATAAAAATTGTGAAATCCCAAAGAGAAATGATGCTGCAAGCTGCAGAAAATTTATACAAAAAAAAAAAACAAAAAAAACAAAAACAAAAAAAATACGCGCGAAAACCGATCTCACACTCTGAGCAATGATGAATTTTCCACTTGCCGGAGGATACTGAAAGAATCGACAGACGCGTAAAAGTTTCTTGCAACTGAATGTAATAAAGATAGCGTGGAAACCGCATACACGTACACACAACTTGTACGTTTTTACATATAACGGGGGAAAATGTCAACGAATGAAATGAATACAAATGATGGTGAAAAAATTTAGTGAATTTCTAAAAAGCATTACGCTACTACGCTAAGTTGGAGGGATTCGTATATAGATGTCCCATAATCCCAAATTACAAATCTAGAATCATTTCATTTACTCGCGTTATGCCAAATTCTGTATGCATTTCATTTCGACTAAAAAGGTTAAATGCTGAAATGCTGTTTGCAATAAGTTATGCTTTAAAATTTTTGTGGTACGTTTTTGGTCCCTGCCATAGATAAAGTAGCCTTTGACCTTAAGACAAAACACCCAAGTGTCAGAAAAATTATTTAAAAATTGCGGCCATCAGGATGAACACAAAAATACATGGAAAGACATTAGACGGACGGATGGAGGAGTAAGCTTTCATCTCTATCTCTGTAGTCTTTCTGGTTAATACAAACGTCCGCAAGGGATGTACGCTATAAAAATACATACGCTAAGCTGAAGAACTGCTTAAGTTCGCTTGCACGAAATTAAAGTGTTCCACACAAACACACCAACAATGGCCGAACAGTTCTGTTATGCTTACGATAGTTTCAGAATGAAAGAGTTCCCTTTCTACATTCCCTTTCTTTCATGCGTAGGGTAGTCTATAAGTCCTATAAATCAATTTCATTGAAAACGTGTGTGCAGCGGCCACAACACACATATACTCTTTGCCGAATGCAGGTCACGAAAGATAAAATAGTGTTCAGAATTTTTTCAAGTACTTTCAGGCAATTTATTTAATACCGTTCTTCAAGGTAAGTGAAAGTACGAAAACCGAGAATCTACTATATACAGTGCAGTAAGTTTAAAAGCTGTAAGCACAGCGAAATGAAATAATTAAGAAAAATATATCCTACGCTACTTGCCTTGCCATACTGCTCCTACAGATATGACGAATCGAATTATTTATTATTCTTAGTACGTGTTAATAAAAGTTTATGCAGCTCTCTTAAGTCTTAAGTCTTTCTTCAGATTCAATTCTGCTTATGTATTGAATCTTTTTAGGGCATGGCATTATTTTTACACATGAATCTTTTTAATATGCAGTGATGTCTGTCCTAACTAATAATCTTATCACAATGACTACTTTAGAGGGTATAATGCTTGGATAAATTTTATTTATTTTTTCTCTCTCTCTATGCTTATAGGCTACATCTTCACTTGTGACGCAAGCGTATATTATTTTTGTGTTGATGTATGTAACATCCTGAACGAATTGAGATAAATCTATCTTTCATTATATCAATCGATTCAGAATCACTTTCCGCATCTTCTCTGCATCCGTCGATATGAACGTACGGATGGACGTGTTCAATCTACAATTCGCAATTTTTTAGATATTTCGACGAAAATTAATACACTGGCATGTTTTGGCTCAAGGACGAAAGTCATTGAAAATGTTTTGGATCGATGCACTTTTCCGATAACTGCCAATATACCGTTCGATTCCGAAAAGTCGGCATAATTTTGAGTCCCTTCAGGCAACCCTTCCTAAGAATATTGAATCTTTATTTGGTAAGAAGGTCTAATTGGATCACGTAGGGTTATTTTTTTTTGTTTTTTTTTTTTGCCCATCACAGTATATAAAGATTCCCAGGATATGTAAACCTTTATATGCCGAAAAGGCGTAATTGTTAAGGTTTTATGATGAAAATCACAGGTGGACAGACGAATACGCGGGCACGTTTAGGTGCATTCCAAATTTGAAACTTGGCAAGAATTTATATGGTTTTTGAAGATTGCTTCTGCTCGCTATAAAGATATTGAAAAGACAATTAAATTTTGGTAGGCGTGGTCAATTTTCTCCATTTTTGTGCACGACATAGTTTATGAGTAATGAGCAACAAACCAATTGTTCATTCCTTTTGAAAAACAGAGGTGTTCTCAGTTTACGTGGTGCTGCGGGGGCGTCCTTCGACTAATTTGACCCGTTTTCAATACCAATTTGCGGGCACGATCGTCCAATGTTTCGGCTAAAGTTAATGTCGATAGCTTCGTTTTTACGGCCAGGGGAATGTTTACAATACTCATTACACAGACGCACAGACGGACAGGCTGACATGCTTAAACCGATTAAATCGAATAGAATTTAATGCTGATCCTGAACGTATATCCTTTGTAGAGTCTCTGATGCTTCCTTCTGGACGTTACAAGCGTTTTGA
Source organism: Glossina austeni (assembly GCA_000688735.1). Classification (NCBI taxonomy): domain Eukaryota; kingdom Metazoa; phylum Arthropoda; class Insecta; order Diptera; family Glossinidae; genus Glossina; species Glossina austeni. The sequence goes on along the minus strand of KK502439.1, from coordinate 1,050,626 downwards.
CAAAAAGAAAATACTCCCCACCCTTCGGTGATGGGTACAAAAAGATAAGCGTTAGCAACATAGACTATTGGCTCCTTTTCTTTTATGTATTGATTGTGCCTTTAACGCTTTATCGCATCTCTTGCACTTCTCTGATACTCTGTAACATTAAATGTCCTTGCAGCCGTGCAGGCATTCGGGCAACAGTGGCGACAAGAACAACAAAAACATATCTATGGATAAATGAAAGCAAAGTTAATGAGCTAAGAGCCGTCGGAATATTCTGTTTGCCTTTTAAGCCGCATTTCAATTAAAGTTTATGCGAACGTGCGAACAAACAGTTGTCAACACATGAAATAATAATAAATGCGATAACATTTGATTTCAATTATGTGAAATATTAAATAAGTATTTTTTTCAATTCTTTCGTTTTCTTCTTTTTTTTGTGTTTGTAAAGTAAAATTACTCTCAATGAACTTTCGTCGTATACTCGCCGTCTCATGGTTCAGACTATTATTTGCATTTGCGTTACCATTAATCGTTTTAATTCAGTACTCGTGGAGTTCTTAGTTCACTTAGCATTTTTCACAAATTTTTATTATTCTAAACCGGTCTCGGTTGCTTGCACTTTATCTTCACCGAAAACCATCATCCGCAACTCAAACAAATTTAAATGCAATTAAACTGCTTTCTCCTCAGGCGCAGGCAAACATGCTTAACTTAGCCACGCTGCAGAATTCGTAAAAACTATTTCACTAAGAAAGGAGCAAAAAATGCAATAAAACGAAAAAGCAGGAAAAGAACTTGAAGAAGAAAGAAGAAAAGAAGAAGAAAAACTTGGTCTACCAAATTGTTTATTTTTTCATTTTGACAGTTTTTCGTCTCATAAAAATTTTAAATATTCTTTCTTTGCAGATTCGCCGAAGTTCTTCAGTCAAACTTTTACAATTTGTTGCAAAGTTTTCCAAAACGCGGCCCGTGGCCCCAGAAACAAATATCACTTGTAATCAAATAATAATGACAAATAGTTAACTCATTTGCTTCAAATGCGGGCCAGCGATGTTCAAAGTTTGGACTCTTTGCGCTTTACAGTTAAGCACTTTCTTGAATAGTTCAGCAATGTTTACGGTTTTTTTTTGTCTTTCCTTTTCACTCCACTTGAGTTTTTAGACAACAACTGCTTAACCCAAAATTGTGGTTAAAAACTTTTAGCTAATTATTTATTTAAATTTAAAAGGCCAAGAGATAACTATGAAGTGTATTTGCTTTAAATTGTAATTTGACAGCGAAAACGTATCATTCTAAATTAAATTTTTACAATTAATTTACAAGTGACAAGTTGATGTAGTGACATCACTCTTGCAATTTTCGAAGCATTCGTATTTTGAGAAAGCCTTACTTTTTGGCGACAGAGTATTGGCTTGAAAGATATTATGGCGAGTCTTGTGTGTTGAAAAAATTAATTTTTAGAATATGGACGAATGGACGAACATGCATTCACGTCACCTCCAATTGACAGTTCTTCCCGAAAACATAAAAACAATATGTTGGGATCTAAAAAATAAATCTATGTTAACCAAATTCCGTCTACTAAACTTTTTGGTTCAATCGCTACTATGGGCCAATTTTCATCGTAAAATATTAAATATTAAACCTTTCTCTCAAGGGCTTACTGTTCATCCGAAATTTTATATAGAGTGTGGAATCCGAGAAATAGATCCATGGGATTCAAATTTGGTCGACTTAATTTTTATATCAAATTGCGCACAAAACATTAACAATTACGCCTTTTTGGCCTATAAAGGTGTACATATGCTGAGAATCTCTACATGCGGTGAAAGCCCAAAAAATTCCTTATGGAAGAGCGGAAAATAAAGTTGCCTGACTTAACTGACTTAACTGACACCTCAATGACACCTCGAAAAGCGGTCCATCCACTCTTTTTGCACTAACATTTGCTCATGAAAAAGCTCTTTTCGAGGTCAGCGTCCCCTTTGGCTCAGCTTTGACAATAACGTGTTCATAGCTCAGAGCTCTCTTTGTTGCTGTTTAAGTAAAATTAAAAAGTAATTTTTCGTCGTGAATGAATCGTAGATTCATCACTACTGTCTATAGCCAACTTGGCAGTCAGCCGAGCGACCAGCACACGCCGGTGATAGCGTTCCAAAGCGACCAAACTTCCATTACAACTGTAACTGCAGCTAATGGTCGGAATGTCATAATGTTTTGAAGGCTGATACTGTCCAGAAATGATATGAGCCCGTCGACAGTTTTGCCGACTGTGTGTGTACGTGTGAATGAATTTAAGTTTCTTTAAATGGCTTTAAAATCTAGTAACTAAGTGTTTTTGTAGGCCAATCGGTTAAATCATTTCGGTACGAATTTATAAAAACTGAGTGGAGAGTGAAAAATATGAAATTATTCTCTAGAAGATATGAAGCTTACGTCTTACATCTGAAGTAAATAAAATTAACCCTAAATCGAATATTTTATTTTTTGCGCCTTAACTTTTATGAACACAATCACAATCTCAATCGGTCGATTCGGTCAATCGTTGTTAGATAGATTGGAAAATTCATAAAAACACAATTTTGTAGGCGTAATGAACATGGACTCACGGTTTATATATATTTAGCTTCTCTCTCACTTCAAGGTATTCATAAATATCCATCTAAACGCCTGTGTTGGGTCATTTTAGAATTTTATAAAAACTTAAATCACTTCATTTGGATTCTTCTTCTTCTAGATGAACTTAAGCGAGAGTGTGTGATTAATTCACTTACCTCGATACGGAGAATAAAAGCATACAAAGACAATCGTCACGAATCTCTGAGTTAATCTAGTTTAGCTATCAGAGCGTATATACATACATCTGTCCTGCTGCTTATTTATTTTCGAAATCACGGAAAGTCTACTTTTTTCTTGTTTTTCTTGCTTGTAAGCTTGCTTGTATGCTTCGTAAATGAGGATTGATAGCATGAAAGATTGATAGGATGGCTCGTTGACAGAACTTGAAAATATGCTAAGAATTTCAATAGAGTTTCACATTCGATATCGACGGGTCTTCCTGACAGCAAAGTATAATAATAATTTTTTACTAAAAAGGGCCCATAGTGCGGGTTACAGACAGCCATTATTTTCTTATTTACTGAATTATTGTGTAGGTCTGTTTTGATTGTAGCTGCGTTTCTTCTATTAATTGAACAAAATTTGCTGTTAACACTTCACTCGTAAAGATTTCTTTTATGGTAAGAAAATTTTATCTATTGGGTCTCGCACTCTAAGTAATAAACTAACAGAAGATAACAGATAAGAGCCATAATGTAACAGGATTTTTATCCGGACATGTACATAACTAAAAGTAGTAGAAGAGTTTTAAGAATCGCGATAGGAGAACTTATTGCGCATGTGTTGGGTAAAAGTTATACGAAAAAGAGAAGGGAGTAAAAACGAAATAGGACCGGTTATTAGACTTTGCGTTTGCTTTTGGTCAATGCCATAATAGCCGTAATACAAGCAGAGGTAGCAGAGGTACATTTAAGCGTTTGTAACCGCAAACACTTGTTGTTTGCTTTCCCATCAACTGATCACTTGGTTTCTAAACTGTAAGAGGCTAAACACATTTACACATTTTTCTCTACATTTACCGTAACTGCATAAGATTTCGATGATTTCCTTTTCACGTATTTCTCTTAACACTTTTTGGATTGCATTTCATTTCTTTAGAAAAAAATTTATTATTGGCTGACAAGTGGTTCCGTGTGTTGGTAGTAATGTTAAGAAATGTGTGATGGCGAAGGTGTTAATGAATATTGCAGTCAGGCATTGATTTTTTATATGAAACAGTTTAACTATAATACACTGAGGTGCATATGATAAAAAAGTACAAACAATATTTTCATATGTAACTATGTTGTTGTACAAAGAGAAACAAATTTTTTCTCTATAAAGTATATTTCAATAGATATAGAAAATAAGTAAAAATATTATGGTGTTCCGTGGCCCTGCATGAATTCACTTACTACAGTTATTCATGTAAGAACTTTTAATAAAAAGGAAAGTAATCGAAAAACTGCTTCGATCCGAACCATTTTTAATAGCATTCGTCCTTGGATCAAAACACGACCCAGTATCAAATTTCATCAAAATATTTCAAAAATTGCGACCTGTAGCTTGGATACAGCCATCGGACGGATGGACAGACAGACAGACTTAGATCGATTTAGAAAGTGATTCTGAATCGATTGATATACTAAACGGTGAGTCTATCTTGAGCACTTCTGCATGTTACATATGTTCGCGCTAACTCAATACATCCTGTACCGCACATTCTGTAGGGTATAAAAATATGTTATTATAATGTAAGTGAGCAACATTGAGTACGGTAAAGGAATGCGTCAAGAAATGTCAACGAAAATGCGTATTTAACTCGATAGATATACTGACCGATGCACGGACATAGTGCGAAGGACGTATAACGTGTACATAGAAAGTGAAGACGTGAGTACTGAATTATTTGTAGACCTATATTGAAGCGTTTATCAGCTAAAAAGCAAACACTTCTTGTTTATGTTAAAGGGATGGGTTTGCGGCCAAAAACCAAGAGAACGAAGCCTACGAAACATGTAAAGAGAATTGGAAAATAGGTAGAATTCCATATTTCCTTGTGTTAGTATTTACACCTATAAGTTTTCTTGTTGCGGTTAACCTTAATAGGAAGCTCAGAGTGTGTGTGCATCGCTTATATGTTTGTAAATTTGTCTGTTTACTTATTACCCTAACGGATATGGGACGAGATAAAGATGTTAATTAAAATCTACATTTACAAGGCATGTTGATATCAAAAACACACACTTTCATATAATTATCTATGCGGTGATGTTGCTCTTGGAAAGATTTCAAATGCAGAATAAATGGCAATCTTATTAATCACTAATGAAATTGATGGGCTGGGGAGATTTCACGAACTCTACTCTTTAGACGACATTGATTTTTGAATCTAATTAGAGCATACATGACGGATGAGTGATGTTGTTTCTTTTTTGCATGCCATATACGGATATTTAAATAATTATATATGTCGCTTCTATAAATCGCTCGTTCCGTTTATTTGCATCTAATCGACATAAAAGAAATGAAGCATGAAATATAAGATTATCCAGAAAGTAATTCCGGTTTTCCTTTTTCTTCTCTTTTATTGATGAAAATGAATAAATAAATGCAAGGATATGTATGATCGGTCGACTTCGATAAATTTGGTCTCACCCAAAGGATTGCATTAATTAATGCTTTCTGTTCAGCAGTGCAACCCGCTCAGGTCTATCAGTCAGTGTGTGCTTCATCAGTCTTATGACTGACCTTTCAAACAATTTTTGGCATCGTTCTGCTGCCATATAAAAATGTTTGCTCGCTTAGAAAGCATTTTCACGTTTTCGATGATAAAGGGGAAAACTTTTCCAAAAATAGTACTTCCGACTTCCCACAACTTCCCACAAACAAACTTTTTCGCACAAAAGGCCACTATGTCGGCTACTATGGCAAAGTATATGATGACAATGCCGTTAATTGCGAACTTGAACTTTGTGAAAAAACACAACTAAATCCTTCTGTTGGAAGAAAAGGAACTTATAGCGCGAACAATCCTGCACAGAGTATTTGTTAAGAGTAACAACAGCAAGTAGGAATTGAATAGACGCCATAATTAGCTAATTAGTGTAACACAATGATATGCAAGCGAAACTTTATAGAGGCTAAGTGCGTCTACGTTTCTCTTTTTTATTGTTGCACATTTTACCCTTAAAGCGGAAGGACAAAGAAGGCGGCAAGATAACATAAAATTCTATAGCTTGGAGGAAAGCCAGCAATTTTAATGGACAAAATTTCCGCACTCAATTCTATTCTGTTCTATTACTACCCACTTGCGTTTTATTTATCATTTTTTGCCAACTCTTGAGATTTTTTATTGCTTACGCTTCTTTACATCTTATTATAAGTTTGCTCTTATAAGCTTTCTTATTTAATTAATTAATTGGTCGAGTTGAACTTTCACTTTATAAGCGAACGGACTTAGCTAAGAGAGCTAAAACCAGAAGACGGACAGAAAACAATTCAAAATCATCGATTTGATTTTCGACTGAGATCAGATATATATCGTTCACGCCTGCTAGAGTTGTAAAGTATTTACTACTAATCTCACTATTCGTAGATATGCACTTAATCTAGAGCGAAGACCGACAACTTTTTTTCTTTCGATTCCTGATGAATACTTTCTTTGAATGGCGACCAGTTTCTACCGGAGTTTCGATACGAAATCATATTTAGGAATATATTCTGGTGTTGTGGTCGATCGCTAATGTGTGCTCTTGCCATAATTGTTTTGATTGTACATCAGTTATGGTTTTCCGATGGGTTTAGTCATAGGCGAAGCAATTCTATTATAAAACACGATTGCCAAGTCCCGCAAACCCGACAGGAAAAAATGCCTCATAATTTGCGACGTCTTTGAGATGTTAATACCATTGATCGGATAGTAGAGAACTAATAAAAAATTGGTTTCATTCGGCGTGCGATTTACTCAGTAAAAATCGCTATATATAGGTACGGGAGAGAGATGCGTCACTGAAATAATGTTCCATATGCAATATCCACTTCTGCTGATGTCATCTGTATTGGACGATAAGGACAACGATGTAACAATAGTTTTTATTTTACCGTTCATGTAAGTGTGTGTGTGTGTGTGTGTGTGTGTGTGTCACATTGCGCACTTGTATATTTCAAAAGAGTATTTATATGGTAAATACTAGGACAACTAGGACAACTCGTCGCGAATAAGTGTATTCAGTTCAAAATTTATATATCTGCGTTATTTATGTATGTACACGCATAAGTGACTTTACATTGTTGTTCTCAATGTTGAAGATTTGTGTGCATGTTGCCATTTGTCGAAACCAGCTATTCGTTGTTTTTCCTTTTTGTGTTTACGTTGCTCTAAAAATTGCGCATGTATGCACATTGATGCGCGATAGTACTTCATAAAGTTTAACATGAACAATAACAATATGTTGTGGGGTCAGCATCCTGTACATAGTGTTCTGCCTACAATTCGAAAAAGTATTGCACTTAAGCATAAACAAAGCAAAGTTAGTTAATATCAAATGCCAAGTGAAACTTTATCTTTGAAACGTTCAATACTTTTTAGACTACGCATTACATATGCAAAATATGCACTCATTTATATGCGTGCGTGCGTGCGTGCGTGCGTGCGTGCGTATTCTAGATTTGTCGCGTAACAATCACTTTTGTTTATTACATGAATATTTTATATATGAAACAGCTGTTCGGAGTGTTATTAAAGTTATCCCTGTACTGTAACTGACTAACTAATGTTGTGGATACGGCCAGTCAGTGCAATCTATTGTGAAAAAGTTTGCACACTTATTGAGATGGAAAAAATCGTAAGGCCCACTACGAGAATATATGAAATAAGAAAAAATATCCGTTTTTTATTTTGCTCTTTAACGTCTTCCCCTTGCGTCCGGTTCATTCATTTATTTTAATAAAATATTTTAGAAATTTTTTTAATTTATTTAAAATGAAATAAAAATCAAAATTTAAATATATTTCTCTAATAAATTATAAATGTTTGTGAAGGGAACGTAGTAATAACATTAAGAGAATAAAAATTCAACAGCAAGCGTTAACTTAACCTTTTGCCGGAAGGAAGGCACAATTGAAAGCATTTAAACTCGAAATGAAAACTGCAGCACTCTACTTAGATAGAGATGAAAAACCTTTTTTTACCTATTGTGATCATAAAAAGATTCATTATGACATATCCACATAACTCCCGCCAGATGTAAAACACCTTTTCTCCAACAACCACCATCCATAGAGAAGTGGAGGTATATTCGGTTTATCAAAATGTTTACCATACCGTAAGTATATGTAAAGTATTCTTGCTCAGTATCAATTTCCGGATCGACTTAAATATGCGCCTTTGTCCCTCTATGCAATGTATGCTGAAAATATTTTCCCCAAAACTTAAGCTCTCGATTTCGCATTTGGCAAAACCTTGGAAGCTTTTGCACGCAGTTTATTTGGTACTAGCAGCAAATTTTGAATCGGTTTAGATATTTCCGTCGGTCCGTTTGTCCGTCTGTGTGATGTCTGCTGTAAGCATTGGCCTGGATGTACAAACGAAGCTATCAACTTTACGCTTGACCGAAGCATTGCACTCAAGCTTACATTGAAAGTGGACTGCATAGAGCTAAGGATACGCGTACAGTACAACGTAACCTCTGCAAAAAAAATTTAAAAATGATACAATCATAAAAATTTGTACTTCTGTTCCATGAATGAATCCACAGAACCTACAGAAGAAGGGAAAAAGTCGACGTCTTTGGTCAAAACTTCTGCAGCAGGCAGAAACATATTTCAGAGATCCTTGAGCAATGTCACATACTGTCCGTCTTGGTGTTACTAGGCATTTCTGCTTTTCCATCTGTCCGTCTATGAGCAAAAATCGATGCAGGCAAGCAAGCAAATCGACGAAATCAGCAAACACACACAATCACAGTGCAGCGTAAACTGAGGGCAGCAACAGTTTTCGAAAGCAACAAACCTACGTAGGAAAAATTTATGTGTAACGGTACAAAAAGATAGTAGAGTGTGTCAAGATGTCATATATATCTGTTTTTTTTTTTTTTTATTAAAAAGGTGTTAAGTACAAAAGATTCGACCACAACCTTATACTAACTATCGTTACTTCTTATACTAAACTGTAGAAGAGAGTGATATTCTAATTTCATTACAGCACATGCGGCATGCAAAGATGCTTATCGGACGCCCAAAAAAAAAAAAAATTTAATGGACTTACTTAAAAGGATGAATTTTAAGCTTTTAAACGATTTCATCACGATTGGGATTGGGTCCGATGTGACATGTTGCTGTACTGAGAAACTGTATAGAGAAAGTACTCAACAAGAGTTATTAGTACATCAAGTATACACGTGGGCTTGATTGAATCGCTGATCGCTGACCGTTGACCGCAATTACAATTAATTTAAAGTCAGCACTTCAATCTATCTTCGTAATTAAATTATTATCTGAATTTGTCTCATGACAACAGTGAATCCATTACGGGTCATCTAAAATTCGTCTAAAGTCACGGTCGATGTTATTTCTTTTTGTTTTCTCATCCGTAATTTATGAGAATTCTTTCGTTCCAGCAGATGGGCGGACATAAATACCCCTCTTTTTTGTTTTTGTGAAACTTTTATTTATCCCTAGAAAACTCCAAAGAATTTTTATTACTATTTTCATTTAAATTTTTATGGGGCGCATTAATGGCAGTTTGCTACGTTTTTCTTCTTTTTTTGTCCTTTTGTCATTGGAAGTGTTCGCTGTTCTATCATATATGTATGTGTTTGTATATGCATATGTTAAGTTAAAATTCTTAGAAAACTGATTGAACAACTTTTCGGGAAATTAAGGTGCCGGTGTTTAACAACCTTTAACTATAGTCATCGATTATTCGCAATTCGCTTAAATCCTCTCAGTCAAGCAAATCAAAGTGGAATTTCCAATGCTTTGCTCTTCTGTTTTGGGTAAAAATTTTACTTTCATAGAAATTGCTTGAAATTGTGGAATAAAACGTACGTCCCCAATGTCTATCATATTTCTGACCATCTGAAGTCGAAACAAGTAGGAAAACTATATGCAGGTGTTATGGAATCTGACAAAGGATTAAAAACATCTTTCGCTCTCTCTCTCCCTACCTACCTCTCTCAAAAAACTAAAAAAAAAAAAAAAAAAATTTAATATTATTCCGTGGGCGTGGCAAATATTTTTTTTATTTTTTTAAGATAAAAATGCAATTTTTTATCGTGTGTCTTTTCGCCTTCATAAGCAATAAGCAAAAAATTCCAAAAATGAAAAATTTTCTCATTTTATATTGTAGTGTAGGCGTGTCGTATGATCGATTTGGAATACTTTGAAAATTTTTTGCCAACTTTAAAGCCGATAACTTCATGTTTGTGATGAAGAGAACGTTTACAAA
>KK502439.1:935267-1040049 GCA_000688735.1 Glossina austeni | reverse complement strand
GTACAATAAGATGGTAATGACTTTCGTTCGTCGAAAGCATTTATTTAGATTTTTTTTTTTCTTTTTGCATTTTTGCTAAAAAGCAAAGATGACAAGTAATAGTTGTTCGTGCAAAAATTATCTTTTTCTAGCAGAAGATATCTCACTTGAAGAAGAAAAACTTCAAAATATAATTAAAAAAAACGAAAAAAAACATTTACTCTATTAACATGTTCGTATCACATTTCTAGCTATGCCACGTGCAATACTACCAAATATTAATGAACAAAAAAAACAAAAACAAAATATATATATACATGTAAAGCAAGTAGAAACGTTATCGCCGGGTAAGGCCGACCATTATATAACTTACATCACTTCACATAACACAATTTTTCATAGATTTGTTTTCATGTGAGAGCATACTTTCCATAAAAACTCATATATTCGAGTGTGGACAGAGTGTCAACTGTACGCGATCCAAATTTAGCGAATTTGATTTTCTTTTTATACCCGTCACCAAACGATGAGAGGATGACGCTTCGTTTGTCAAAAACGTTTACAATGCCCAGAACGAAAATTCAAAGACCCCAAAGAGCGCAGAGTCTGTCCGTCTGTACGTCTGTTCGTTTGTGTAAATATAAATATTTACCTAGATGCAACAATGAACCTAAGGCCTTTGCGCTTGCCAGAAACATTGTAACTGCTTTCATACAAATTGTGCCAAATCAGTCGAAGGACACGCCTATACTGTCGCGTAAACTGGGAATAACTCTATTTTCTAGAGGGGAAAAAACTGTTTTTTTGCTCACAAACCAATGAAAATATGAACGCATCACGTATGGGCGATGTTGTAGTGCATGTACCAAAATGCGAAAGATCGGCCACGCCCACCCAATTTCATAGTATATTATAATATAAATTTTTTTCGAAACCTTTATAAGCAAACAAAGTTCAAAAACCCCATAAAATATATGAAATCTTGGCTACTTTCAAATGCGGAATGAGCCTACACATGTCCATCCGCCCGTCTGCCTAGCTGTGTGGTAGTATATGAAAATAACCCAAACTGGTCGAAGGACAGCACGCTATGCAACGAATGACATATAAATTTCCTCTTTTATCTTGAAAATAGAAAACGTCAGGCGCGCCCATCCGATATTGTAGTATATGAAAATTTCCTTCTGTCCCTGTTTTTTAGTCTTTCTTAGGATAGTGGTGATGGATCACAGCTGAATATAATTTTCGTACTTGTTTTTGTGTTGCACGTACTTTAGAACAACTGTTCCCTTGACACAGCCCCCGCAGCGACGGCAGGTGTTTATTTTTTCAGACAACAAATGCCGGCATACATTTGTGTGAACAACATGTAAGGGCTTATTTAAGGTACAAAATACGTATTAGGGAAACATTTCCGAGTTATTAAGGACAGACAGTAGCATGAATTATTTCCGGACTCTGCGAGGCCCCAGTTGAGAGTTGAGCAGCATAAAAACAAAGAAAATGATTTTCCTTAAACAATCTCCTACGGCCAGACATGCACGGTACCTCCCTTTCTTCTACAAAAGAACCAACAAAATAATAGTTAGAAGAAAAAACAAAAAGGCAACCGATTCCCATGGAATTCAATAACTGGCCATGTAATCAACGCTTTTCAGGAAACTGTAGTTTTCTCCTTTATGTGGACATGATTAATAACTTGCAACTGAAAGGGAAACACGAAACGTATGCTAAAAATTTTCCACAATTGCATCCACTGACTGACCACAATCACCCAAGCGGCGTGACTGGCACGAGCAGTAACTTCGACACCAGCATTTACCGAACAACAAAAACGTGCAAAATAACTAACTCTGACACATACATAAGAACCACATAATAAAATCTGTCTGATTTTATGATAAATGATACTAAGGCATCAACAATCAGTATCGCGGCTTCCACTCCCCTTCGTGTCCCTTCATGAAACACGAGTATGCCTGCGGGATTTTCAACATATTTCAAATACAAGAGAGAAAAAAGGCAGTGCAGAACACTTTTCGGCATGCAAAGAAATATATTGCAAATGTCCTTACAATCACACAAACAAAATGCATTCACTGCCTTTGCATGTATGACGGAAGATAAAGATAAAGTCAATCACACACATAAAAATCCTGAAACAAATGTACAAAACAAAAGCGTGCGGCTACGTAGATAGGTGGAGATATGCATGTGCGCCACCATGTATGGAATTAACGAATACACCATGCATCGTACATATATGTTGCGGGTAAACCAATGCCGCATTATTACCATAATTGTTGATGACGTTGCCAGAAATAGCAGCGACTGCATTTGAGCAGTCACTTGCATTAAACAATTCATTTAATTTAACGAAAACATGCGCTCACGTTTTCAAAATCTAGATCCGTGGGTTGAGGTTTTCGCCGTCCTATCAAGACACATCCGGAAGACGACAAAGTGGCGACAGAACTACTTTCTAGTATACCGATCGATATTCAGAAAGTGACTCTGAATCGATCTAAGCCTGCCTGCCTGCGTGTCTGTCCGTCTGTCCATGTGATTCATTGCCAAGACTGCATTTTTTTATTAGCAGATATCCCGAAAACGTTGACTTGCCATAATCGCTATACTTGCCGGTCGTTACTACTGCTTACGTTGGGAATCTATTTGAAAATTAATCCGAGACTTATCTAAAAAAAAAATGTGCATATTAATGAAAATAGAAAAATAGTGTATAAGCAGTATAGAAAAGCGTAATAGAGGACAATTTCTATGATAACATCCTGTCATCATGGAACATGGAATTATCGTGAAGTTGAATTTGTCGTTTTATAGAGATGCTCCATGCCGGGGAAACAGTCGAGCAGTTCCCACTCAGATAATTTCACATATTCACAACTGAGAGAACTTCATGTGCACATCTTGACGAACACAAGGGAAATTTTTTAAAGAAATTTCATTATCAGAACTTACCTTAACTGTCACTACTACTGTCACACAAAAGCAATATAATTAATAAACTTAGTCACTGCCTGTAAGCAAACGATTGCAGCTTTACTTGTTGTATAATTTCAAGTTTCTTAAATGCACGCACTTATGACGACTATCTGATTAGCTTGTTTTTATACTACTACGAGTGCGTTGTTTGAACCGTTTAATGTATCAAATTCTTTAGTTTTACTTCAATTTTGAAAATCGTATTAATTCAGCTCAGACGTTCAAAGTCGGTAACCGATCGATTTAAATGAATTTGTTACGGTTTTCTCATTTTGCACCAATCACCCAGGAAGGAGGGATATATTCGTTTTGTTAAAACGTTTACAACACTCGGAAGGGAAGCTTCATCGAATCGATTTAGGCATGTCCATCTATGCATCTGTGTGTGTATATATTCTGGCCACAAAAATGCAGCTATCAACTTCAAATTTGGCAGAAACATTGAAAGTGCTTGCAGGCCAGTTAGTATTGAAAAGGGATCACATCGATCGAATAGCACACCTGCAGTACTCTGTAAAGTGAGAACCCCTCCGTTTTTCCAAATGAATACAAAATTTTTTTTTTCCCCATTACTCATAGACACAGCAGCAGATAAGTCTACAAAAATTTTAACTTACCCTCTATGGGCAATGCATTGATCATCCCTACCCAATTTTATAGTGCGTCACGTGTGTAGCATGCACTTATATGTAACACAGAATCACAGCATTAAGCTTCAAGAGCCTCATGAATTATAAAAATCACTTATTTGTGTCCGTCTGGCCGACTGTCCAACTGTGTAGTATCCATGGTAAATATTCTTCTGCTCGCAAAAATGAGGACATCGCTTACAAACGTGCAGAAGAATTTCAAAATGGCCCAAATCGATCAAACGTCACGCCTATAACGTCCACACACCTGTACAAGAAACACTGTAATCAGTTTTGATTTTCGTGTTTTTTGCCGCTTACTCATAAACTACAACACATACACCGTATGTAAATTTCCACTTTTATCCTTAAAATGGGAGAAATGAAGAATGGAAAATCAGCCGCGTCCGTCCCGTATACTACAGTATGAAAAATTATTCTTTCCTTTTTCTACTTCTTTTTAACGATAACGGTGATGGCTTTGTAATATATTCAGTCACGAACGAATATGCCCGTTTTTCTTTACAATGGCTTGGGATTCATAAAATTGACGTACGTTATCCGAATTCAGCGAGATTGAATTTTATTTATGTCCAATGATCATTATGCAAGAATTTTTATCAAGAAATTACAACATGTCGTCTTATAATGACTTATGAAAATAAGATATTATATGGGGAGTGGTCGAAAAAATGGACGCATTTTCAATAGCGTTCGTCCTTGGAACAAAAACAAGGCAGTGCACCAGATTCCATCAAAATATTCGAAAATTGTGACCTGTAGATTACACACAATAATACATGGATGGACAGACAGACAGATTTGGATTGGCGTAATATTAGGTGAACCTATCTCAAAGAAGTTTTGATCCTCTTTCAGTGCATTAAATATATAACTAACTAACCTGAAGCAAAGCAAGCAAGCTTAGTAAGGCTGAAGTATAACCCATGCCTTTGGGAACATCGTTGAATTTAATTTAAATAAACAACAAAAAAAAAAAAAACGCTCAGCAGTTGAGCTACACTAGTGTTAGTGTACCGCAACCGATCCGAGAATGAACCTGAATTTACGCTAATGGATGTTATTATCATAGAGATCTGCACTTTTGCACTTCCACGCACATATATCTATTTCACTTCAGTGGTAGTACGAAGAAAAAGCGGTATTTCTTTTTTCTCGGTTTCATGATATATTCATTTAATGATTTCATTGTTATTATCAATCAATAAGATTATTTTGTTTTCACACTACATTTTTCCAACACTGAGATACTTCTTGTACAATATATATATACTCTTACTTAAGAACTAAAGGAAAAAATTTCTATATATATATATATATATATATATATATATATATATATATATATATATATATGTATTATTTATATGTGTATAAATGTATTGATCGATATATCAACATTAACTAAAGCTAAAATATACATATTAAAGTGTCAGTGTGTCTGCGTATTTGTTTTGTAGTATCGCTTACGATATTCGTGATTATTTTGTGTGAATGCGCGATTAAATCAATTAACGACAACGGGATACTTTCGTACTTTTCAAAAAAGTTCGGCTGTTTTCTTTCTTTCTCTCTTTACTTTTTTTTTTTTCTTCTTTTTTTTAAGCTAAAGAATTTAATTTTAATTACAATTATCTGTGGGTGTTATGTAAATGATGAAATATTGTTGTTGTTTACGGGCATTACATGTGAAAAGTTTCTGATTTAAACGTTTAAACAAAAAAAGTAATAATAATAATATTAATAATAATAATAATAATAATAACAATTTATATGTGTTCATATGTTTTATGCATATTTTTGTTTTATTTTTTTTCTTAATAATTCAATAATATTATGCTTTAAAATAATTTAAAAAATTATTTTTGTTTATATACAAGAATTATTTGTGTTTTTATTACTACTTAATAATAAATTATTATTAGATTGATTTGCTTTCCGTTCTTTCGTTAATTCAATAATTACGTAATATTTATGCAATTAAAATATTAATAATGATTTTGAGATTTAAAAAAAACTATTGCAGAAATAATCATTTTCTCGATTGGATACAAAAATGTGAATAAAAATCTAATGATTAATTTTGTTAAAAAAAAAAAAAAACATTTTTAAGTTAATATTAAAGAGCATTTGACATTTTTTCATTTTCTTCATTTTCGTCGCAAATGTTTAACATTTTCTTGGCTTTTTAGATTTAGATAAATGGAATATGAAATCAAAATTCATCTATATATGTATATATATATATATATATATATATATATATGTATATATTATATTCGTTTTGAAACGAAAATATTTTTTTGGAGATTAAAAGGGCCCTCTCTTAACAGTAAAAGTAATTTTATGCAAAATTTATATGTGGACATGAGAAGTGATGTTTAATTAAAAATATATAACTAATAACACGAATAACACTCACTAGTAGTTCAACGACTTTTAATTAGCTGAACGGAAAGTTTACGTTTTTGCCAACGTAGGTTTGGACAGATATTCTCAATTATCATTGATTTGAGCGGACAAACAGTGAAAACCTTTTAATCTTAGGACAATGGCGTATACAAAAAAATGTATGTATAATCATCAATAGTTAACTTAAAAACAAAACAAAAAAAGGAAAATAAAAGAAATTGTAAAAACAATAAAATTTAAATAAATAAAAATGGGAAATTTTTTTTATGTACACATTAAAAAAAAAAAAAGAAAAGAAACTCGCTTTTTGTTTATTTAGAGCAGACTTGACTTTAGAGATTATGTAAAGTTCTTATATGAACAACATTTCCATTATATATGTTATGACTTTATGCCGGTGTTTTATGCGAATGGAAATGCTTTTCAGTTTCGATACCCATAACTGGAGAAGTTTCTTTCTTATTCGTTCATATAAATGAACAGGACACATCTTTTGTCCTCATAATCGCAGATACGATTTATTAGAAACGAAAGCTTGAGCCAGGCATTTGGCTTAGTTACAATGCCTCGATATATTCGTTTTTCTCTTCGGTTTTCTTAAAAAAAACTCCGTGATAGGTAGGGTATCTTAGCTTTGCCCTAAAGCAATTATAATTTTTGCAATTATTCTGAGGTTCAAAGAGATATTTGGACTTTTAGTATTGTTTTTGATCTGATTTTAAATATATGGTTAAATGTGGTTTGGGGGAATGGGAATTTGAATGCTAGAGGATTAGAGTAAAACAGGTTTCTATACTACGACATTTATGCATATATTATAATTATATTTACAGGGACATGTTATTACGACGTCCATTGACTTTATTTACTAAATTGCAGATTTTTAAGGCCGGTCCAAGTTTAAGACCCATGTATTTCATCATCATCTCCGTGGTTAACAATAACAAGGCTTTGCCATCAATTTCCTAAAATTAGTAAAATAAGAGAAATTGTTAATAATTTGAAGAGCTTTTAATGTAATTTAAAAAATATCTGACACTACATGCAAACCCTGAAACCTTTTTTTATATATAGGTAAAGATTAACTGCGATTAACACTTTTTTCCTCATGACTATATCTTTTTAATGTATATAATAATTTGTTCTTCTGAATACAATTTTTATGAATACAACAAAGATCAGCTATAAAGAAATGCCAAATGGCCGAATGGAAGTGTTGTTCAATTATTCTAGAGACTTACAAATAATAATAATAAATCCCTTAATACTTTAACACTGTGGGTAATTTTTTATTTAAAAACAAGTAAGAACATTATAGTCGAGCAAGGCCGGCCATTAAATACCCTACACTACATTGTCTAACACAATTCTTATTTTTATTATAGAACACAAAAATGATATCCTGTTTCTTTTTCATGTCAATATTTATGGGGAAGCGGGTCCAAACGCAACCTGATTTAGCACAAGTTTAATCTTTACATAGGCTAGGATCCAAAAATAGGCGTAGATGATCCAAATATTTCAGATTTTTCATTTTTGTATGAGATTACTATAACATTATATGTCAGTTTCCATCACCACATATTCAACTCTGCAAAGAATTAATTTTTATTAGGGTAGGATCTAAAAAATAAGCTGAGATGGTCCAAATTTGGTACAATCAATTTTTTTATATTAAATTGCTATTATGATATAATTTCCATCGTGAAGCACTGAAAATTATACCTTTTTGTCGTGTAAACTTCAGTGCTCGTTTTATGAGGGGATTCAAAAATTGCCACAGCTGGCCCAAGCGTCTCATACCAATTTAAAATGCCGAAATACTACTACTTAACCACTTTTGTCGAGAAATTTTGAAAATTACAATTTTTTTCCATAAACGACTTTTCAGAATAGGGCGTTATATAGGGACTGGTCGAAAAAGTGGACCGATCCATGCCATTTGCATATCGTCTTTGGACCATAACACGTCACTGTACCAAATTTCGTCGAAATACTTCAAAAATTACGACCGAAAGTCTGACCATAAATTTACATGAGCAGACATTGCACGGACAGACGCACAGACAGGCTTAGATCAATTCAGATTATGATTCTGAATCGATCGATGTAATAGAAGGTGGGTCTATCTCAAGCCCTTCTGCGTGTTACATACGACCGCACTGAGTTAATATACCCTGTATCACAACCGGTGTAGAGTGTAATTAAAATAAATAACTGAAATACTCTGACAAGTGCAAATTTTAAGGATGATATAGTTTTTCTCTTTCTCTGCCTAATCTTTTCCTCTGTGGGGAATCATTATAGCATCAGCAGCCCTGCTGCTGCAGAATTTTAAAATCCTAAGAGCGCTTTCATTAGGTTTACAATTTATTTAATGTTAGAACTATTGAAATCTGTTCACATTATCACAGACTTACATGTTTCCTGAAAAGATCACCATGCACAGCTAGCGTGCTATCATTCGTCTCAATAAATTGTATAACTTCTTCGATAGACCAATCACCGGGATGCGACCGCAGTGGCGGCAAAGCGGCCGTGGGTGCGTTTAAATTAACAGATATATTGGGCAAATGCGTAATTCCAGCGCCTCCTGCTCCAATATAGCTTGAAGTTGAAGCATGTACTATCGCGGCTGCGGGTGCAGCGGCCACTGTTGCCGTCGATGACGGTGATTGCGAAGCACAAAACGGTATCGAAACCGAAGTGGGCAAAGACGCGCTGGATGAGAGAGCTGAAGGAGATTTGTAAGTTGAAGTAGCAGCCGTAGCTATTATGCTGGACTGCTCTGGTTGTATTTCTGCGACCAGCGGCGCCAAATAATTTATTTTCGTATTATTGTTTCTATGATTAATGTTAATCGGATGCTTTTCACGTTCATCCTGCGGTGACGCCGATGAAGAAGAGGATGATGAAGCGGACGTCTGCAAAGATGATGTTGAGCCGTGATGATGTATGCGTACCTTCCTCAATACTTGAACTTGCGAACCGGTCTGAACAATGGGTAAATAAATAAAGTTACTTTTATATAAAAAAAAAACTATCTCATCTCTTTTAAAATTCTCACCTGCAACATCTCTCCATTGCCTGCGTTAGCATTTGGCTCAGTTTTAATGTGTACGGTGCCCGAAACATTGCTGTTAGTACTACTAGCACTGCTGTTACTGTCACTACGAATACTGCTGCTGATACTACCTGTATTGTTCCCTTCTGGTTTTGCGGATGGCGACGTGGCTACTGGAGGTGAGGAGGACGACGTTGGATTGCTATTGTTATTATTGGTAACGGAAGTTGTCTCCGCTGGCCCGCTCTCATCTCCATTGTTTAAAACAGTTGCAATATGTACAGTCGCCGTCGTCGAAGTGGGCGCTTCTTGCTTAATATTAACCTTCTCCGAAGTTGTTTGAAGTTTGCTGCGCTTTTCAGGTACCACCGGGGATGCAGTGCCTCCCGATGTTTGACTATTATGTCTTTTTTTCGAATTCGCACATTTCTCACAATCTTCAGTATCAGGTGTAAGCGATATTAAGTTGGAGCATGCCCCGCATGTTGTGCATAAAGTTTCAATGAATTGTGCTAAACTCTCATCATCCTTCATACGTAATGGTGACGGAATTTTAACCTAAAAGATGAAACAAACAATTAGCAAAAAACGATTATTTGATTACCTGCACTTACCGTAAAATTCTTACCCGCCGCTGTGACTATGTGCACATCGCCGTCCAAAGCAAATAATAGTTTAGACAATTGTTGTGTATCTGTACTGGCAGCCAGTACTTCTTGCAAACATAACTTAGCGAGAGTTTGATGTGTAGGCCCCGTGACCATTGATGGTAGCTTAGAGCTATTAATAAAAGGTCCACCTTTACAATTAGTGTGGAAATGGGCTGTTACAGGTGATGCCGGCACCATTGCGTCTGATTCTTGTATGAAGGTGTAACGTTGTCGAGGGCTGCGGTGTTTACTCGAGTTGGAATCCATGCGTGATTTATGACCCGGCGGTTGCATAGGATGACAACTACGGGCACACCAACCCACGGGGAAAATATCCCGTGAGTTGTAACTGCACCAATAGTCAAACGCTCCACGCCACCCATCGAATGTCACATGGATTTGGTCGTCTTTGATCGCATCAACTGTTGCACAGCAAATCAGTTGAGGATTCTTCTTGTCGACCGCCTCGAGCTTTTGGCCCACACAAAAGAGATTTTCCTTAGGATTAGCTGGTTCCGGTTGGAAAATCGCTTCCGGTGCCACCATGGCATTGTTGAGTATCTTGCACAGGTAGCCGGGCCAGCTGGAGGCATTCATGCGAAAACCAAGTGGTGGTTGCAACATACCGCCGTTTTTCTCACAATGACCAATCGCATGGATCTCATTCGAATCGACTAAACGCCAAAAGTCGTTCTGACTGTCACTACCGTCTAGACGCAAACGTAAACGTGAACCCAGTACACCCACTACCGTAGCTATGCAAGTGGAAGTAACATTACGCGGATCTAAAGCCTCAAGTTTCATACCGATTTTAAAGTCGTTAACGGGCGGATTACCAGCCTGTTTAAAACAAGCTGCAGGAGCAGCCGCGCTACCCGTTTCCTGCAATTTATTGAAACGAGTATTATAAAAACATTAAAAATAAATTCCTTTAATAACTTTTTACCTCCAAATATGCGTCCCAATTGAAAACATGAAAACTTTCATACTGAAAAGGTCCAGTCGGAATGCATGAGCCACCACCACCCATAGCTTTGCTACGCTCTGAATCCCCTCTAGCCCCGTTATTAACAGACCGCGTGGAACCATTCTTTTTCTGATGTTTATTCATGCACATCAGCGAGCAGAATTCCTTATTAGGTGCTCCATCGCGTATAACGTTATCACACTGTGCACAAGCGCCTTTACTGTAGGCCTTGCGAAACTCGGCTATACATGTTTCCGAACAGAATTCCTTTTTGCCATTTTGAGTGGGTAAGACATACTGCAGCAATTGTTTGCTTTCCGCACACCACGTACAAGTAGCACGTTTGGCGGGACGGCCGCGCGATCTTTGATTTACTGATTGCCCCGTTGAAGTCGGCGTCGTGGCCACTGCTGATGACGAAACTCCGTTACTATTGCTGCCATTGCTATGAGTGCTGCCGCCACTAGTGGATTCCCGTCCACCGCCGGACATATCTGTGTTGAATTTTAATATTGAAGACAATTAAACAATTAAAGCACGCAGTAAAATTTTGAAATTACTCCTTTTAGCGGTCGCCGTTTATTTTGTGGTGTTTTTTTTTTATAAAGATTGCGATTTATCCTTCTTCTATCAAATTTTTGCTTACGTTTATTTTGAGCATAAAATAAACTACGAAAATCTTTTCCAGAATAAATAAATAAAATATTTTCCCTTAATTGCAATAGATATTAAATGTTATTTAATAGTTCATATTTAATAACTTAATCAATTGGTTTATCTTTGCGTAAATCCAACCACGTATTTTGCCAAAAGTTTATCGCATTTTTTTAATCACTGCACCGCTAACTTTTTTCACGATGCCGTTTATGTTATCATATTATCGGCTATCTCTTTTCAGCACACGTTAACCTATAGCAAAGCAATTGCTAACAGTATGTAATGCTGCTTCTTTTCTCGTAAGTCACGTAATTTTCATTTTTTCGATTTAACATTTCCAATTAGTTTAATAAAAAAAATGTTTGCAATTGTTGTTTAAGTTGAAATAAAAGATACATTCTTAAATTCCATTAATACATATTAAATTATTTAATTCGATTTATGAAGAAAATTCACGTTTTCTCAGACATTTTACAGAATGCAACACAATTCAACGCCATTTTTGTTTTTTCTTTACCAATGTGTACAGTGTTGCTAATAAGAGCGTAAATTTGGAACATTACCACCTGTTGGGATAAGTAAATTAAATGCAATGATAGCGGCAACTCCACAAAATGAAAGCTATAATCCTGCAATAAAGCCTCAAAGCAACTACCAACTGAAAGATGGCGTTTTAAATAATACTAATTAAATTTATTCGAATTTTAATTAGGACGACCATTGCAAAAAAAATTTGGAAACTAATTATAAATAAGTGTAGTCCATTAAAATAATAATTGTGCATATTTTACTCTCATATTTTGCAATATTATCAACATTGCATGTCCATGCAGAAAAGAATACATTTTGCATAATGCTTTCTGCGTCTTTTTTTCGTTTGAATTGTGATACATCATGAATTCCGGCTTTAAAGCTTTAAAGTGATTGTAAGTTTTGTGATGAAATCTGATATTTAAAAACCAATACATGTATACATTTCGACCATTTCCTCCTACGTATACATGATTATCGTAATCTGTACAGGATATGTGAAAAATTTTGTACGTAAACTGCAGAGATTTTATGATGCTCCAATTTCATTATAAGAGCAAGTGTAAAGAGCTTTAAGTTATTTATTACATTTATTACACACACACACACACATTATCATTATTATCGAGAGCAAAGAATGAATGCAGGCAGATACCTCGCATAAACAATCAAAACTTATGGAATTTGCTTAACCGGATAAAAAATAAAATTTTTACGCATAACATAAGAACATTAGCATAAAGTATTTTGCAACAGAATTCGATTGCGCACACATGTTAAAAGGGTAAGAATTCATCTCCGCCAATTATTAACATTTTCATACCCATCATGAATCAAGGATGAATGGCATATTAATTTTGTCAAGAAGAAAGCGCCAGAAATTCCATATATATATAAATATATTCCTTATCAGCATCGAACTCCAAATCGATTTAAGCAGGTCCGTCTGTGTGTCTGTCCATTGTAAACATTCCCCTGGCCGCAAAAATGAGGCTATCGACTTCAAATTTGGCAGAAACATTCGAAGTTCTTGCACGCAGGTTGGTATTAAAAATGGGCGAAATCAGTCGAAGGACACGGAATAAACAATTGTTTTTTTTCTTATTACTCGTAAACTATAGCAGATAAATGAGCGCATTTTCTATGGTCGACGCTGCACCTTCACAAAAATTAACCACGCCTTCCCAATATTATACTGTTTGAAACTGTAATTTTTTTTCAATCCTTTTATAAGGCGCAGAAACAGGCTGCAAAAATCCCATAAATTATATAAATTCTTGGGCAGGTTCATATTTTGGAATGCACCTGAACATGTCCGTCTATGCGTCTTTCTATCTGTCTGTCTGTCCAACTGTGTAGTGGATGTGATATACATTCTTCCGTTGGCGAAAATGAAGATATCGCCTAACAATTTCTAAAAGATTTTGGGAACGACTGAAACTTTTCAAAGTGCACGCCTGCGAAGCCCACAACCCTATATGACACTTACTTATACTATACTACTGCTATAAATAGAAAATAGAAAATATAAATAGAAAAAAATCAGCCACGCCTTATAGGGCATTTTGTTTTTTTCGTCTTTTGTAGGATAATGGTGATGGGCATAAAAGATTCGGTCACGATCGAATATTATTTTCTTACTTGTTTATAAATTGAAGTTTCAGTTTCAGTTTAAGTTTATTAATTAATAATTAATCATTAAATAATTGCAAAATAGTTTTGCGTAACTCAAACAATTATATAATAGAAGAAAATTAAACATAATTCCATAATGCAGCTCTGAAGCTACGCACACTAACCATAGCCTTGATATTAAATGGCAACGAGTTTCATGGCCTTGCAACGTTGATCAAAAACAGTCTTGATCGGATCTGGAAGAATTAAAATCGCCGAGTGTCAGGATCTGACGAAACGGATTTTCTTGAACCAGTACGGAAAGAGCTTGTGAACGAAGATCGAATCTCTCTGTCCGTCCGTCCGTTCCTTGTATGCTCTCTTGTTCAACTTATAGGTTGTAATTTTCGAGATATTCTGATGAAATTTAGTACATCGCACTGCTACATACCGCCCAAGAGCGAACATACATTTACACATTTCAGATAACATTTTAAATATATAATCCCTTTATATATCTACTAACATGTAGTGACATGTAGTTTTAACCTCTTTGCTGAAAAGTGAGGGCACTTCAAGAGCTTAAGGTCGAGCTATTATTTTTGTGTTTTTTACCAAATTTGATTGATTGATTGATTGAAATCCTTGACATTTCATGAATAAGAACAATTCGTCCCAAGACGTGTATATAACTATTTTTACTTCTTTGCATGAAAGAATAACAAAAAAAAAGCTTTTGATAAACGCCTTTCGAAGGTGCTTGTGCCCGATGCTCGACCTCGCAGACCATTGGGGAAGCGAAAGTTAAAAGACATTTCCGGCTGTACTACAGGGTATCACGACGTTATGCAACAATTTTATTCAGCTTTTTTTCAAAATGCAACAAATTGGAAATTAATTGAAATAAATCAAATCTTCCGGATGAGTGAACAAAATTATGATTAAAAGGAAAAAATTAAATAAATGTATTGCAACATTTTGGAGAGAGAGAGAGAGAGAGAGATAGAGAGAAAGAAAGAGATATTACACACGCGTAGGATATAACTTTTATTTGACGTACATACGCGTTACTTTTTGTATCGAACTACGAACGACGGACTTATATTCATTTCGCCGAAACGTTTGCAACATCCACAAGAAGGCTTAAGAGGTTTCATAGCACTTTCCTAATCAGTATCAAATAAAGTATCGATCGAAGTGCGCCGCCGTCCCTTCGTCATGGGTAAACATTCTCTTGGGCGTAAGTTTGGCTCACAAGTTGCGTTCAAAGGGTTCGTCCGCAGTGCAACATAAACGCTCTACTTCTTTGTTTTGAAAAGGGAAAAAAAACAAAAAAGCATTTTTTTCTCCTCACTATACTCTCCACTGATCGTTTTGTTTTTTTTTTTTACGTGTATGTCAGAGACCCTATAAAGTATATACATCGTTGATCAACGTGAAATTCTGAATTGATTTAGCCATGTCTGTCCGTCTGTACGTCTGTGTGGTGCTTGATGTTGGCTCTCTCTTGGTCGCAAAAATGAAGGTATCGACTTCAAACATGGTCGAAACATTGAAAATTTTTGCAGGCGAATTGCTATTGGAAACGGCCAAAATTGGTCAGGGCAGAAGCCCGCAGTGGATCATCAACTGAACGCAACTCCTTTTTTTTAACAAAAACTTGTATGGGTTCTGAGTAGGCTGAAATTTTTCACACGGGCCACTCTACCCCTTATGTGTAAATATAGAAAAGATCGGCCACGCCCACACAAGGATACACGCAAATTAAATTTTCCTTTTTTCACTTTTTTGAGGTTTTACGCTTACTTGTCATAAGGCAAACAGGACAAAACGTTTAAAACTATTTTGTACACTCCCCCAACGAAGATATATTATGTGCGTAAAGACGGATTCATTCCAACATGACTATGGCATGTGGATAATGCGATTAATTTTCTCCTGATAATGCCAGAGATATGGGTATCAAATAAAAGAGCTTGGAGAGTGGAATGCGAAAAGCATAGTAGTGAGTATGCGAGATTTGGCACCCGCCGAACATGACTTGTTTACTTGTTTTTAAAGTCCGAATACGATTAAAATATTTTCGTATATTCTATGGACGATCGGAAAGCACTAGAAGGAAAATGGGGAAGTCGTTCATCCAGAGTTTTCTTATTCGTCTCAAGCGTCGTTTTTGTTTCACGATTTCTCGTTTTTCTATTTTCTATAACAACATGTGATTACATGGGATTTTTAAAACAAAACCTCAGTCGGCAAAATCGGGAAGAGACTTTTCATCCGTTTGATTCGGTTGTTCACGGTATAAGTGAACATGATGATGAGTATATTTTTGTAATCCAAATGAGTTTTATAGTGAAATGTCCTTCAATCTGTTTGCACCACCACCTATGGTGTATACAATTGTGCGACGCGGCTGGTAACTCTATCTAAGATTACTTTTATCGTTGTTAATATTTCCGTGGTTTCGGTAGCAACAAAATCGCCCATAGTCTGGATATTTCATACGTTGACGATCTAATTCAAGGCCTTTCTTCAAAGTATGTCATCAGCTTGAGTAAGCATGTAAGTCGCTCGGCAATGTCTCTTCTAGAGATAAGAAGATTGGAAAGGTTTCGTATATTGGATTTTTATACCCATCTCCGAAGAATGAGGAGCACTGAGGAAGGGAGATCCTTACAAAACATATATATTCATGATCAGCCTCAAGTTCTAAATCAATGTTAGCATGTCCGTCTGTTCGTCTGCCCGACTGGTGTACTATCTGTGATAGACATTCTCCCGTTCAGGCACAAGTTTGCAAAAGAATTTGAAAATGAGCTGCGGCCGGTCAAACGATACACTTATGCAGCAAGAACTGCATGGACACCCAATGTTATGTATATAGAATATGAAAATTTCGTTTTTTTTAACCATCGCTTCTCGGTTGTAATATTTCTC
The DNA here is from genome assembly GCA_000688735.1 of Glossina austeni. Classification (NCBI taxonomy): domain Eukaryota; kingdom Metazoa; phylum Arthropoda; class Insecta; order Diptera; family Glossinidae; genus Glossina; species Glossina austeni. The sequence continues at coordinate 1,023,585 of KK502439.1, read as the reverse complement.
CCATTGGAATGCAATAGCGTTTGTCATTTTCCTCATCTTTCTATGCAGCATTTACTGTTTTATCTTTTGATACCATCAACAGTATGTGATAATAAGACTAAAACGCTTTGTCTACGCCAGTCATTTATTGGGAAATGTGTAATCTGATCGAGCGAGCTTCTGCTTCTCTAGTTATGGACAATATCACGGAAAAGTTGGAACTAAAGAGAAATCTACAATATTATGATCGACGTCTCTTAGTCCCAATCAAGATTAAAACATTTGGGAGCATTCGCTTGGGCCAAACAATTTCAATACACCAACCGATTCCAAAGAATTCTTCTTCTTTCTTAGTCTGCAATTGTTTGACTGCTTCGCGACTGCGTACACTTTTCCCTTGTTAAAGGAATCGCACTCGTAGACTACAACTAACCCTTCCCGGGTAATCTCAGGCGGAGAAAGGAAAAGAGTGAGAGAGAGAGAGAGAGAGACAGAGAGAGAGGCAGATGTAGGTCATTCATTAAAACAACTGGGCTCGAGGTCTAATTTTCTTTTCTAAAGTAGAGTCGATCTACATTATTAGCGCTCAACTTTTTTCTTAAACTGTAATAATAATAATAATAATAATAATAATAAAAATAATAATAGTAATAAAAATAATAATAATATGTTATTATTATTTAATAAAGAAAAAAACATTTGTCTTTAAAGGCAAGTTTCGTCATAGGGTTATGAGGAAAACAGTATTTCAGGGGCATACGCAGCCACATCTTTTACGATTCTTGGCTCCTTTGCAGGAAACCGAGGCCGATTTCCAATCTGCCGGTTATTTTTCTTAAAGATTTCTCGAATTTTAATCAAAAACATTTTTTGCTTATTTTGTCTTTTATGCGTGCGAAAATGCGTGGGGATAGATGAGCGCCTTTAATGAGGTGGGAGTAAAAATGTTTTTAATCATGTAGCGGATCTGTTATGCCATTTAATGAATTTGCATTGTTTGAGCTTTTGATGATCCAAACGTGCGCTTCACCGCATATGTTTCAACGACACAGATTACAGACAATAACGGTATTGACGTATAATAGATGACAATAAAGGAATGAAATGTGACATGTTTTTAATAACAAATATTTTAATAAGATTTTTAATTATAAAATCATTAAAGGAGTTTTTTTTTATTCCATACCTGTTGGAGTGTGCGTCACCCACAAACAATGGTACGGAGGGAATTTAAGCAATATTTGCATTTTTACATACACAAGCACTTGTGTAATGATTGTCAAATTCTGTCCCCCTCGACACACCAAAAGAAACTTGGCCCCTATTACGGTTTCTATTCCTATGGCATACATGTTTATATGTATGTGCGTGTGTGCATGTGTATGCAAGCAATTAGCATGAGCAACAAGAAGATGAGGCGGTAACAGTCGCTAGCAACATAAATTCATTCATAAATTTTTATTAGCATAGCATGTTTAGCAACATGTTGCTTAAGAGGTATTTCATAAAAAGCAACAGGATTTTCATTTGCCATTAATAGCACACACATCTGACACCCCCTGTAACACCCGCTGTAACAACAACGTTCGCATCCAACGTGCATACGCATCTTTCGCATCTTTGACGATGTTTGCTTAGCAGCTTTATTTCCCTTCCGGCACTACGCATGCTCTACAGCTTATTGTTGTCTTTGCTTAAAAATCGTGTTAATATCGTTCATACATACATACATGTATTTCATTCTATTTTCGTGTGTGTGTGTGTGTGTGTGTGTGTTCTCGTGCTACTAATACTTTGTTGTACATGGCAGTCAGTATTCGGCGACTCGGTTGGTGTTGTTTACCGTCATATAAAATAAAGCATTTGTTAAATTTTGTCCAGAGTTATCTTTGCAGTGTCAGCCTGTTGCGTTACCTGCTTGAGCAGAGAGTGAAAAAATAATTACGCCGCACGTACATATTTTGTCAATTTAGTTAGAAAAGTGTAAACAAGGGCGCCGAAAACCTTAAACGTCATATATTACGTGGTGGAGTACACGACTTCCCTAATTGCTTCTCTCCCGGTGGTCAGTAGTCGAAATCAGTTTCTATATATGTACACTCAACGGGGCGTGTAAATGTATTTAATACAAAAAAAAAAGAGCATCATTTATAATAACAAAAAACAAATTAATTGCTTTTCATCAAAACTCACTCAGTCACTCGCTCACTCAGCCCAACACACAAGACGGAAACTGAAGTCAACAATTTCATTAACTGTTTATTGTACACTTTTTTGTTGTTCTTTTGCTTTTTCCTCTAATCAGTAAACAAGATTTTCAAACATTTTGTTTTTATGCATTAGACATTCTCGTACCTCCACTACATTCTACACTACGTGTTCCCTCCCAATCGTATGCTTTAGTAAGCTACTTGTACGTGCGTTGTCATATATTTATATATGCATACATATACACATATATATATATAATTAACGGTGTATTATATTATCTAAAAAGAGAGATTTCCTAAAAAAAAAAAAAACGAAAAAAAAAAAAAAATTTCGGAAAATAAAATTTTTGCACTTTATCCTTACTTCAAACGTTTTAAGGACGCGCATATAAATTCCGTGGTAACGTCTATGGCATCTTCTTTTCTTCCGGCATCAGCATCAGCAAAACAAGTCTAAAGTGTTACGCAGCACAGCCATCGGAATAAACGAAATTCTATCAAATCAAAATTTATTTAATTGCATCCCGACTTTCGAAAGTTGATTTCATAAACTGTGCTTCAAGTGCGGTCCAAGGGTGAAAAGGGTGAAAAGAGTGATTAAGCAAAGACATCCTTTGGATAAAATTGTTGTTATTTTTGCAATTTTATTAAATCAAACGTAAGTAAGCGAAATTATTTAATGCACTTAGGTTTAATTAATAAATCATTTATAGCGTGTGTGTGTGTGCGTCGTCGAGTCAGTTTATGATAAAATAATATTCCCCAATGAAAAGCCAGGCGTTGATTGTTAATAACTTGACTCCGTCCAATTGTTTATCATTACAAGCAAGTGAAAAATTTAAGAAGGACTAACGTACCTTCCTACAGAAGATCGACGATATTCTATTCTATTCAAGGCGTAACAAAATTTTACCTTTTTTGCCCTTTTGGTAGAAAGACAAAGCGTAAAATGGTTAGAACTGTTCACGGAATCTGCCTCCTAAAGCTCATACTTCGACGATCATATTCTCCAGTGACGCCTCTTGCATCGATGGTAATTTTATTCTCTTTCTTCCAACTTTTCCGAGAAAGTATTGCGTTGAAGTCGCAATACACTCTGCTGTAGTCGAAAGATTCGCCTACGGCAAGGGTGAATATTAACGTACTTCAGCTCCATATTTCCTCGAGCTCGGGCTTACAACCTCGAATAATTCTGCTCTGCAAAGGTTCATAGGGATAGCACAAATATTTACACCGCTTGGGGAGAGAGAGAGATAGAGATAGATAGATAGATAGATAGATAGATAGATAGATAGAGAGAGAGAGAGAGAGAGAGAGAGAGAGAGAGGCGGAGAGAGGGGGGAGAGCGAGAGAGAGATAGAGAAAGAGAGAGATGCGATATTAACGTACTTTTGCCCCATACTTCCTCAAGCCCGGCGTTATCAGCTCGAATTATTCTTCGCTGCAAGGTTCATAGGGATAGCACACACATTTACACCATTTGGGGAGAGAGAGAAAGACGCGAGGGTGCATAGGGTGAGGTGGAAAGATCCCTACGTTTCGCAATTTCAAGAGATTCCTACATTTTTGCGACACGTCAGTCTCGTAGCGGATTTTATCCGCCCTTTCTAGGAAATCATTCCCTTTAGTGCCGTTATAAGGCCAACATATTCCCTTTTGCTTTTGAAAGGTCAGTCTTTTAAGGTTTATAATCCCAAACTTCAATATATTCCGTATAGACTACGCACTTAAAGCCTAAAGACTCTTTTTGGAAAAATTCCACGTACCTCCGACTTATTATAACCTATCCACATAAATACAAATTTATTTTTAAAGGCAGATAATTACGCATTAATTTTTTTTTGCGTCTTGTTTAATCACTGTTTTCTATTATTTTCATCATAGGTCCATACGTCTGCACGTCCCTCCAAGATTTCCTTCACTCTTCCCCTGCCGCCTTTCACCGTCCATTTGCTGTTCTTCAATGAATCTCTTTTCCCATCAGTCTGTATTTTTCTCAGTTCTTTTTCAATTGTTCTCTCTCTGTCCCCTTGCTTCTTCTGCTATACATTTCTTTTTTCTTTTTCTTTTTTGTTCTTTTTTCATTGTGTTTTTCTTATTTACCCATTCAAGTATCTTCCCTGGCGATCTAGTCCGCGAATCATTAGCCTTTGTGTGAGTTTATTATATCCTTCGTCCCTTTGCATTTCTGTCGTGTCTCCCCAAAAGGCGAAGCTTTTCATATAGAAACTATTCTGAAATTTTAATATTTTTTACTTTCTTCCGTTTCGAAAATACTTTCATTTTATAACCCATTGGTGATTAAATTAAAATAATTTTCTCGCAGCATCGTTAACCTGCCCTCTCTTCTTTGCATTCCATTATAATTTATCATCATTATTAGCATTAACATCAACATCAACGGCTGATAATATGAGTAAAATTATGATAATTAATTTTCTAAGAACATTTTTTCCAATTTAAACTAAGGAATAACTTGACGAGAGAAAGACACAAATTTCATGGAGAAAAACAAAAAAAAAAAAAAAAAAAAACCGAGATAATTATTTTCTTCATTTTTAGAAGGAAAATATTTTAATAAATTATCACGTAAAACACGTTATATGATGACAATGAGAGGAAAGCTAATTAAAATGATTTATTCGCCTGCAGTTATTCCATAAAAATGGGAAAAATTTCTTTTTTGAAAATCATATCCAAATATCGCAGTCATTGAGTGATGCAATGAAGATTTCGTGGACACATTCAAAAAGTTTATGTTCGTATGGATACACGTATAAGCAAATCTGCAATAACAAGTAGTTCGGTCGGGACCGAATCTTTTATACCCATCAGCGTTATCCTAAAAAAGACAAAAGAACTAAAAGAAGTAAAAGAAGTATTTCCGGGTATTGGAAATATTTCCATTATATCCCACTAAACAAGAAGATCCCGTGTAATCCACTCCACTTACATGCTTTAAACTGTTAAGCAAAATTGGCTATAGATACTTAAACCCAGAAATACTCATCCACGATTTCCCTAGAAATATATATATAACATATATATATATATGTATAAAATTATCTTCACATATCTACGTTTAACGTAACATATTTTGGTTAGATTTTAGACTTTGATTCATGTTTGTGGCATCGCGGTTACGATACGGAAGCAATATTTACCACAGTTTCCCTTTACACCCATAATTTCGTCAAAACGTTTGCAATGCTTGCGACAGAATAACATTCGCGTTAATCTAATAATTCCTGTATCTCTAGCCATTCGTGGTCATCCAGTTACCGCCCATGACTGCCTGTCACGAATATGTTGTGCTGACATCAATAAGCTTCAGTGCAATTTTTTGGAAGCAAATCGGAGAAGAAAGCAATTTTCCCCCCAACTTGGGTCGGATCAACTAAACTTGATCCCGTGATATGAGTGCTTTTTACAATAAACACATGGCGTCATGGCCAAGAAGAGATGTCATTTTAGGTTAGTCGCACGATCCTGCGATCTTTGAGTCAAGTGGTTTGATCCCGAACTCGAACTAAGAGCCTTTCACGCCCGGATGAAGCCATAATCGGCAGCGAATGATTACTTACTCTTGTTAGTGCCTGGTTCAAGCCTTTAATGAGACAATTGTAATTCCGTACGTACTTAGGTGAACGAGAAGGCGAAGCCCGTCATTCATTGCGAGTAATTTTATTTAAAATTTCTTATGAGAGATTTCCATTATTTGACGCGATCCATATCTGAAAAGCCCCTAAATTCAAGTTGTCATATAACATAAATCGTTGTATGCGTTGTGTGCAAATAATCCTAAAATCCTAAAGCAGCGGTCCGAACATCTCTTGTCGTTATGTATCGTTTAGGCTTGTTCACGCATATAATTAAATTTCTTTCTCTCTCGTTCAACTGGATTTAGTGCATCATCCTCAATGCTTGTACTTATTGCTTTTCAATTGAAACTTTCTTACTCTCGAACGTTTTAATGCGTTTACAATAAGTTTATATGTAAACTCTTTGCAAAGTTCATTTGTTTTATATAACGACAAGTCGTTAAGAACAAAAATTTTTAGAAAGAAAGAGAAAAAACTGTTTCATTGTTAAAGATGGGAAAAAGGCGGAAACCGATTTATAGACGCCTTAGTCATAAGTATACCTATCGCCATCATCTAGGAAAATAGTCACGCCATAGTTCCTTCATAGATCGGGCTTGCTTTGGCGGAAGTGCTTTGAAAGATTCGGTTGGTTTTGCTGGCTTCGTTGTGAGTTTTTTCAATTTATTTTACGCGTGTGCTTGAATTGATATTTTCACACTCCCCCTCCCTGTGTTCACGTGAAAATGTAAACGTGTAAATTTCAAGTTCCCATGACAAGGAACGAAGAATAAACCGATACACCCTAAGTCAACTCAGATGGATTCTCTTTACCTTAGTCAATGCGTTCCAAAGGCAAAGTAACAAAATTTACTTATGGGTATTCATCAACAGCTATCAGGCGATAAGGCTATCAATTAAAGATTTGGCTTTGAAAGTCTCATCGTTTTTAAATTTTTTAAGTTTGTCTGAGAGCATTTCTTGAGTTACATATGCCATATCTAGTGTTGTACCTGTTGTTATAATTTCCCTTACGCTACATATGACATGATAAAGTTATTATACCCAACATTTATTAGTGAAAATCTTGTACATGAAAGTGCTATGCAAACTATTTAAAAAGACCTTAGCATGCAAGCGAATAATGAGAATACAAATAAAAACTTATTAAGCGGAGACTGCAACCGATTTGAATGCTTCAAGGGATTATTTATCTCTTAAAGTGCTTCAAAATTACTTGTTTTGTTTTTTCGTTGTTGCTGTTTTTTTTTTCTTTTCTTTTTTCTCTTTTCACAAAAGTGAAAATATTTATCACAACACTGAAGTCTTTAGCAACGTTATCTACATAGTATAGGTTTTACAGCTCTTTGGGGGCCTGTTATAGAATATTTTTCTAAAACGGAATTAATTTGTTTGCTGAACGCCTTTGTTCTTATGCCCATCATCGGATATATTCACTTGGTCGAAACGTTTGCAACGTTCAGAAGAGGCCACACAAAGTATATATATTCTTGGTCAGCATCAAATTCTAAATCTATTTAAGCATGTCCGTCTGTGTGTCTGTCCGTCGTTGTAATGTCTGCTGCAAACATCCCCCTGGCCGCGAAAATCAAGCTATCAACTTCAAATTTGACAGAAACTTTGGAAGTTCTTGCAGGCAAGTTGCTATTGAAACTTCGGTCCAAATCGGTCGAAGGAAACGCCCACAGCAGCACCACGTAAACTAAGAATATCTTTGTTTATCAAAAGGAATGAAAATTGGATTTTTTGCACTTTACTCATAAACTATAGCAGATAAATGTACAAAAATTTGAAAGCATATTCTGTGCGTGCATTTGTGCACAACAATGGGAGAAGTTGACCACGCCTACTCAATATTATAGTGAATCAAAATTTAATTGTTTTTGCAATACGTTTATAACGCAGAGAAACAACCCCCAAAAACCCTATAAAGTATGTAAATTCTTGGCTCGTCTGTCCATCTGTCTGTTTGCGTAACTTTTTAGTATTTGTGATAACGATCCTCTCGTTAGCGAAAATGAAGATATCCCCTGAAAATTTACAAAAGAATTTCGAAGTGACGTAAACTTTTCAAGGCTACACCTGCAACCTGCACACCTGCATGCCTATGCGACACATAGTTTTGTTTTGAAAATAGAAGAAATCAACTGCGCCTGCTGCATATTATAGGCATAGGGCATGAAAGTTTAGTTCTTTTACTTCTTTTCTCTTTTGTAGGATAACGGTGTTGGGCATAAAATATTCGGCCACGACCGAATTTAATTTTCTTACTTGTTATATTTCGCACTCTTTTCTGCGATGGAAAAAGAAAAAATAATACTTTTGAAAATTTTTAATATTAACGATACAACCGGCGACTATTCCATACGCTTACCAAGAAATTCAGTTCAATGCCTCTCTCTAATGCAAGATTTACGCATTTCATGATTTTCGCTATACGTTAAAGCTGCCCATCAGTAATTATTTTTTCGATACAAGCGAAGTAAGCTTTTGTTTTGAAAAAAATTTTTGATACCAAATTCGTTGAGCACAATCTTTTTGCTAAATGAATGCAATAATTCCATAATACACTTTGGATGGATTTTCTATGTGTCACTTAATTGATTGGAAACATTCTGACAATAACTTTTTTGTATGGTTATTATGGTCTACATTTGTAGATAAGTTTTTGAATACTAATTTCGTATTGATAGTAAACTAAAGTGCTTTGCCTACCTATGTTGGTATGTCTGTTTGCAAGCAGTAAAATTGAGATGACCTTTCCAAATGATCTCCATAATTATCTACTGCTATACCTTCCCCACTTAATGAGGACTTGACCTTGAATTTGAAGTTAACTAACAGTGACAGTGCGATAGCAAGAGTCTCTTAATACTAAATGACAGGTCGTTGGGACATCAATATCTTCCTCTAAGAGAATCCGAGTTTCTGGATGTTAACCAAACGAAAGCAGTTACAATGTAATGTCCTAAGACAGCTTAAAAATGAGTTTTGAATGTTTTCATACGTCGTCATAGGTTCAACCTGCCGTAAACTAAAGCCAGCAACGGCGGGTACTTCGTTCCTGGTGAGCATTCTGCACATAGATAACGTTTTCATGTTCGTGTTTTGAAAATACACACTGATGCCGGTAGAAAGGAGGAACCTGAGATTATGTCTTATAGTCCCCACATTTATGCTTAAACGTCGGAATACCAAAGAAAGCATACAAAGATGACAAGAAACCGGTTTATGATTAGTGATCGATTTGTGATCGATTGCTGTCTGAATAAGGCTGTGTTTTGCTCTGCCATGACCGCCTGATCAAGAGCTAGACGAGTATGACTTAATGATTATTCCCTCACACACCCTAATTAAGAATATATCTATGTATCTGGGGGAGTGTCTATGGTCGCAAAACAAAAGCAAAAAAAAAAAAAATGAAATCTTATTTAATTTGAAATTTTTTTTAATATGAAATTTGATTTAAATGCTTAAATGCGTTTTTTTTAATAAATAATAAAATTATTTTATTTAAATGCTTCTTATTTTTTTTTTCGTTTCATAAACAAAAAAGATGAAAACTCAAATTAATTTTACGTTACTCCTCGCTGGTCCAAATACGTGCCATATCGTTTATGTAAATCTGAAAACAACAAACACTACTTAAAACAAAAAACCGCACTTATATACATATATATAAAGATTTCTTATGTTTTCGTTTACCCGGAAGCTATAAACGCTACTTGACAACACTGACAAATTGCACAATAACGTTGCATGAATTGCACTCAAACGACGATGATTGCAAGCGAAATATTTGCTCCATTAAATGCGACGCAAAGATTTTTATGTGGTCATCAGCAAATAACCCGAAAACAAAGAGGAAAGCAATACCTTAAGGAGCGCAAGGTCGGCAATAGTATGATGGACTGCTTTAAAAATAATTTAACTCATACTTATAAGTAAATAAGACAAAAACAATAAAAAAAAAACTGAAGAATATTAATTTTTCCATAAAATCTCTGTCTCGAGCGAAAAATAGATCTTAAATTTCCTAACACATTACTTGGTAAATACATACATACTTGGTAAACAATACAATACAATAAACATAACATGAGCCTAAGGAGCAAAGGCTTTCTTTAGAAACGAACTATTTTGGAAAAACAAGTACGAACGTTACGGTCGAGCGGGGCCCTGCACCACTGCACCTAACACAGTATAGTAATGCGATTATGTTACCTTACGTTACACGGCACCTTCATGTAAAGGTATAGTCTTCATGGAGCATGGTCAAAACAGCGCATGGTGTGAACCAATTTTCAGTTTCCATCATAAACAATACATTTTCTGTTCATACAAGAGCCCGCATTTCGCGACAACCTTAGGGTCTATGTGATTCAAGTTCTTTGCCGTTACTATGTTTGCCAAGTTGCTCCTAAGAATCTATTCTCGTTAAAAAATATGAAAAAATTAAATCACTTTCTGAAGGCCTTACAACTAATGTGAAATCCAATATGGAAAGGGATCCGAGGAATAGCCTCATGTCGTTCAAAGTTGATCCATTTAATTTTTGTGCCAAACTGCTCCCCTGAACAAATTTGCATCACAAAGCATTAACGATTAGGACTTTTTGACATATAAGAGTTTGCATTCCCTAAAAATCCTTATAGGGCGGTGATATCGACAATATAGACCTATGGGGTCCAAATTCGTTAGGGTTGACCTCTTTGTCAAATTACAATTATGAACCAATTTTCACTACAAAATATTAAAAATTACACCTTTGGAACAGTTATAGAAGAGGGAATGGCTTAGCTAAGGAAATTGGCCCAGGCAATCCGTAATTTTCGCACCAATTTAGAATGTCGAAATATCATTAGTCAACTAGTGTTTTCCAGAAATTTTGAAAATAGCAATTTTCCTTCAGGTAACGATTTTTCAAAACATGGCGTTATGTGGGGAGTATGCGAAAAAGTGGACCGATCCGATTTCCAGAGGCTTCGTCCCTGGTGCAAAGCACCCCGTAGTCAGTGCACTAAATTTAATCAAAATATCTTGAAAATGTCGGACAGACGGACAGACAAGATTAGAATCATTTTGTGAATCGATCGGTATAATGAAAAATTATGGCCGGAAAAACTTATTATATACTCTACAGCATAACTGGTGTAGGGTGAAAGAGCTAACTAATATTTTTTAGCTTTCTTAGCTGTTACGTCTCGAAGGGACTGATTATGGCTTACTTTAGTTGATATTTTCTTTTATGAGATTTAACTTAAAGGAATTTATCAGCAATTATATGAAATTTGATTTGAGATTTTTCCAAATACGATTATGTGCAATAATTACGAAATATTCAGATTAATTTATGTAAAGTAAAGAAAGCATTTATTTATGCCAGCCAGAGTACAGCACAACACTGCACCGAAGTCTTCAAATAATACATAATACCCTTGCCATTTATCAATTTGTATCGTTGTGGATAACTAATTTGCATAAATTTTAAGAAAACACATGCATACGCATTCGGATTAAGCTTGAGAGAGTAATTCGACCTATTAATAATTACGTAAATCCCCAAGTCAAGTGCTAGAATAAGACATTTGAATGAATGCAAAATTTGCAAATAATCGTAAGCTTGTTGCGTAAGGAGAAAATCTTTTAATTTCCAAATGATTAACTAAATTGTAACTGCTTAGGTGAGTGCAAGCATAATAACATGCGACGGGGACTAAAGCAAAGATCAATATTTTATACTTTTTCAGTACTTTTACAGTATTAAACATTTGCAACCCGGTGGGATTTCTTGTTAATCGTTTGATGTGTGTGTGTGTGCATTCAAGGGTTATTACACTTGTTATTAAAAGCCTAAAGGCTTTCAAATGTAAGGTCGGGAAAATTCCACGCATTTGCCATTTATCGTCAGCTATCAATATAAATGGAAATGTCTACGTCAATGGTTTCCAGCCTGTGGGGTGTGTCAAAAAAATGAATTAGCAGTATACGTAATCCGCAATCCTCGCCGCGGATTTTTGGTGTACATTTGCTAAAACATCCAATCCATGCTCTTCTTCGAATCGAAATATCTCGCTTTCGCGTTTGGAGCCGAGAACTGGTGGGGCGTGGAATCAAAAGATAAGCACTTGCAACATCCCGGTTATTCCCGTGCTTACTCGCGCCAAACTTCAGTAAACAGAAGCATCTGATTGTTTCGGTTTTTAAAGGCGGGCGCATTAATTTTTTTTTTAAAAAGGGGGGCGCCGGTAAAAAAAGGTTGGAAACCACTGGTCTACGTGGATTAACTATGGCTGCAGTTTGCAGCCAGATATATTCTTTACTGATATGTCTTTGCATGGTATGCTTAATTGGTGCTAACCTTCGCCAGTAATCTCTTGTACTCCTTTGCCGACTCTGCATCGACACCTATTCTGTCTTGCACCGATTCTTATGTCGACGTCTACTCGACATTTTATTAATTGAAACTATCAACTGACGTGACTGAGTGGAACGTAGAATAAAACATATTACCCATTAACGTTAGTGATAATAGTGAAAAATAGAATGTCGACTTTGTGTCGACATTGTGTGTCTTGCACCTATTCTTATGTCGACATTAAGTCGACATTTTATTATTTGAAACTACTAACTGACGTGACTGAGTGGTACGTGGAATAGAACAAATTACGAATGCATAGTGTTAGTGCACAATAGATGTGACTGGACCACATGCTCGCTGTTGTAATATTCGAAAGTCGTTAAATAACACATCCGAACGCATCTTGAGTTGCAATTCTGGTATGAATATTACAAAAACATTAAAAAGTAAAAAATTTCTAACAGACACGACCATTATTAACTACAGGATGTTTTGATGACGAAACCGCTATCAAAAGCACATCCCTACGTTACAGTAACCTTTTTATATCGAAAATGGCTTGACGATTGAATATCGAAGTTATTGTCTCCAAACGTCTATTTGTAGGCTTCTTACTCTGTTTCTACATACATTCCTACATTTGCAAGCTTACTAAGCGAAAGCCTAAATCGAATAAGTCACATAGTGTAGTGTCCGCATAGACTTAATCGATTTAGTCTTTCTTTTGTAATTTAATTTCAAAGAGCACTGATATTGTTTTTTTTAAAAAGATTGATGCATTGAAAAAGCTCGCCCCAGTAAACCGCACCAAATGCTTATTCCGTCGATTTAACAGAGGAAATGTTAGTAGGGAAGCTCGAGTAAGGCAAAAGTGTGAATGCCCACGATTGATGGCTTAAAGCAAATGTAAGAAACAATTCTCTCTACATACCTGTTTTTACCTTTTCAACTTGAAGCTTGTTTACAGGGTTTACGGTCTTTGTCTTTCTCTCTTCTCTCTTCTGTTCACATTTCCAAGTAATTTCAAGTTGATTTCACGATACCAGCTCCAATCGCCTCTCCCACAGGGATTTTGGGGGGACTGCAGTATATTTCAATTAATTCGTTTCTTCTTTTTATTCTTCCAGTATAAGTTTACACTTCGATTCACCTTTTTCTGCAGTACAATCAAATCAATTCCCTAATCGATCGCATTCATATACACGACCATTCCACATACATATATTTTTTTTCTTTTACTTGATTCAAAATCCTTTCCGTAATTGTTGTAATTAGTTTTTTTTTTTCTTCCTCACTTTGAAGTTTTCTTCCTTAATTTTTTTTCTTTCTCTCAAAGTCTACTTTGTCGATAATAAAATTTATTTAAAGTTTGTTTTTTCAAAGCCCTTGTAGTCAGCTGGAAAAAATAAAATTCAATGAAAGCTTACTGCGCGTACGTACAGGTGGGAACTTCCTTCCAAAATTTTTTTTTTTTTTTTTTTATTAATTTAAACAATCCTTTAAACATCGAAGGGGGATGCCCGAAACCTTTTTATGTGGAAGGAAATGTAATGGAAGGAAAAGATCATTGGGCCTTTCTTACACATCACAGCGAATCTTCCGTTCTCGATTTGCTCAATAGCAGAAGAAGCAGAAGGAGGATAAAACCATTGGGGAGGCTATCGGGCGTATGCATTGGAAAAAAAACCATTTGCGAAGAATATTAAAAAGTGGCAACGCTAGAGGGATTTGCGCGAGACATTTTAAATTTAAGAGCCTCGGTAGCAAGCAGTGCTTGTATAGCGCCACTATAGTAAGACGCGGCCCACCATTAAGTATTCCACACCACTTCGTTTGATATCGTTATTCATATAACGGCATTTGTAAAATAAGGCTTTGTATGGGGAGTGCTTAAAAATGCGGTGGAATACGAACCTTCGTCCTTGGGCCAAAACACGTCAATTACATTGAGATATCTCACTTCTACGGCTTGTAGCTTGAAGACAAGGAGGAAGGAAGCAAGACAGGGAGACAGACAAATGGGCGGACATACAAGCTTAGATAGATGCAAAAGGTGATCGGCTCGTTTAATAAACAAAGGGGTCTATATCAAGGTCTACGTCGTCGCCATTTTAATATACGGTTGTACCACAAGAGGTGAATAAAGGATAGGTTGTGTCAAAAAGAAGATAGGAAAGGAAAGTAAAGAAATTTAAAGAAAAATTTTAAATTTAAATACAATACGAATTTGTTTTTATTTTTATTGTATTCAGTATACGCGACTTAGTAATAAAAGTTAAATTCTTTATCTTCATGACGCGTTCACATTTGCGGACATTTACTACTACGATGCTTTATGCTTTATAAGCATTTATCATTTACGGCTGAGTTCAAGTGGTACCATGTCTGACATGCCCTTCAACGCGTTTTCATTTATTGCGTTTTTCTTTTTAAAGCGATTTGTATAAATTTGATTTTTTTTGCATATGACAGACAGTTTATGTTATTTTTGTATTAAATATTTTTATGTACGCATAAGTGTTTATAAATATTTTTAAAAAATTTATTCTCTTTTCTCTAAATATATTTTTTCTTATTTAGCGTTTAACAAAAATTATGAAAGCCACCACTTGGTTGTGTCCCATGTTAATAGTGTTGTGCGCCAGCAGGCTTGTTTGTACAGCGCAGCGAGCAAGTTTTACAATCGGTTATCATCCGTTAAACTATATGGCATCAAATACGTTGCAGGTAATGGTATAATAAAAGCTATCCGCATATTTTTTGTTTTGTTTTGTTTTTACCTAAAATATTTTATATGTTTTTCATCAATTTATTGTACGCACACACATCTAATCGACATTCGCTATGTCTATGTATATATATATATATATATTCAGAGGGACAATTTAAAAATTTTTCAATTTGACAATGTTTTCCATTAACCCCTTCCTATAATGTCAGCCAAGCATTTGCAACCTTTTTCGTATTCATCATGGAAAAGGGATACGGTTCTCCCTCCCTGGTCATTCGCCAGATTTTGATTAATTTGTAAATACTGGAGTCGTCTGTCTTTTTCTGTCTATGTACTGGTTCCTACTAGGCTCGTACATTACATGTGGCAACTCGATGATTGTGCTCTATACACATATAAATTTCGTTTCGAAGAAACCCATTTAATGGGTTTTCCTGAATGGCCGGATAGATAAAGAGTGCCCACTAACAACTCAATCTCAAGTGCGGTGGAGTTTCCAAGAGAGTCGGACAAAATCGACCTAGACTTACTGCGTCTAATAAAATTGTATACTGAGACCCGCATTCTGAGCACAGTCCCAGAGACGTCATTGCTTACAGTTTGCGTGACTTAACAATTTTGTGTTATAATAAAATCAATATTCGAAAACTTTCTTACGGCAATTCCCTCGCCATCGCATATTTAATCCAAAGTTAGAAAAACTGTAAGAAGTGAACAAATTTTTCGCTTTTTTCCCTTGTGTCCAACTACGCATATCATCATCAATTCAAGTTTTCATTGAAAAATCCTCATTACCTTCTCTGAGAATCTTTGCGTAGGCGGTAGGGTGCAAAAATAGACCAAAGCGATCCAAAATTGATTGTCGTCATATATATGATATTGATTTTTACGCCAAACTACAATTATGGACCAATTCTCATTCCGAAATATCACTATGGCCGGGCAAAGCTAACCATGAGGTACCCTGCACCAATTCGCCGAATAGTTTTAGTGATTTCATCATTTTCATGATAATAAAATAAAATTCATACATTTTTTTATGTGAACGCATACTTTTCGTACTGGTTGGATGGGTAATACATGAACTACTTGCAAAGCAAACTTGAAGATTTTATTATTTTTCAACAGATTTTCTTTATGGAGAAGAGAGAACTTTTTTGATTTTGTTGCCAAAGAAGGGCTTGCCGTTCACAAGAGTTGCTGCATATGGCGAGATCTGAATAACCGAACAGCGAAACCATTTTCGTCATAAAATATCATAACTTAGATCTTCTTTGCATATAAAATTTAATATTTCATAAAAACCCTTTTGTTCGATGAGGTGATAAAAAATAGACCCACAGTTCAGTTTTATAGCAAATTACTCTTACGAACTAATTTTCATCATAAAAATATGAACAATTGGGCTTATGTTTCATCAGAATCCTTACATGGAATGGAATGCAGAAAATATGCCTACGTGGTCCAAGCCCGGTACGGTTAATTTTCGTGTCAAATTGTTGTTATGAAGAGATTTTCGTCAAGAAATTTTGATGATTACCCTCTTTTGTGATGTAAGAGTTCACTTCCTATAGGAAAGATTATTGGGCAGAGGATTCAAAAAATTGTCCCATCCGATCCAAGTTTTTCCCAGCAATTTATAACGCCGAAGCGGCATTTCTTGGCAATTTTTATTCCGAAATTCTGAAAATTACAATATTTTTTCACTCAACGACCTTTCAAAAGATGTCATTATATGGGGTGTGGTTGAAAAAGTGATCCGATCCGAACCATTTTGAATAGTTTTCGTTCTTCCATCAATATGTCTTAAAAATTTGCGACCTGTAGGTGCAGCAAAAAACAAATACATGCACAGACATTAGAGGGACAGACGGACAGAGCGGTATAATGAAAAATGCGTCTATCTCAAAACCTTCTGAATATTTAATTCATACGCACAAACTTAATACACCCTATGACACTCAATATGGTGGATGCAAATCGACGCCCACCAGTTCACGCAAGTTGAGTAATTAATATTTGAATGATTTGTTGTGTGCTTTCTCCCCTGGACAACCGTATGCCTGCATATTTGGCCATAAATTCTATTTGCAGATAAGATTTGTTTTAAATACTCTCCATTATAGATTTAATTACTTATCGAGTTTGAATAGTTGTTTGTTTTCATCATTGGAAGTCTGTTGCGCTTATTGCGTTAAATGTTAAATAAATCATTGAAAAAATTTATTTTTTTGTTTATCTTATAAAGATTGCAAAAATTAGTAAATGTATTTACCAATTGAAACTAACTACAACTACAAAAAGCAAATCGAAGGGAGATCATATCCGCTTCCACACCAATCTACGATATTCATAACCTTAATAGCATTTCGGATGCGATGCTCTTGCACGAAGAGCAAAAAACAAACGCATAGTGAACGTAAGTAATAGTCTACCCCGAATTTGGATTGAGCTTTGTTTTACTAAAGAAGAAGAAAAAGAAGAAGAAGAACCAGAAGAAGAAGAACCAGAAGAAGAAGAACCAGACGAAGAAGAAGAAAAAGAAGGAGAGCAAACACTGCCGTAAGAGTCTGAACAGACGAGTTTTTGTTTTTTGACAATTTCTTCTTTTTTTTTTTGCATGCAACGAAAGGGAGCAGAATATATTCGAAGAATTTGTTAGGCGCATACTTAAATATAAAAAAAAAAAAAACAATAGTAAGAACATTAGATACGGTCGTGACCGAATCTTTTATACTCATCCACTCACCTTTATCCTAAAAAAGACTAAAAATGAGGAAAAGAACTAAATATCCATTCTCCATAATATGGGATGGGCGTGGCTGCTTTTTCTGTATTTTTAGAAAAAAAGCGGAAATTTATATAATGTATGTGTTCCAGTGTATGAGTAACAAGCAAAAAACATGGAAAGCAAAAGCGTTCACACTTTTTGTTGTACGGCTGTGGAGACATTGTAGATACGTTCTTGGATCGATTTAAGTCATTTTCAAATTCTTTTGCAAATATGTTTCCCACACACAAGTCGTTTCAGAATTTGATGCTGGAAAAGTGTAAAGGTTAATCTTGTATTACATTAGGCTGCGTTTTGAGCCCCCTTCCACATAAATACGTACATGAAAAATATGTCTTTATAGAGAAACAAAGTATAATTTTTGTGTTCTGTAATGGTGTTAGACAATGTGATGAAGGGTATTGAATGGTCGGCCTTGCTCAACTATAATTCTGGTTTTTTTAAATTTCTGCTTAGAGGCATTAGTTCATTTCTAAAGGGAGCGTTCACGCTTTATCTTGATGCTATGTTTACTATGTTGGCTGTATGTGTTTAATAAGTAATGTATTAGTAAATTTAAGATTTATTTTTCGCGCGAGACAGAGTTTTTATGAAAAAATTTCAATTTCTCAACTTTTTTTTTTTTTGTTTCATTTATAAAAATCTGTTACATTTTTTTAAAGTAGCCCATCAGACTGTTTCCAGCCTTGCGCTCCTTAAGGTATTGCTTTGCTCTTTGTTTTCGTGTTATTTGCTGATGACCAGAAAAAATTCGAGCATTTTATGCACACTCAAGCTATAATATGGTATTTTTAAACTTTAGTAAATTTTTTTGTAACTTTACGTAATTTCTGAGGAATGCATTGTTTTTGTGGTCCTTTTTTTATGGTTTCTTTTTTGTGGTTTTTATGAACACGGTATTCTATATGACAACATTATTTCGAATTATGATGGTCATTGTCCAAGTGTCAAAAGGTGCTGTAAATCTCGAAATCATGTTCACCAATCTTTAGTCTGTCCGTCGTTCCATCTTGCAGTTTCCTTTCAGTTTGCTGTCGATTAATTTCCTAGTTCGCTTAATTGCGTGGTTTATGATCTTTTATCATCCGTCTCCCTACTAATCTGCGTATCTGTCTGTCAATCATTCATCAAGCGCCCTTTTTGTTCGAGTTCTTGTAATTGTAAATCTTGAGGAGAAAATTACATCACTTTCTCAATGCGTTTCAATTCCGCTAAATTAATTACAAATTTCGAAGACTATAACAAAAATATTAACAGATCAGTGTGCCGTTCTACAATAAACGATTAGTTTATGTGAGCACAATTTGAGCTTTAACTAAAAGTGCAAAATGAAAACTGTTGCGAATCGCATGTCGGAGCCATTTTTTAAAAGTTACAAAATATGACGAATGAAAACGTATTTGCTTACCGATGGAAAAGAAATTCATTACGTATGTACGCTTTAAACGATTATGACGCTATATTATATTCGAAACTTAAATTTACGGCATTGACAGCATAACATAGCTTCACAATAAAAACTTGCTCTGCCCACTGTCTTATAACAGCAAATTATTTATATAAATTTTTCGTTACATTGTTAATAATTGTCACTCTACGATACAATCTTTTTTTTTTTGAAATGAGAATAAAATTTATATTCGAATAAATTGATAACACAGCATACCTACCTGCTGCAGTCGTTTATAGATGCGTGTGAGAATGTATATGAGCCCATAAATATATTCATAAAATGTATCGTAAAGTATAGTTAAAAAAATATATAAAATATACATATAAAAAAGTAATACAATCTTATACGGTCCCCTTCACTTTCTGCATGCATTCGTCTAATACGGTTTGTAATGAAGTTAAAAGTCACAAATGTCATGACATGAAGTTAAGTAAACATAAACGTAAATAAAGTCAATACAAAATATATAGTAAGCAAGTGTAAGCAGATCAAGAGAGCAATATCTACACATATTGCTTTTATATATTGTAGACCAACGAACGAACACACCATAGATAAGGTAAAGACAGGCGACAGCATACTGGTTATATAAACTCCTCCTCCTCCTCCTCCTCCTTCTCCTCCTGAAAACTGAAAGCACAAGTGTTTGCGAACAAATGCTTATGCATATAGGTATGCCCTTAGATGTGTAATTTTATAAATGGGAAAAACTTAATTAATATAAATTTTCATTTTAAAAATAATTTTATAAATAAAATTCATTTTATCATAAGAATAATCGAAAAGTTTCTCCCTCTCACTCTCTCGCTCTCGCTCTCGCTCTCGCTCTCTGCATATCTCTTCAGCGGAAGTCACGCCATTAAGAATTGCAAATGCTTGGAAGCAAGTTTTAGAAGTTTTGCAGGGGACAACATGCGTGATATTTGGAAGGAGTATCTAGAAGAGTTTAATTTTCTTTTGACATAAAACCAGACCAGTATTGATCTCGATCTTTTGTTAGATCGACTTGTCGGAGAAATATTGGGATTTAAATGTAGATTTGATCACACGTGGGGTGACAAATGTTCTTGGCTTTAACTGATTCTTATATCCATGATAGGAAAACGCTTAACCGAAGCGTTTTCCATTTATTTCCTTCATATTGCCTCGGACTTAAATGCACTTTACAAACAAAAAATACAGCAGATCCTTGATCCTCAATATTTTTCATATGCGCGACAGAAAGACTACTCTATGCTCTGCATTACTTGCGGTGGAAAGGTATATTAAGTTTGTACGATCGTATGCAACTTAGCAGGTTCCCGGGTGAGACGCACCTACTTTTTATTAAGCCGATCAATTTAAAATCTATTATTGCATCGATCTAAGTTTGTCTGTCCGTGTCTTGTTTTCTTCTGTTCAAACTTAAGGGTCGCAATTTTTGAGATATTTTAATAAAATTTGGTTCTCAGACGGGCTTTGGCCCAAAGATGAACGCTGTACAAATGGACGACGACATCTCTTTTTAAAAAAATTCTACGCAAAAAAAATTGCAATTTTTCCAAGGGAAAAAAAAATGACTAGGAACTAATGGTTTAGAACATCTGATGATTCCTAATGATTTTCTGAATCGATCTAAGGTCGTTTATCTGTCTGCCTGTCCTGTTTTCTTGCATTCAACCCACAGTTCGCATATTTTGAAAAATGTTGATCAAATCTGGTACACCTGGCGGTACGAGGGTACATAGGTAAGGCGTTCCGAGAGGCCCACCTTTTGTTATGCCAATCGATTCAGAATCACTTTCTAAATCAATTTCTAAAACGATCTAAGCTTATCTGTCCTTCTGTCCATCTTTCTATGTTGGTTTCTTGCGTTCACCCTATAGGCCCTTTTTCAGTTATTTTGATGAGATTTGCAACACTGACGTGTTTTGGCCCAAGGATCAACTCTATTGAAAATGGTGCGTGTCGATCCACTTTCTTGCCCTGTCCACACATAAAGCGTTAAACGAATTAGCGTAGGATATTTGATCGATGGACCATCGCTCACTGGAGTGGTTTAGCTTGTTTTTATTATGCTATTTATATGTATTTATTATTTATATAAGTTTATACGAGTTAACGTCGCTTAGAGACCCTTACAACTAGTGTCCCCACGGTGAGGAGGATTTCATTAACTTCGTCAAACGCATTAAGGGATTAATGCCGACAACTTGTGCATTCTCTTTATGAAAGGCAAAATATTATGCTTCTGGCTACTTCCACCATATCAAGCTAGATGATACGCTTTCCATACATAACATATTCATATTATCATTTTTTTAATAAGAGGAAAAGCACGCACGTTGCTTTGTCTACCACTAATTTCAACAGAATTTTTTCGAGGCTACGATTTTTCCATTGATTAAATTGAAATTGCTTAGAAGTGAAACTACCGTAAGGCTCTAAAGCAATGGAATCACTCTCAATGTCAAGGCGCTATAAGAGTTTCTTAATCATTTCAACCTTTGCTGTCCCTTCGTCCTTTTGTTTCCGTTGCTTCTTTGCATGCATTTCCTTAGTTAAATTCCATTTCCATGGCACGTTCAAACGTGCCTACGAATGTAAGTAAAGTACATAAAATACTTGGAAAAAAAATCAAAAATTTTCAAAGAATGTACCAAATAACCTAAAGCTTAATCACCAAAATCTGGCATAATATTTACGAAGCCCTTGAAAGATTGAATTAAAATTTTTTAAATTTTATAAACAAAACGATGTGTATGTATATGATTGGCACAAGATTACATATTTATAGTACCTAAATAAAAAAATATATATATTTTTGCTTCAATAACTGATTTATTTAATTTTTTGTTTCGTTTTTTTCTTTCTTTTTTTATACATAGGATGATAACTTTATTACGAAACGCAACAAGCCTTCTTTGTCAATTGTGAATCCATTGGACGTTTTAAGACAGCGTTTGTTGTTAGAAATTGCTCGTAGGCAAATGAAAGAAAATACAAGACAGGTAAGTGAAACATAACCGCAATTGTGATTTTTCTTCTATTTGTTTTTATCTATTTTTCTATACTTTTTGTAATGTTATCACGGAAATGTCTATGATATTCTTATATACATGCACACATGTAAATGAAAAATGAATTTTATATATTTGTACTTTAAAATGCATCTTTAAGACGAAAGCTTTTGCAAGTGGCTCTTGCATCACTTATATCAACGGTGTACAAAGTTTCAAGGAAATACTTATAGTAAAGTTATCGCATTTCCATTCTGCTATGGCTAGACTAACCACAAAATGAACTATGCCCAAAATGTCTTCATCCTCCGCGACAAGTTCATTTTAGAGACCCCCACCGCCTTCTGTGCTTTCTCAAGCACATTATATATTACTAAGGCCTCTTACTGCATTTTTCGGGACTGGCACCCGACACACGGGCCTGGCGCACGACTTCACGTTGGGAGTATTGGGAGTTTTGCATGTATTGTGTGAGCGAGGGATTAGAACATCTATATAATATCGATCATTCTGGTCTTCCGATTTAGTGCGGCTCCATACGGTTTATGGGCATTAATTGGTCGCTCATTTGACACCAAGCCAAAAAGCTTAAACTCTTTATACTTTTATATTTTTCGAGGTCTACTTCTGCACGATACTTGTAATAAAGCTTATGATTATCCATCAGTGCACCACTCGTGGCTAGCTGTTGATGCGCTGCTTTACAGCAAGTTTTCATCGTGTTTTATACATGTTGGCTGTTGGCTATTTTCGATTTATCTGCATCGAAATCGGCACTTAGCAGATGCAGCGCATAAATGCTTTGCAATGATTTTTAAAAACCTTTTTGTTTTAGTCATATCATCCTGAACAGACTTCATAGATCATTCGGCTTTTAAGGAGATCTCTCTTTTTCACGTCTGCCACGCTGTTCAACGGTTTACTCTTCCATTTAGTAGCTTTCTCTTTATTTGCGGTTATCGATTAGGCCGAACGGACTCAAATTATCAACAACGCGGACTAACCCGTGCAGCCTTGATTCCACCCTGTGATAAAACAAGCCTCCGAAGCCGTTTATTTTTTAGAACCACTGTATTAGCATCCGAGTTGCTTTTCTTTTCTTTTTTTTTGTTTTGTTTTTATGTCTCTTTATCATTATTATTATTGCTCATTTTCTTTGTTTATCATTGTTTATTAAGTAATTATCAACCAGATATACGCAATTACACGGTTAGAAAAGCAAATGCATTTAAGCTATGCATAGAGTAAAGTGGTTGTAATGGATAATTGGCATATTTACTGTTATGTGCTTCTTTAACTAAAATCTTAGCGAAATGTTTTATTGATTTTCAATTTTTTCATTATGTTTGATTGTTTTTATGAAAAAGATTGAAAAGTTTTGAATTCAAAACATGAATTTTAATTAAAATTTTTTATTGCTCAAATGCACTTTGAAGAGATTTTGATGATGCGGGCGAGTTTTAATTGTTGAGTGTGCACTACTTTATCATAGCAGATATCGACCAGCAATTCATTTACTTAGTTTACATACACTATCGAAAGATATGAGTGCACACGGCGGCATGTCATTATTCTTCTTGTAAAAACCAAAAGCTTGTGTGTGTTTGCATTCCGAAGCACACATCTTCTAAAGTATTATGTATTAGTACGATGTACTCTTGGCCAATGGGCCAATGGGGTTTCTTAGCCATATCTACATAAGGGCCTTAAGCTATTTCCTCATACCTGCATTCTTGGTTCAATTTTACGTAATACGCCTGTCGAATATTCACATGTGCATACAGCCTACCACGTTCTTCGAAGTGATCATATCAAGTTTCTCTCATTCCGATAATATTCAAAGTGCACGTTCCTTAAGCGCAAAATACTGCTTAGGTTTGAAAAATATCTAAGCGGAAAGTATTCCCCAGAAATTATCAGTCGCTTTGGATCGAGACTTACAGCTGACCATCACACTGATAGAGCTATAATGTGTAGTTGAAAAAAATCCTTTGATGGCCATGTGATATGAATTGGAGCGTTGTCTTGTTGAAACGTCCAATTGTCACTGTACATAACTCTCCAGCATAGTCTACTGAACTGTTCTCTAACAAGCCAACATACGCCTCCGCGTTAATTTTGTTGGGTACAAAGCATATTTTTAACTTTCCTCGTGCAATAAATGCAGCTCGTACCATAAGAGATTCATCGCCATGTCGAGGGATTCATAGCTTGTAACACGATAGTCGAGCATGTTTATGGTGATCACCAGGTCCGTCCAAATTAAAATATTTCTCAACATTAAATAAAATATTTCCGAACACTTCCTCCCAAAATTTATATTTATCGGCAAATGGCGCCGGGTTAAGCGCGGCTTCGCAAATTTGTATTCGTATCTAAGACCTTTATCGTCCCTAGGAGGTTGCTGGACATGCCGTCTCGTTATATTTAGGCCTACTTTTATATCTATTTCTCTGCAAACCATATTTTCATCAGCGGCTAAATGTCGAACATGCCGTTTGGTCGTCTAGTCTACGGTTGGGATACGTCCACTGGACTTAATGCAACCATAAGTGTCAGTTTCTTTTAGAATTGCGGTCCGGCGGGTTTTACCGCAACCCCTATCCCCGCCAGTTTTCTTACCAACAAGTCTCATTCCGAAAGTTCCCTTCCACGAGGCATTTTCAACTAACAATACAATTATGAATAGAATTATTCTCTAAAATAAATGGACAAAGCCTGACTCATTCACCTACGTGGGGATATTTTTTATAAAAAGACAAAATAAATCCTAAAATGTCCACTATTCAGTGGGAGAAGGTCGAATGATGATAAGTGCATATATACTCAAATTTGTTTTTCTACGGTAAATAGGGACCGCAAAAAAGTTCACCAATAGTTACCAATAGTTATAAAAAATAGTTTTTGCAGCACAATTAAAAGGTGTTTTTTTATGTGTTGAATAGAGACCGCATAAAAAAAGTCTCTCGCATAAATTAATTGCAAACCTTGTGAAATAACTAGGAATTGCAATTTTCACTGCAATTATAAAATAAATTCGGCTGCGGAGCCGAAGTCATGTGCTAGCGTAACGATTTGTATTGTTAACATTGATGTATTTTCGACTGAATTTCTATTAACGATTAACGATTCCGGCTAGGCTGCTTTCCAGCATGCATTTAATGTGTTTTGTCTCAATTCAGTAATTGCTGCAGCAGCCTGATTTATGCAGTCCAATATCGAAAGCTTTTAACTTCGTCAACTATGTTCCGATATAATTGAAATTTTCATATATCGCATATACCGTTTTGCGTTGAAACGCACAACAGTATAAACTTACTCTGATAATCCCAGGCAATAGGACCACATGGGAAGATGAAAGAGTGAATGTATACATACATATACATAAAAATGTCTTGTAATCCAAAGACGGAATAAATAAAATTATGTTCGCAAATGTAATTATTTGTCCGAGGTACCGGACCGCCGCCAAGCTATCGGTCGATAATGCCTACGGGTCGTACGATTTTTATATATTTTTTGAAAATATAGGTGAGCCAAGGTCGAAAGTTCTCTTTTTCAATTCACATGAAATTTTATATTTATAAAAATATTTTTGTAAAAATATTTTCTCTTTTTTTTTTTTTGCTTTTTCTTTTAATAGATTTTAAATATATTTATGGAGATACGTTTGTATATATAAAATAGTCGACAATTCGATTTATATAGACTTTTGTCTCTCTCTGTAGGATGATGTATACCTGCATTCGTTTTATATTTATATTTTGTGAACAAGCGCGCACACACACAAACCGACATACACGTGTGTTACACATAAGCAATCAGGGTGAAACTAGTATACGTTAGATGCTATGTCTGCAAAATCACAAAATGTATAACACGATTTTACAAATTGTTGTTTATGTTGTATCACAAGCACCCATTGACGAGCTGAAGTGTGTACAAGCAACGCTATGTCGTTGTCGTCTAAATAAAATAAACTAATGTCAGAAGGAAAATATCCTAAAGAAATTTCTTAAATGTATTTATTTGCCAGAGGGAAACAAGCAAAAGAATGTCCTCAAAGAGAACGAAATATGTTAAGCAGGTAACAAAGTTAAATACACGTTAGGATGAACCTGGAATACGTTCTACTACAAAGTCATAAGTCATTACTTTCTGCAAGTCAACTAATCCGTTCTCATTTTTTTTACATTCTTCTACTTTTCAATTCTTGCCTTAAAATTATTGGAATTATATAACAAATCGATGGTTTCGAGTTTGTCGCTAATATCTCTTTAAAAGTCTTGTTTCTAAAATCTTTGGGTTTTGGCGTTTTTTCTCGTCTTTTCGCAAGTTTGAGGCTTTTGCGCTCATTTCCAACTCACTGCCTATGTGTCGATCTCTGCTAAAATCCCTATATATTATATAATGCATATACATATATAATATAATATATAACTTTTTTATTAGGTGCCAACTGAAAGTGAAAGAGGAATTGTATTAACCCTTGGCTGTGTAGAAGAATTTCCAGCTCACTTCTCTCGCCAGGTCCAAACGACTTTCCGTATGAAGAGAAACAATGCAATCAACATTTTTATGCCAAGGGCAGAAAGAGAAACATTTACATACTAATGAGAATTTTATTTATATATATTCATATACTATATCCGATCAGCGTGGAGAAAATCAAGATGTAAGACTCTCACCTTGGAGCCTTCAGAAATCTTACGATTAGACATACACTGTTTGAATGTCGAAATCTTTCCAATAGTTGAAGACTTCCTTACGGAGAATCTAACCCTATGGATCACTTGAACGTACATGGAAAGCGGAATATTGATAGAATTTTTAATTTTATTAACGCAGTCTTACTATCTAGTCTACCTCTTAAACAAAAAAAACAAGAGCCGATAGTCTTAGTTGTTAATGCCCGTCATACCTTTAGTCCTTCTTTACTTCCTGCCTATAGGATATGATAGATTCTGAGGCATCCTCTGCTAGGCGTTCCCGCAAGTATCGCAAATAAGAGCTTGTTTTCCGTCTTCCCCCAGGAATCTTTCGATCCCCGAGCGTACTATATACTCGATTTTAATCTCCCAGCGAATGATGTGCAGCTTTCCGTCTTTTTCTTTTGATTGGTTTTTGTTTTAAACGATTATCTTTATTCGTTTAAAACGAATAGTAGCGATCATCAAGAAGGACCGAGATAACGGTTATGCCTTCATCGGCTATGATGAATGTAAACTCTTGCATTGCATTAGGGTTTGAGCCCGCGAACACTATCTTGATAGTCGCGATTCTTATTTACACAGGTATGGATGCTGTGGCTGCAAATCGTGTCTAGGATTAATTCTTGCTCGAGATTTATTCAACACATGGACTAATCATCCAATTGTTTTATAAATATGCTGCAGCTTTGGAGCCAAAGAGTGAAATGCATGGCGGCATTGAACCGTTAAGGATTAATTTAATGTTCATTTTTTCTTTTTTCGATGCTTTAGGTTTTTAAAGCCATTTTTTGTTGTTCTTTTTTTTTGTTTTTTTTTTTTTTGAAATGCTCGGAATACGGGCGAGTTATAAGCATATTTTAAAACAGACTGATAACAGCTAAATTTTAAATTTGATAGCATGAGAGTACTAACGAAAGAGAGTCAGACAAACGTTGGTTCTTACGAGTACATAGATTTAAAGGAATGAAGGCGTATAAGTTGCAAACGGAATGACAAAGTTAGTATAACTGTATTGCCCGTTGATATGTATGAAACTGTAACAACGAAGCACATGTATTACCAGCAAAGCAAATAATATAATAAGCGGTTTTCTTAAGCTTTCTTTAAGCGTTGTCGACACGTGCAACCACATAATGTATTTATTTAGAGCACTTTTCGTATTAAGTTATAGTCGCTCTTCTCCTTTCTCCTTCCCCCCACCTCACCCATCACTCTGACTTTCTCTCAAGCAATTGATTCATTTTTTTGGAATGAGTTAAAGGATGTCAGGAAATCGATGTGAACTTTTTCGTTCCAAAATGTGTTTGTTTTAAAGTTTAAAGTTCGAACTTGAAGTGTTTTTGATATTTTCGTTAAGTGTGTTGTAACTATTGCGTAAGAATAAAAAAAAATTTGCAAAAATATACATTAAAGTTTTAATTGTAATGCTTTCTGTTTGCTGCTTAACTTTTTCAATGCAGGTCGAACTGAATCGTGCAATATTGAAAAATGTGGGCAAACGCATGTTTAATACACCGTCAACTAATAGTTACTCGTGGCATAATGTCATGCGACCCAACGAACGTGAGCAGCAAGATGAACTTTATTATAAGCAACAATCATCGTATGGGCGAGAAATGCCTCAAAAGCGGCATTTGTTATCGCCTGTAAATGTCATGCCCTCAGCAACAATTTTTGATTATCTAGTACAGCCGGGAATAGAATATGAGCAACGAGCCATAACCACACAATTACACGAGGCCAATAATGCGAAAAATGATGATGAAGTTGAGAATGGCATTGATGTCGCTAATGATGACAAAACGAAAATTAGTCAAATTTCTAATTCAGCGTTTCTCAAACATTTTCAACCGACTGACCTTAAAGCTGATTTAACACAAAATATAAAAAATCGCACCACATTACAACAACAACGCGATTCTAAAAACAATTTCCCAATCAAATTTTCGGATTTTGCCTTCATTGACGATGGCAGCGATGAATCTTTTAAAGATACCCTCGTTTTCGACGAAGGTAAC
This sequence comes from Glossina austeni, assembly GCA_000688735.1. Classification (NCBI taxonomy): domain Eukaryota; kingdom Metazoa; phylum Arthropoda; class Insecta; order Diptera; family Glossinidae; genus Glossina; species Glossina austeni. Next base: position 994,729 of record KK502439.1, on the reverse strand, counting down.
GGCAACCATTTAGACTATCAGACACACTATTTGTATAACTTATCACATAATAATGATTTACATCGTTTAAGAAGTAAATAAATTCTTTTGAAAAAAACAAAAAAACAAAAAAATTTAATTAAATTCAATAACAAAAAATTTTTATTAATTTTGTTCTTTAGACTTGTTAAATGAAATGATCGTACAAATTGTAAACGCAAATAAATATTAATTTATTTAAATTATAATAATAACACCACATCTATACTGAGAAGAGAAAGAAAAAACCAAACAAAAAAAATCAGATAATAACCCCCCTACATAGTAAGCTATTATTTATATTATAACAATTAATAAATGCATAGAACAACAAACAAAGCTTTCGATGGCAAACAATTTAATCGTTTATTCTATGTGCACTATATTAAGTTGACGGAAAAGTTCTGTCGTATTTCAAACACAAGGCATGTCATAATTTTCTTACTATCGCCGTTCAATTTATTGGAAAGATTTTAATAGCCGGGCGAATATCTCTAATTAGAAAATGAACTTAAAAAAGTTATCGAATCGTATCATCGAAACTGATTGTAGTGATAAATAAAAAAGATTATCGAATTATAGATAATCGTTATATCGATAATGATATAAATTTATCAGAGATAGTCGAACTGTCGCGAATAATTAGATTGAGAACGAAACAAATTCATTGAAGATTATTAAAATATCGAGAATAATTATATTCGTAATGAAATCTATCGAGAATAGTTTCTTTGGTAATGATACAAATTTATCGACGATTATCGAACTATCGAGGATAGCCATGTAACGAAATCTATCGAGAATAGTTTTTTTGATAATGATACAAATTTATCGACGATTATCGAGCTATCGAGGATATCGAGGATCGTGCCATGTTGATAATAATACAAGAGGATAGTCGTGTTGGTAACGGTACAAATTTATCGAACTGTAATGAAATATCGAGGATAGTTATGTTGATCGCTTTACAACTTGATCGAAAAACTATACACGATAATTATGCAGACGCATAGACATACTTATTGACACGTATCGAACTATCGAAAAGAATTATATGGATAATTAGACATACTTATCTTCGATAATCTTCGATGACTTTGCATCGTTACCGGTATAATTATCTTCGATAATCTTTAATAAACAACAATAATTTAAATTTTCCAAAACTTTAATCATTTCTTAGTTTACTATAACATTGAAGTTTAGCATTACCGCGAATATCTGCCTAAGTTTTCTTTCCAATCACCTGTGACTTGAGCTCTATTAACCTGATGGCATCAAGCAATTTTATTGTGAATTGCCATACGTTCCCCACTAGCTCGTAGCAAACTGAACATTCATTACAAACTTAGCGAACAATTTGCGGTAAGCACTTTTCCCCTTGATTTTCATTTAACAATTAAATTTTTTATATCTATTAATCAACTTGTTCGAAACCCAGTTCGTCTTGCACGGGCGCAATCATTTGCTTATGTAGGTATTCTTTTTTTTTGTAATTACTAAAAATACGCACTGGATCTCTTTTAAATCTACAATTCAACCCTGGGCGCTTTATGAACTTGGTTTTGTCCATCTGTCCGCTTAGTGTTGAACTTCTAAAGGCTACAAAAATCACAATGGACACTTGAAGATTGCTACAAATCTTCTGAGTTTTATTGTATACGTTTTGCTATAAAAGTAAATGCGCTCCTCTTGCGAAAGGAATGCAAAAACCAAAAGGAAACTTCCATTATATGATGTTATTACATGGAAAATTTCATATATAAAATTTATTATCACTGTTTACGAAATCCATTTTTTGGTTTTTTTTTTTTTTTGATTATTTATGTGCTTGCTATTTATTGCTATTTATTCTCTTGCCGTGTCGTTGCTGAGATTGATAACAAATCTGAAAGGTTTCGACGAATAAGCAAAATTACTATCAATTTTTCTTTTATTGCATGAAAAGATTTAACTTTCGAGGTTAGATCACACACCCTAGGCGTGTCAATTATAATGCAGAGAGAAATGCTTCCTCTATGCACCAGCGTTACAATCATCGTTCTCTTCCTTTACAGCCTTTACTTGAAAATTATTGCAAACGAAAAAAAAAAAACTACAAAAATATATATAAACGCGAGTAAATCTATCGGCCGAAACCAGAGCCTCTTATGGATATCATTAAGAGATTTGCATTCCCATAACTCCCAAGACTATGGAAAATGAAAACAAAATTTTACTTACTTACATACTTTCTTAACTTAGCTTAAAGTATTAACAGAAAACTTTCTTAAATATTTTCTTAAGTTTCTTATAATTACATAAAACTTTCAATCGACTATTCTTCTTATTTTATTTATTTATTTTTGATTTTGTTTTCGCGGCTCCGTTAAGCTTTCGGTACCTATTAAAGAGTAAACTGTTAAATTGTTTCCCACCTAACACACCTCAACTGTTATTTTAAAGCCCAAACTAACTTCCGCTGGCGGATTCCTAGAAAATTTGTTAAAAACACAAATAAGCAAAAAAATAAATAAATAAATAAATAAAAACAGCAAGTTACCTACAAAATATAATAAAATGTTAGCAACGCTTGAAGCAGATGATAATGCTATTAATTGCTTTTGCTTAAAAGAAAAATAAAGAAAACAAAACACGAATCAGAATATTCCGATAAAAAATTGACTCATAAGCCAAATGAGTTAACTCACTGATGGAAATTTAATTTAAAATTAATATATTTTAATTTTTATGAAATCTCTTCTATAGCTTTTTTTACTTGCCCCTAACCCAATAAGTATACAACAGATTCATGCATGAATATCGTAGAATTTCCTAGAAATTCCTAGAATTCGAGGAACTCTTTAGAATTTATTGTTGATAATAATTTTAAACAATAGAATGTCAACTCCAGCTCAATAAAGTAATTGATGTAAGAAATGCGAAATGCAACATTTCCGACGCTTACTAACGCTCTACACCAAATTTCTAACTAACAGTACTTTTTTAAGTAATTGATTATTTATTTATCTAACTATTTATTTGTTTGTTAGTCTTCATTAATTTACTTATTTATTTATTCACCTTTCCATTTATAATATTTATCTGTCCATTCACTTATCTATATATTTATTTATTTATGTATATTATTTTATTTATTTATTTATTTATTTATTAACTGATTTACTTATTTATCCATCTACCTAACCCACTATCTATCTATATATCTGTTTAGTTAGACATTAATTTATTAATTTATTTATTTATTAATTTTTTTTTTCTTTTTATACCCACCGTCGAGGGGTATATTTATTTTGTCGAAACGTTTGCAAAGCCCAGACGGAAGCTACAAAGTATATATGTAAACTTCCGAAACCCCATGAAATAGACAAATTCTTGGCCAGTTTCAAGTTCGAAATGCACCTGAGCATGTCCGTTTGTTCATCTATCCCTCTGTCCGTCTGCCAACTGCGTAATATCTGAAGTAAGGATTCTCCCGTTAGCGAAAATCAAGAAATTGCCTGCAAATTCGAAAAAGAATTTGGAAGTGAGCTGAACTTTTCACAGGATACACGTATAACGCCCTTACGTTTATATTTTACAAACTTTCAAGTTGAAAGTTCTTCTTCTTCTTCATTTTTTGTCTTCTTTAGCATAAAAGTATTTACTTGCTTATTTATTAATTAATTAATAAATTTAATTATTTACTATTTATCTTCTATTTTTTTGGACGTAGTGGCAGCGCATTGTTAACTAGTGGCCCTACGACATTGAAGTAAAAATCATCCGTGGATGGACCCTTACAGATTGTTCCTAGACCCAAGTTCTCGCATAAGCTTAAGCATGACGCATTTCTAGCATCTTTCCGTGTCCGTCTACTTCCAGAGATCTGGGAGGCATATTCCTCAAGTCTACCCAAGTCGGAGAGACGAAAACAGTATGCCAAGCTGTCGCATAAGTCGCATGCTTGATCTGTTCATATGTTGGCGCGACAAATTCCCATGAATCGTCAAAACATTGATTACGAAAAAATTGTCGTTTACCTATCCACCTATCTATCTATCTATCGTCCTGCTCATCTATATATTTACTTATTTACCTATTCAATCGTAGTGATAACTCATTTGGCTACTGAGTCGATTAAATTTTTAAATGTTGTGAAAAATCAAGAGGCAGCTGTTAAAATATAAGTATCCTTATAATCGGTATTTAAATAATATGTGACGATGTATTATATTTAAATGAAAACCAAAGTGTAGTGAATATTTTTAAATCATTTTAAATAATATGCACATATATATATGTATGTACGTTTGCAATCCATTGTGTATGTATACAACGTTTAAATAAAATGCAGGATTAACTATTGAAGCGATAATCAACTAAGAAGACAAAAGACAAAAGACAAAATTAATAAATGCTATATAAAATTCGATTCTGTTACGCTTTTAAATTAAAAAATTCATTTAAATAAATATATTATTATTTTTCCCTTCGCTAATTAAAAAAAAATGACTATGGAATTACGGCTATAGACTTAATAAATATAAATAAATTTATTATCATTTTTGCATTCAAACTAATCCGATTACAAGAACGAGTTTAATGGAGCCGTCATTTCGTTCCAAAATTCACCATCGAACTATGGACATGCAATAGATTTGTGATTTTTTCGGTTTTTGTTGCGTAGGCGTAAAGGTGTATCGCGGGCGCGTGCTTTGACCGATTTGAACTTTTCTAAAATCTTTTGCAAATTTGTAGGCGATGTCGTCATTTTTGCTGCATTTGGGCGATTGTTTACCATGGATACTACACTACTGGGCAGACGAACGGACATGCATTCGGAGAAGCATTCCGAATTTAAAACTGCTCAAGAATTTTGTATACGTTGGGGGTTTTTTGTACCTTGCTTGTGTGGATTATAAAGGTTTTGGAAAAGAAATACAATTGTGACGCAATATAAAATTGGATAGGCGTGGCCCATTTTTGCCATTTTTGCAGCATGGCCCTTAGAATATAGGTTCAAATTTTTGTAGACTTATTTTCTGCGCTTTGTGAGTAAAGGAGTAAAAAATCAGCTTCCTATTCCTTTTGAAGAACGGAGGTGTCCTCGCTTTACCTAGTTAAGTACTGTACGCCCGTTTTAAATACCAAGCTGCATCCAAGAAATTTCAAAGTTTCTGCTACATTTGATGTCGATAGCTTGATTTGTGCGGCCAGGAGATATCACACAGACGGGCAGATGGACAGACGGACAGATGGACAGACGGGCAGACGGACAGATGGACAGACGGACAGATGGACAGACGGACAGACGGATAGGCGGACAGATGGACAGGCGGACAGATGGACAGACGGCTTAAGTTGATTTAGAGTTTGATGAGAGATCGAGAATATATAAGCTTCCCCTTGGGCGTTTGAAACGTTTTGACAAAATCGATGTACCCCCCATCGTCCGGTGATGGATAGAAAAGTAAAAGCTATAGATTTTTCAAGAACAGAATTCATGAAAATTTCTGAAGCTGATATTATTTTAAAATCTAATAAAAGAAATTTCGTAGAATAAATGCGAATTTGATTTTTATTGTTCGTCAAAGAGAAATGAGGGAAAATGTTGTTAAGCAAATTAAAAACAAAATCCGGAAAAAGGAAAGTAATTAAAAATTACTTTTTGTTCATTTGAAATTAAAGAAAGCCAAGAATAATTAACAAAAATCTTTACTTAATGGTACGCACGTGATAATGGGCATCCAAGATTAGCCTCGAGGGGCTTACAACTGTCTTTGTGGTTTTGCTATTTGGGGAACCAATGAACATATATATATATATATGTATATATATATATATGTATATAAATATTGTACATCATAATTGATACTTCGCAGCATTATTTTTTATCATTTTTCTTGGTCTTTCTCTACCCGTTTAGTTAGTTTGACCGGTGGTATGCTTAAGATCTTTTCCCACTTTCTTCATATCATGCAATTGTCGCAGATAAATGTGCAAAATATAATGTAAATGTTGTTGCTTGTAATTAATAAGCACACACACACACACACACACACACACACACACACACGTCGGGCTGCGGATAATGGAACTAAAGAAAATTCAATAAAGACAAAGATAAATTACTTGCAGCAATCTATTTATCTAATTAAAGCAAAAAATGCGGTAAAAAAAATAAAAAAAAACAAAAAAATGGAATAGTGATGTAAAGGTCAACTTATACGAGAGAGAGAGAGCGAGAAAGAGATCACATTAAGGTAGACGGGCTCTAATAATCGATTGAGAGTGACAGCGTACTTGTGCATACGCCATACTGTAGTACACTTAATCAATAAATGTAAATATTAATTGCAGAATTAAAACAGCTGACAGGAAGTCTGTCCTCTTACAACAAAAAAAGGGGAGAAACATGATCATTGAAAGTGTACAATTGTTTATTATATTTTATCGATTGATTAATATATTATTAGAGAATTTAGTAAAAATAAAACGAAAAAAAAAATCAAATTTTTTCGATTTTTCGAAAATTTATGGCAAAAATGCAGAAAAGATTTTAAATCGTTGTAAGCGATCTTTTTAAACTAAACTCAGAGGTAAATTGAATTTCTTAATAAAAAACAATTAGGCGAATATTATAACACATATGTAGTCGTAAATTAAAAAAAGGATTAAGAGAAAATAATCTTAAACTGCAATATGTTTCATAAGCTGTACGAGTCAATACGACTTCGTTAGTAGCAATTGCGTCCCTTAGCACACACTCTAAATAATGCAGATAGAGTTCTGAGAACGTAGCGAAATTGAAAGCAGTTACGAAATTACACTTTCCAATGGTCCATCAATCGACGTCTCTAGGTTTTCATCTTTTCGCTCATCGACCCGATCGTCCAACTATTTGCATTGTAATGTTATTTAGGCAACCCGTACCGCAACGCGAAAGATCTATCGTACTAGCCCTCCAGCTTTATGATTCTTATGAATCCTGGTACCTTCTTTGCTTAGGAACGTCATCGTGTGTTTGGTGTTATGACTTATTCGCCAAGACGGTGATGATGAATGATTCCGCAGATGTCCTCGCACACACATCCAGAATCTGCATAAATCGGTACGATAGATACTCGTCGTCCACCTATAGCTTCGCTAAAAGCATTCATGCATCCGCTTTAATATACCACTAAGTTACTGGGCAAGACCCCCTCCCTCCAGCTTTAGGTTTCTTATGAGTCCCCCCACCTCCTTTGACCGGGTGAGATATGTGCGTCGGCACATTCATATAAGTTATGAGGAGAGAGTTCAGTTGTCCCTTAGCGGAATGTGCATAAATCGGTATGAAGGATACTCGTCGTCCACCTATAGCTTCGCTAAAAGTATTCATGCGTCCGCTAAGTTAAAATGCGTAAGACCTTCGGTCTGTAATTTCTTTCTGTTTTCGTTTTCTTCTTTTTATCTCTGACTTTTTATTCCTCTTTTAATACAATCCTCTGCAAGGTATCCTTAGGCTGAAATTTTTAATAAAGTTAAGGTTCGAATGCGAATGTAACGAAAATGTAACCTTTGCAAGGTTTAATGAGGAAATCAATTTCAAAGTATTTACATCAAAAAATCCGTACTCCATCATCGATCGAATTGAAATTTATCGAAAACATTTATTGACTAAGGGCACAGGAAGTAGTTGTGCGTGAAAAGATTTTATTTAAGTCGGAATTGCAGAGTGCAGTTATTTTTGGCGTACACGTTTTACATTTTAAAATATCGATGGGCAACTTTTGTGTGTAAGCTTGGCTTAAAAGATCGAAGGCCGAAGGTGCAGCGAACCTTCGCTCGCATTCAGGTAAGTGTTACACGTTAAACATTTTAATTGTATTTTCTTTTTTCAACTATTCTCTTGCCGCCAAAGTGCATAACACTTCACCTAACTAAATATATATATATATGTTTTCTTCAAAGGCATATCTCTTCTTAAATGTTAAATGCATTCATTTTTAGCGGAAAGGAAGCGAGATGTCTCGCAGAAAGGTTGCTGTTTACTTACTTATTGCACTTCAATAATGCTGCTCAAATAGTTGAAGTCTTACATGCAGTTGAATACACTAATGTTTTGTTGAAATGTTAAGAGGCTTTTATTAGCATTTCGTTGAAAGTGCTCTTAATGAGCACACAACGAATTTAAACAATTTCCACATCCATTTTTATCTTTAATGCCATTTACGTGATATGTTATTGTTTTAAGCAACATACGTCGTAACTGTTATCGTAAAGAATTCGCACTAGTAGGATATATATTAGGTTATGAAGACGTCTTATTAGAGTGACGTAAAAGAACAAAAAAAAAAAAACAAAGCAAAAAGCGATGAAAGGGTTCAAGAGTTTTTTTGAAATATTAAATGAACTCAAGTTTGCAATGCGACCGTAAAGTAAAATATTAGTTAAAAGAAATGTTCACACTGGACATACACAACACCTGCAAAGTCAACAAAAATGTTGGATGTCATAACATTTACGAAATACTCAATAGGAGAGATCAATTAAATCAAATCAGTTCAAAGAATAAAACCGGCCATGTTCTGTCGGAGTTGGATCCATCATGCCGTTGAATTTTCCGGATGGCAACGAACTGGCGTGAAGTTATGCAAGCACGAGGCAGGCTTGAGATAAACGGAACGGGGAAAATTGTAATCTCGTAAATTGATAAAGGGGGGAGCAAGGGGAGAAACAAGTAAAATTAATACAATTAATTATTTTTATAAAAGTGCTTCTATGCGCTCAAGCCAGCCTGAATTTGTTTAGATTGAATACCAGAGTAGAGTTCCCTTCGAATGCTTACGAAAGGAAAATTACTCTAGAATACAAAAATCTATGATACGCTAGTGCTACGTTGATCTATTTTTCCCATGCCTAAGAGCTAAACCTTTAGCTTTAGACGTAATACAAAACCTTTACTATATCAGTTCTATTTGCGAGAGAATTGTGAGCACTTACCCATACCTGCAGATGCCGTATGGCAACTCATCAAAACCAATGATTATCCCTTGATCTGGGTATTGGCTACCTAGTGTTTAAAATAAAAGTTTTGAAAATGTTTAATTTATAAATATTTCTTTCGACATAGCTTCGCTTTTTACATCTTGCTCTGCTTGCTTGGTCTGTGCTGATTTATACAATATGCAGAGAGACTTAATGGAGAGCCACTTTTCATCATGCCAAACGATTAAGAAAATGATTGAAAGGTTGTCTATCTGCCTGCCTGTCCGTCCGTCTGTCTATACTGTTGTGTTCAACGAAAAGGATCGGCATGTTTGAGTTATTTTGATGATGACGTGTTTTGGCGCAATGGCGAACACTATTGCAAATCGGCTCGATTCGGATCGCATCCCCTTTTTCGATCACTTCCCTTGGAAAGTTGTTATATCGTTAGCTCTATTAACTATAGTATTTTTGCTTATTTATTAATAAAATCAAATATTTCGTTTTATTAGTCAATATTTATTTTTTCTTGCTAAGCTCTTTGCAAAAGTCATATCCTCTTATATGTTGTGTGTGTTTTCTTGCACAATTATGTAATAATTCAACTGATGGCTCTCTTAGCATGTCCACCTTTGACGAGCATATTAAGGATGCATGTATAGGTGTATATATGCGAATTTATTTGATATCACATAACAGGGCGACACCTCTTAAAGTCCAATGCTTGGGATTTAGGTCAGTTTCAAAATCAATAGAACCGACGTATTTCGCATCCGTGCGCTGAGGCTTACGATAAATGGGGCATTCATAAAGTTTCGGATCTTTACCGGCCGTAGTATTAATAGCGAAAATATATATAACCGGCATTTGTTCGTACAATACTTTCATTTTCGATTCGATTAATTTACCACAGCGGCGATCTAGGGAAGCGCCTGCAAAATAAATAAACGAAATTAGAAAAAACTAAATCTTATAGAATTTATCAAGCATTTTAATGTCCTGCATTGCTATCCTAGCGAGGCGACACCCGTTTAGAACAAATATTGTGCATAAATAAATATGTGTTCATGTAAATATTATTGATAGGTGTAGGCGTTTGTGGTGTTTTGTCATCTCAAATTCAGAGGCATTTCTCTTATGCTTTACACACTACTTGCATTGCAAAAGTATATTAAGTTTGTGCGAATGTATGCATTACCCAGGAAGACTTCAGATATATCCTCATGTTATTATGCCAATCGATTCAGAATCACTTTTTGCATCGATCTAACCTTGTCTATCCGTCTGCCCGTCTGCCCGTCTGCCCATCTTGTTTTCTTATGTTCAAGCTAAAGAGTGTAATTTTTGTGAAGTTTATCAGACTTTATTTTCAACAGCCCTTTTATGAATAACTGGATTAAGTCGAAGCGAAATGGTATTTAATGATGGTCCATGTCCCACTGTAGTCTTCTTAGTTATTTATTTATAAAGAAGGGTAAGACTTTTTAGATTAAGTTTTAAAATATATTTCTTTAACATCCTTTATGTTACTTATGTCAGTCCCAATGTCTTTTTTATGTTGTTAACCGTCGTTATCGTTACTGCGATTAACGCCGCGTTCTTCTTTAGCTGCGTGCATATTTTTTAAAATGTTTTTTCCTTTCTTTGTTTTTCTTTTCTCATCATTAATCCCTTGTGATGTAAGTTGGTTTCGTAAGGAATTACACAAAGATACGCATGGAAATCTTAATGAAAATATGTTGGTGTAGAATTTAATATTTAATATGATAATTACGAAAAGCAATGAAATTTGCCCAAGTTTGTTTACGCAATCTCAACATAATTCAATGTATAAATAAGTAGGGGGACAAAAGCTAATATCCTTACAGCTATTGAGAAGAGCTACCAGACAATTTCTTCCAACCCTCAGCCATTTGTCATTTGCACTAGGGAGTGTCCTAAGTGTTCTCGTACTTATGTAACAAACGGATCGATTCCGAATCATTTTGTAAATAGGTTCAAGTATGTCTGTCTCTCTGTCCAATGTCTGTCCATGGATGCTTTCATCCAAACTAGATATCGACATTTTTTATATATTTGAACATTTTGACGAACCTTTGTACATTGACTTGCATTTTGGTACAGGGACGGACTCTGGCCGAATCTTTTTTACGACCACTCTCCCTGTAACGCCTTATTTTGCAAAAACCCGATCGATGGAAAAACAAAAGCATGACCAATCGAATGGGCCAATTTTTCAAATCCTCTTCGATATACACTTCTCCTCCGAACACTAAACTTTCATACAACAAAGAAAAGTATAATTTTCAATGTGTTATGATAAAATTTGGTGCAAAATTAATGTTAGCTAAGTAAGTGTATTTTGTGGATCCCTCCTTCTGTAAGGGTTCTCACGAAAATTATACCGTTATATAGCGACAAAGTCAAATTTTGAATACTTAATAGCCAAGAATACCTTTCTTGCTAAATTCGAAGCGCGCCAGTTCACCTCCGTGTAAGAGCTCGTATACCTTTAGATATAACTTTTAGAAATTTATCACGAAAATAAATGAAGGATCGCATTAGGCGGTTATTTAACGCTCGGCCTTGCCCGGCAATGCTGTTAGTACTTTCTGTTTGCGCATTTATTTCCACTGGATTTAACGACTTGCGAAGCAAGGAGAGAATCAATTACCACAAACACTTTCACCGAGTTGACGAACTTCGAATCGCGTATAAATAGCTGGGTGGATTTAATTTATCCCGCTTTCCATTCTTGTTTACGTTGTCTTCTTCTTGTTCTTACATAACACCACTATTCCCTAAATTCGAGGATGCATTTTTTGCATTGAAATACAAGGCCAGTGTAAGTTCTTTGCATATAAATCTAATTTTTAGTTTGTTTTCCCTTACTTCGTTTAATCTTAATAATCTTCATTTCTCTTCGTCATATTTTCAAGCTTTTAAATCTTGCAAGGGATTTTTTGTTTGAAAAATGAAACAAGTAAGAGACTACTATTCGGCTATCATCGAATCTCTTATATCCACCAGGTAGGTAAGAAACGAATACGGTACATTTCTATGCTTGATAATATTGGGTGGGCGTGGCTGATTTTTTTAATTTTTTTAAAATATATGTGAAATTTTTATGGTTGTGAGGAACGAATAAGGAAGTCTCGTATTCTCAGTTTATTTTCACTGTAGGCTTGTCCTTCGCCCGATATGGCCCATTTTCAATACTAACGTGCGCGCAAGAGCTTCCAATGCTTTTGCTAAATTTAAGCCCAACGGCTACGTTCATGGAAACAGGTGATTGTTCACAATGCGAACGGACAAACGGACATATTTAAATCGACTCATCATCATCCAAATTACATATATTTTTTTGGAGTATCCGGATGTCGCAGACGTTTCGACAAACTGAATATACAGAGGAAATAAAGAGGATTTTCATTTAAAAAGTTGATGATTAAAATTTTCAAAATTCATATGCTTTAAGACCGCAACAAAACTTACAAATAGCATTTATATATAGCACAATATGTATCAGTGGACACTAACTGTGTGTCAACACTTGGTTACATACTTTGACTTTTGCACATGCAAGCAATCCTTTTGCAGAGTTGCAATTAAGTTTTTGAGAGATTTCCACAAAGGGACTTAACTAATATTGTAAGCAGTAGTGTTGTCGAGCCGGAACGCTCCGGAACTACAAATGATTTCTGATAACGAGAATTTATAATAAACATTAGAAGAAAAAAATATAAAATTTTAAAAAAGTAAAGATTTCATACATAAATTTTAATGCAAGCGGACCGTACGTTACTCATCCCTGGTATAGTTTATTGCCATACCCAAATGGGCCTGCAGCTAAAGCTAAGAATTTTTATTATATATTTGTTGTGAACTAGAATTTCCAGATGTTGGTTTCCAGTATTGGTAGACGTTTTAAACTTTATTAGTTTATTACTTATTATTATTATTACTCAACGCACAGAGCGGCCGCCTACCCAGGATCGGCCCTGTCTATATAATTATATATACACGTTCCGGTAAAAAAAAATTAGCGTTTCGGTAAAAAAAGATTAGCGTTCCGGTAAAAAAAATTAGCACAACACCACTGATTGTAAGGTATTAGGCCATGCGAAAATATTGTGCTATCAAAGTGTAGTCGATCTCGTTGAAGTATAAACACGCTTTAAGCATTAAAGACACATAAATATAAAATCTGAAAATATTCGAGAGGGCTTCAGCCGTTTTTGTAACGAAATGACAATATTTTTATATATAGAATGTAACCAACAGTAGCAAACTGCAAACTTGCAAGAAATTAAATACATAAGTAAAGGATGAGAATAAAAACAAAAAAAGAAGAAAACATGTAAAAAATGAAAAGAAAAATTCGTGTGGTATGTACGTATGACAGTATGTACGTGTATGACAGTTGTAGTCACTTGTGTGCTTCTTTTTTTTCCTTTTTTTTTTGTTTGAAAAAACACACTCACCCTCCAGAAATAGACCATGAACGTAAACTCCTTCAGTAGGATACTCAGTGATGTCCTCTTTGTTGTATCTCGTTATTTGATTTTGCAACACAACCGAGTCGAGAGCCCATCCTTTGTGAGCTCTGGTTACTTCCTGTCGACCATACGAGGTAAAAATGCAAAGAAGAGAAGAATTAAAAGAAAAAAGCAATAGATAAAATAATTGTACAACTTTTTATGCAATGTCAAGGTGTTCCAGTGCGTCCATTAGAGAAAAAAATTCCATAAGAATAACATTCTTTTAGAAAGCACATGCACATGGGAATGAAAATTGTATATATATGTTAGGTATGTAAGACAGGAAAATAAAAAAGAAAATCATAAAATTGAAATAAAAACACATAAAAACACATAAAAACATATTAAAACAAAAATGAGAAGGATTTGTGTTTGGTTACCTTTCGCAAATATGTCTTTATTTGCAATTAATTTTTCGAACAAGAGCCATAACGATGTTAGCCGCGCATTAATTCACCAAAAACCACAAGAACATATTTATCATTAACCTCGCTCGATAGCGTGGTAGGCGTCTTACTATAGTACAGTACAAGTACATTATTAAATCCTACAAATTGTGTCAACACGAACTTTATTAAACCATCAAATAAAATTTTGGGTCGCTTATAGTCTGTCAACTATCTTTGCCATCATTTTGTAGGGTTTTCATTAGTTTATTACATTAATTCCTCCCCTCTCTCCCTCTCTCTCCCTCTCTCTCACTCACTCTCTATTCACTTATTTTAACATCGAAACTTGTACGCAGTAATGAAAACGTTGAGCAAATAATTTGCTCTTACCCCTGTCGCGTGACGTGTTGTGAAAGGATCTAAGCGTAGTCACTAAAATTATTAAATGGAAAAATAATATTAAATTTTAAACAAACTTGTGTTGCTATAAAATTGCTCTTATATTCATTGTAAAGGATCCATATACATCCAGCACTTTTTTTACACGGTCTTTTTTTACCCGATTTTGAAATAACGCGGTTCATTAATAAACCGAAAAGTAATTTTCTTTTAATTCTTCCCGACAGTTGTGTCAAAAACATCTGACATATTTACTGATGATAGCATTTTTAGTCCAATCCGCAATAAATGTGCGCGCTTGTTATTAAGTGGCTTTGAATAGTGGCGGAATATATTTTTTATCGTAATTTCAATTTAAATTCTTATATGTTGCAGTAGTGGACTACAACTTTCACTGCACGCTAATTTTAATCTTTTTTTTTTTTTTTGAAAAAAACATGTAAAATGGATTTCATTATCACTTTTTTACGCGGTTTTTGAGAAAAATGCGTACAGTGTATTTTATCTTCTACGAATTTTTAAAGTTATGGAATATCTCCACAAATTTATCATATGCTGCTTGTAGTTTTTTGTAAGATTTTTTTTGCACGGTTTTCTAAGGAACGTGTCTACCACGTAAAAAGTGTTCTGGGTATGCGTATGTAAAGTACAGAGCTATTCTTTATGAATAAGATGTCGTCTCTCTATCGTTCATTCGTCTCAATTCCGATGTCCAAATCTCGTTTTGTAAGAACATTTTTGAAATTCGAAAAACACTTATGTCACAATTCGCAACAATCAGAAATTGTTGCACGTCTTCTCTTTTCTCGAAATTAGAAGCTCAAAACTGTAGAGGTCTTCTTCCAAATCAGAGATCGACTTGATCATATCAAAGATTCGCCCGTAAGTACCAACGGACCACATGCAAACGAAGGGGTTGGGCATTCATGAATAAATTGATCAAGAACTTAGTACCACGGGGCCAAAAAAATAAGTAAGTGAAACGTAAATCTACCTCAAGAAGGTATTCGGTCTCATATTAATAAAATTTATATTTTGAAAAATATTTAGAAGAGAGATTTCATTCAATATATTTACGTTAACCTTCTCTGCGATACCTTCATCATAAAGAGACATCACTCATACGCCTTAACACTTATACTCAGTGTTACTAATAAACACCAAGCAATTGCGATAAATTAACAGAATTTTGTGATATATGTTAACTTCGATCCGTAGAAAACGTATGGATCTACTACGACGAGAATTTAAAAAGTTTATCAATAGAGTTACAACGCATTCATTAACGTGCCCGTGGAAACACATATTATGAGATGTTAAAGTCCTCCCTTTTTTTGTTCTAATGCGAGATAGCAGCTTACCTTTAACATAATTGGAATCTTGAGCAGTTGATTGACTAAATAGTTCTATAACAGAATTAATTGTTTATGTATGCAACACGATTGCAACAAACCTCAAATATATATATATTATGGTTCGATAATTAAAGCTCCAGCACTCGTTGACTGGTGTTATACCCAAGAAAGCCGATAATTAGAATAGTCAACGAAGCCGTGCAACTAGGCAGAGGGCATTGCAAACAAACAAGCAAATACGGGTACATAAGCACGCCATTGAATTGATCAATAGATAGCTGAAAGCAGATTAGGAAAAGAGTAACAGTTATGCTTGCTTAGCGAACTTAGCCGTCCAGGTGAAGAACAAATAACAATTCAATGTAACAAAGTAAGTGATACTACACATTACTATGAAGGTACTGAACTTGTCAAATGTATACCCTTTAATGACCGCCTTTGTACGGGCCGTATTTTATCTGAATGTCCTCCATCGAGTCCCTTGAGAGAGTGCCAGATTGTTTAAGAACAAACATGATTTCGAAAATACGTCTTTCTCTTTTTTTTCAATGCTCTCTTAACTAGATGCTTAACCTTTTAACTTCAGACCACTTTGTTTACTTATAGCAACTGCAGGCTTCCTGTCTGAACATATTTTGTAAATTCATTTCTAAAATGTATGGATACTAAGTAAACAAATATATAAAAAGTTACTGAAACAAGAAACTTTCGGTCACCAACTGGTAACATACATGTTTTAATGTCCACCTTAAGATGGCTGACACACGCTACGTGATCTATCGAGTAGATAGGACTGCATCTTAAAAAGTCAGGTTGTACAGTACTCTCTGTCATTATAATTCCTGTCCCTAAATCAATCTACTCGTCAATTATATAACCGACACGCATGTCCTTCGCACACCTACCTTTAAGACCGATAAAGGGGGACAACAATGCAATTGCCTTAGGAAAATGTTGGTACGTTGCAGTTCGCTTCTTCTTAATCATTTCATTTCCTGAAAGAAACGGTAAATAGTCCTCTAAATGTACTCTAGAAGTTGTTGAAAGTTTCGAAACAAGGACAAAAGAAGTTTAGAATTTCTTAAAAATTCGAAGATTAATAAAAATTCTATTCAATGAAATTTTGTTAACCTACAATTGTAACAATAAAATCATGGAGAAGAGATATTGAAAAATTGCTCATGTGCGTGCTTATGCAATTGCCTTAAGTATCTACAAATGTTTCGGATTTAAAAAAAAAAAAAAACTAAACAAATAAACTGCATTGATATAGAGTTCGACAACAAAAATACCTCAACTGAAAACCAAAAATGTTTTAACAAGATTACAACAAAGCAGTCTCTCTCTCTCTCTCATACAAAACATCATGCAGGCTTCGCGAAAAAGTGTTTGTGCAGAAAGAGAACTAAAAAGAATTGAAAAGAAAAAATAATTTATCCACCTGACGCATAGCAGTTAGAAAACCTTGTGGATTAAAAAATCCTGTCATCCAGAATACCTGAAAATATCAGAGATTGAATGCATAAATACGCGTAAGTAAAATAAACTGGAAAAGCTTTAGTGGACAAAAAAAAAAAAACAAATTATAAGCGTTTTGAAAGCCATAACAGTTGTAGATGTAATAAAATAAAAAATAACATATATGTAGTCATAAATATTGTCAATAGACTTTCATTCAATACTTACTTTAGGGCGATCTGTTGACAACCATGCACGGAATTGCGTATTACGCTCCAATAATTCCGTATACCAAAAGCCCAATGTTGTTGATTCCCAGGATATCTATTAGGGACACAACGTTAGTGCAAAGGCGTACACAAATATAAATTTTAATAAAATGTTTATCCCTGCACTCATAAGAGAAAATATTCCCTTTGAAATATCTGACTAAGAAGCACTTGGCATGGATATAATTTTAAAGTAAGGAAAGTAAGGAAATTATATTCGCCGCGACCAGATCGTTTATATCCGTCACTGCTATCCTGGGGAAGATACAAGCAACAACAAAAAAGCTAAATATCCCTGCTCTATAATGCTAGAAGCGTGAAGGTGTGCCGTCTTTTAGTGTTCTTAGTGGTTGCCCACCACCGAAGGAAGAGCCGCACGTTCACTTGTCAAACAATTTGCAACATCCAAAAGGAAGCTTCAGAGACGTCACTTAGCTTATATATGAATCGATCTAAGCACATCCATCTGTCCGTCCGTCCATCACTGTGTATGTGTGTTTCAAAGATTTTCCTGGGCGCAAAAACATTGGCAAAAACATTGGAAATTCTTGTGCGCTACTTAATATTGAAAGTGTGGCAAATCAATCATAGGATCCGGGTACAGTAGCACATAAACAGAGAATACCTCTGTTTTCCAGAATGAAGGAAAATTTATTTTTCTTTCTTATTACTCATGTACTACAGCATATACTTTATGAATGATAGTGTACTATCTGTACAAAAATGGTAATAGTTGACCACATCTACCCAGTATTAAAGAGTATCAATATTTCATTTTTTGCAATAACTTTATAAGGCGCGGAAACAAACTTCAAAAAACCCCTAAAATGCACAAATTCTTGGCCAGTTTCTAATTTAGAACGCACTTAAGCACGTCCGTGTGTCCATGTGTTCAGCTATATAAATACTGTGGTAAACAAACACAAGATGAAGATTCCGCCCACAAATTAGCAAAAGAACCGGTCCTAGGACACGACCTCACTAGGTCACTACTACAATACCAACCTGCGTGCAAGAACTTCCAATGTTTCTGCCGAATTTCAAGTCAAGATGTTCATTCTTGTGGCCAGGAGAAAATTTACAACAGACATTACATAGACAGACAGACGGTTATGCTTAAATCGATTCAGAATTTCATGCTCAAATCATCAAAGATATACTTTGTGGAGACGTTTTGACAAACCAAAGAAAAAAACAAATGAACAAGATTTTCTACGCAAACTTTTGAGATCGCTTATGAGCACATAAACAAAAAGCCAAATTGATTCCATCAGCTAAGAATATGTTCCCAAAAAATTCGTATGAGAAAGAATATCGGCTGAATATAAAGATAGTAGATTGGTTCCAGACCGAAGAAAGCAACTGAAAAGTACAGTAAACATTATTAAAAAATTCTTGCTAGAATGCATTTAAGAATTTATTTCGTGCCTACACATTCTAATTCATTAAATATATTATCGGAAGTAAATCATAATTTTGAAAAACCAAACTTAATTGCATAGAAAGTGCATTCCGTGAATAGTGAAAGAAATATTTAATACGAAGTTGCAATTCGTATTTGTAAGGAGTAAGAATGAAAACATTTTTAGAAATATGAAACAAAAAAAAAAAAATAATAAAATTCATCAGTAAAATCCATTAAAAAAAATTCATGGAATATTGAAAACAATTCGAGCAAAAAGAGATTTTTTCTCCTTTTTGTAAAAAGAGAATTATACACCTTTCCAGACAAAATGATTTTCATTCCGCACGACTTATGCAAAGTTGTGAGAATCTGATATCAAACTTATGCGGTTTTATGCAAATACATAATATAAACTATAATCGCGCATAATGTCAGGTAAATCATTGCAAAGTAGAGCAACGATTTGAACGAGTACGCTTCGTTGAAATAAAATGTCAACAACATTACCTTAATCGAACATATACATAATATATATAGATATATATATATATATATATATATATATATATATATATATATATATATATATATATATAGAAAAGTAAACATTGCAGTATAATCAGGCATTGAAGATATTGTATTCGAACAACAATTACTATTCACCTTCATCCATGTTTCCGGTATGCGGGCATCGTACATAGCATCCAAGGACTCCTTTAGTGCTGGGCTCATTACAATAGTGCCGTCAATTGCCAATTTCAGATCACATAAGCATGAAGAAACACGTTTTAATACTCTTTGCATTCGATCGATTTCTTGTCTATTCAATTACCATCATACACATGAACGAATGAAGTATAAAAAATTATGCACAAAAAAGGGAAAATATTGAAAATTATAACGCAAATGAATTTTCATTAATATTATAATATAAAATGTCAGCTCGTATTCATCGTTAATAAGTTTAAAGCAAACGCTATGAAAAACACGTTATAAGTTATAAGAAACATAACATAAAAGAAACGCGCACTTTTACCTGAGAAATATATTCATAGGCAAGAGTATACCCATACGTGTTAAATTTTCACGCACTTCATACGTATTATATTGCTGCGGCAATTTTCTGAGCATATCATCGGCCAATTGATAGACAATGCTTTCACGTGTCTCGCCACCCCCTCCACCACCTTCCTTCGGTTGCACGCTTAATATTGTATCCAATATGCCTGGGCAAAGAGAGCAATTTTTATTTATTTATTTATTTTTATTTTATTACATAACTTAAATGAAAGACAATTTCATAATACATGTGTATATGTATAGGCATGTTAAGAGGAAGATAATAAAATAAAATTACAGTTTATATAGAATTTATTTGGTACTACGATAACCAGAACAGCAAAAAAAAATTCATGCAAAAATTTCGAACTGAAAATCGTTAAGGGAAAACTGATAAGGGAAAGAAATCGATTTTTTCTGCATTATGCCGTCTCTAACCTTTCGCCGAATTAATTTGATATGTTATATCAGCATTTGAATGCAATCCAAATACTTCGGGTGTATCGTACGTTGGCAGCATATTAATGTAATCTAAAAATCCTTGCAAATTTTTTGTATTTGGCACTTTATAACCTTTGTAGAATTCAAACGACGCGCTTAGTAGACCTTCACAGAACCATACAGCCGTAAAGGTATTCAGCAAGCGTTTATCGAAATCATCTGTAACCCGTCCTCCGTATTGCACTTCACCTATCATATACACTAAAGTTTGCCATGATACGCCTTTCTTTGGATCCATTTCGTCTAAATGATTTTGTATGAATTGCACGCTGGCCGCAAAATCAGCCGCATTAAATTCGTACGGTATATTCCAGCCCAAAGGTCCAAATTTACGTCTCTCTTGCACTATAGTATGCAAAAATGCCACAGTATATAGCAAAGTCGGCCATTGCGAAGCAGATGTGTAATCTAAGAAATCTTGTGTAAAAGCCTGGAATAGTTAAGCAATAGTTCAGTAAACGTACAAGTTTTTTCCTTTTACGCAAGCATAAAGCCTCTTCTTCTTCTTTTCTTTATTCTTAAATATATACATCGATTAGCTTTAATCAGTTAATTTTGGGCCCGTAAAGCCCATCATTCGTAGTGAGTGGTATGCCGCTATTGACAGCGGGCAAGACAACAGGGTCACAGAGTGAACAGGTGGGTAGAGCGATAGGTAGTTAGTGTGTTGGGCGGACGGACCGACAAACACGCAGAATGAGAGCACCAACAGAGTGAAAGTTGGACAAATGAGCGGACAGTGGCATTCAGTAACTGAGAGAAATCGTGTCAAAATGATTGAAATTGATCGACAATATATGTGTGTACCCTTTATATGCATTTCGGAGTGTAAGAAATCAGAAGATAGCGTCCGCAAACCTTTAGGCCTCTTGTGATAAGTAAGAAAACGTAGTATAACTTACCTGATAACTACGTTTCAAACTAGCGCGTATACCTTGCGGGGGTTCATTGGTAAATTTAATTGCCATTTGCAACAAACCGATAGGAAATTCATTGTGTGGCTCGGTGGTCACCCACATGCGAAACGAATCTTCAACATATTCTGTTTCCACTAACATATCAATAATTTCAGAGCAAAATGGTAAAGACAAATGTACGTTTTGCAGTAACACCCAACCTCCCGAAGCCATTGCATCCATAATCATTTTACGTGCATGACACTCTTGCCCCTGCCCCATGGACACTGATTTAAGGGCTACAAGTAGAATATTAAAAATTTTCTCGATTTGAATCCTTAACCAGTGCACTTACGAATTCCTTTTTGTTTAGCTAAAGCTGCTATCTGCGTAGTGGGATCTGATCCTATAGACAACAAGCAAACAAATGGTGTTCTCGGCTCCGATTCGGTCCAGGTTAATTCCAAATCTAAAATCTGCATTTCGCTGTATTCTGAACCCAAAGATTCTAAACGTATTGAAAATTTCAATTAATCTCGTTCTTAATAAAATTAAGTAAAAAATGCAAAACCTTCTATATATCTTTTGGCTTGCGATATAGTACGATCCGGACACCAAGAGCGTATAAGAAGAAGTTTACGAAAACCATCCAAGGAACCCTGATAACCACAAGGTATTTCTTCATTTTCGGGTTTTTCTGTTTCATACCAAATACGCCAGTCACGTTCACTCGCTTCAATCTTAATTAGCGCAAATGGAAACAGAGATTAAACGAGACAGGTAAGACTGAAACAGCTGTCAACCAAAAAAATGTATTTAAGTAGCCAAGAATCGACGTTCACGTCCCTCAAACCCAAAAAAACTGTGATCAGAAAAAACAGACTTCTGGTCCAAGATTCCGTACGAAAATGTGAACCTTATAAACAAAATAAACTTCGACAACTGAACTGACTACAAGTTATTAGAAAATGAAAGAAACTTGTCATCAACAAAAATCCAACTTTCGTTGGGTGACGAAAAAAAAAAAAAACAATTCTCTGGTTTCAGAGATTCTAACTAAGAAACTCCCTTTATTCAAAGGTTGACGAAGACCGAATCTAACAAAGTTTTCTTACTTCATCTTTAAAGTGAAAAAACGTATGTGGGTGGATGGAGTTTCTCAAAAAGCTCCTTTTGCTTTTGTCTGCTGGACAATTGAATCATCTTTTTTAATAAACGCACACCATGCATGCACTCTTGCAAATAAATAGTCATGCAACTTACCAACTCGAGCACATTAGCAAATGTTTCCAGTTTGCTTATCTCAACCAAATTCAACCACGTTATGTCTAATATCCAACGAAACGGCTTCGGTGTCACAGCATTCAAGTCCAATGAAGCACCACCTTTTATGAATGCCATAAATTCTTCATGACTTATATTGCCTTTGTGATAATCAATTTTGATGGCCAACATCAAAGTAAAAAGTTGCTTATGTCGCTCATACAGGCTGCGGTTGGTGAATTTGTACACCTCGTACGTTAAGTACCGTAAAATGATGTTAATGCGTTCCTCGGTTATATTGGACTTTGTTGACTTTGTGATAGAATTGTTAAAGATAACAAGAAATTGTTTCAATGAATTTTGATACATGACGTTGACGTTACTCATTTCTACTATTAGGAAATATAAAATGGAGCCGCGTGCAGCCACAGCTCGAAACTCTTCGCGGGCTTTCATTATTTTACGCTCAGTTACCTCAGAAATTTTCAACTTTTGATTGACTTCCTCGGCGGTAGTTTTAGTAACACGTAAAACTTCAATTAGAGCCTCGTCATCGACTAAAGAGCCTTGAGATGAGCTAAGTCGGTACAGAAGATTCGCTTCCAATTCTTTCATGTTTCGCTGATTTCTCATAACAGTTTCAAAAAGTGCGACACGCTCGGCTTCTAAATCGGATTTCTCCATAAGTATTACGCGACCCAATAATTGATCCTCTAGACCTCTCATTGTCACAGTGAAATCTATTATCGATGTTTTAGCACTAATTTCGGGACTAAAGGGCGGATTAGGTAATTTAGTCGTAATGTATAACATAAAGCCGGGCATTACATCACATTCTTTATCGCCCACTAATACTTTTTCTATACTTCCAGATTTGATAAAATTCTTTTCTAAAACGTTATCGATAACTGGATCCAATTCTACTCCCACATCTTCGATGAGTAATGGTCTTCCCAAAGACAGAGCGTCTTCCAAATGCGTGCGGAAATATTTATGATTCAATGAAGTGATTTGCAATTCATTTTGATCTTCTTTCGATTTTATCCACAATTTTCCCTGGGTTTGTGGGTCTATTAATAGAGGATAACTACTGGACTTAGTAGCTATTAGAGCATTTTGCACCGATAACTCATCATTAGGTAAACCCTGTAATGTCCATTCGGAAACCGTAGATGAATCTACCAGCATATTAATAATATTTAGGCTAATGGTAAAGGGTATAGCTTTCTGCCTCAATATGCTCATCCAAGTTCTGATGAGATTTGCCCGAAAATCTTGATTATAAGGACCACAGTATGATAAAAATCCGGTAGCTAATAACACGTCGCCTACTAATTTTCCTAATTGAATTTTGAATTCTTTACTTTGATTTGTCCAACGTAATTTTTCATCTGACAAGCCATTAATTAGAGCAGTGGCTGCTGTCATTTTACGTAGACATACATTAGCCGCATCGGTGAGGCGTTGCTTTTCGCCCACTGCTTTGTCATATTGATTCTTAACGGCCTGTAAAGCTTCCTCACGCTCATGCAATTGGTCTTCCGCTGCAGCTAAATCATCCATCGCAAGCTAAGGGAACAAACATATAAAACATATATACCTTCGTTCGTACACACGTTATATACATATGTAATTTTGCTTACTTTTAGTCTTGCTTCCTGCATTGTTAAATTTGCTTTAAGTGGCAAGACTTCCTTATTGACACTATGAAAGAAAGACATAGCTTTCGTCCATGACAGCAAGCCAGCCACATCACCACATACCCTGCGCGCCATATCCATATTGTAATCTTCCATGCGGAAGTATGGCTGTAATAAATCAATCATTTCGTCGTTGATAGTATCCTTGGGATAGTTTTGCAATTGCAATAGGAATGTTGCGCTGGCCATCATCTATTATTTAAATTATTAAGGCTTTTATGCCAATCACAATAAGTTCGCCTACGCGAACAATCGACATACCTTTAAAGATTCCTGCCACGATGGTTTAGGGCAAGGTGTACCCGAATCCGGAATGCAGGGGTGCAATTTGCGTTTGAAAAGAATCAATACGCTATCCATAATACGCATTATCAAATGTGGTGGACGTCCCAATTTGCGCACTGTGGCTATATGTGCCGGTTTGATTGTATTCAAAGCCATCTCAGCCTCCTCTAGCGCCGGCTTTGCTGCCTCCAATTTTTCTTCCGCTAACGCTTTCTCATGAGCAATGCAAGACACTAATGCTTCCGCTTTATCTTTAACTATGAGAACTTGATTTTTTACGATTTCAGCTTGCATAGCTCTCTCGGTGACTTCAGCCAAAACTGACTCTGCCTTCTTGGAAGCTTCCACCAGCTCTTCCTCCATTACCACCAAATCTTTCTTAAGAATTTCCACTGAAGCCGAAGCTTCTTTAAGTTTCTCGAGACCTGTGTCCATTTTTTCAACGCCATCGCCCAATTCTTTTTGCTTTTGTTGATAGATATTTTTATAGCCTGCTATAAAATTCAAGTAAGATTTCGGTGTGACGTGAGTTGCTCTACGGAAACGTTGAAAATATTCCTGTGATGTTTCAGCGACTACATCTTGGATGGAACCCAAAGCGTTGACCAATTCTTCTTTAACCTCCGGTGTACACTCAATTTCAAAGTCACTCAGAAAGTGTCGTGAAACCGAGACAAGGGCATCCTTGGGCCAAGGTTGGAACCAATCGACGGTGCAGCCCGACACCAAAGCTGGAAAACGTTGCACCCTCGATCGGAATGTTTCTCCAACGGGAGAAAAACAAAAGGCTACATGAAGATTTGAAGAAGTGCGTGCCAAAAAGAATTCCATCACACTTTCCGGAGTAGCGGATTTTCGTTGATTTTCTCTTTTCATTATTGGCGTTAGTTCTTGAATAATCTCGGCCTGTTCGTCCCGAGAGAATAAATTCGATATCACACCGGAAGATAGGATATTATTGAGATATTCCAGGAAACCCTCTTCTTTAATATCCATATCAGTAAATAGGAATGTAGTGCCTTTGCCTTGAACACCGCAAGTGCGATATAAAAGTTTAAGATCTTCTAAAAAATTAGCTACATTGTAGGACCGAGTAAGAGCAATTTGGAATGTTTTGTAACCGGCTATAAAAGAAGCCAATTTGGTTAGAGATTGTTTGCCTGAACCGCCTACTCCGACCAGCATGACGTTGCCACGGGGATGCCGTATTATTCGTGAGATCTTTACCAAATGCAACATAGCATCTGGAAAGAAGACCAAATCCATCCCAGAGCCTCGCACCATTTCATTAAATTGAGCGAGAAACATGACCAGACGCTCGCGGAGTACTTCATGAGAATTCACCGGCTCATAGACTTTGGGTAGCTCCATATCAGCATCCTCGCCTTCTTCACCTGTGGGTTCAGGAGCATCGCGCATGAAGTCTACAAATACCGGATTCGGTATAATCATGGTTACATAATTTTCTCCCAACTCGGATCGCACTACACACATTAATTCCGAACTAAACCATTCTTTATCGTGAATGTTAGTGAAACGATCAGCAAATACTCGTGTACATTCGTGCTTCCACAAAGCCATCAAAACACTTTCCGTCGTTATAACAGTAGACAAGGTACCCACCATGCCTTGCCATACGCGAGATAAATCACGTAAACTGAAAACATAATGAAATTTGGCGGGCGTAGGTAGAAGCTTTTCACGTGTACGCTGCCACATAAGTCGCGTTACCACTATAAGCTTTTTCACCAAATTGCGGACCTCCGGTATAAAGCCTCTTTTTGCATTGTAATGACCTTCGCCGATTACACGGAAAATTTTATCAATCGATTCATTGTCGGGAATATTGCAATTGAAAACGCAAAACTGACGCTTCAAACGGGAGGGTATATCATTTCGACCCCCTCCTGGCAATCCCATAGCGGCCACATACTGCACATCCACAATGGTGGTAAAATCACCAGGCTTCTCTAAACTGTAAAATCCCTTCATATCCATCGATTGACGAACTATTTCATTAGTAATCTGATCTCCCCACTCATTAATTTCCGGTAAATTAATATCATCGATAAAAGCAATAAGCTTACGGCCACCAGGTGGCCCAAACGTAACACCTACCCTTTTTTCGACATAACTTTCAATAGTGCGTTGAAATTGGTACGGACTTGTAGCTGAGGAGAAATTAAAGGACCTACTCATGTAGGTTTCAGGGTTCATTTTTTTCATGAAATTTTTCATTATGACCGTTTTGCCGGTGCCCTGTTCACCGATAAGCATCACGGCCTTCTCTTGGTTAGCGATAGTTCCAATCAAGTAATCCATACGTACATTGTCAACGATGGGTACCAAAATGTTTAAATAATCCGGAGTGGATACTTCAGGGTACATGTAGGGTGTAACCAATGTCTTCCAAGAATGCCAAGTGCCAGCCGGCGAAACAAAGAAGTCAAATATGCTATTTTCAGCAGCTGTGCCTTTGGCGTAATCCAAATCCGGAAAAGTTTCTTTTATATGTAAATTTAATTTCATGCGATCCGTGGAGCTAAGATAGGCTCCCAAACCCCAGGCTAAAGCAAAGATATATAAACGATGTAAATGTTCCGGGGTACAAGTATCCTTTTTCTCTTCAACTATTGCGTCTTCTATTGCATCTTCTAAATAAAGAAAATTAGGAAAAGTAAAGAAAATGAAATAGAGATGAAATCATATCGCATCTTAAACTCAGTTAATTAGAAAATTAGGAGGAAAAGAAAAAAGAAAGTGATGAAATCAAATCGAATTCTTATGAAGCGATTAAGAATTAGCAGAGCTTAAACGTTGACAAGCACATTATGCACAGGCACATTTTTGATAGATAATACGATCATTCAATTATATATATTTATCCATTCCGTTAGAAATATTTAAAAAAAAGTGTTGAAAGTAGAAAAAGTGCGGCCAGAAAAGTTAGTTTCGCTTCATTACAGCTTAGATAAGTAAGACTTACGAAGACCGTAGGTATTGGAAAAAAGCAAAAAATACTTTACCATCATCACTTGGGGGAAAAGGGTTAATATCGAATCTCATGGTTTTTGCTGAAAATGTCAAATGTTATGAAACATATTTTACTTGTAGTTAAATGTATGCTTAACCTTACACATAGTGCGATTCTAAATAATCTCTCGTTATCGATGAACTTATCAAGTTTATTATAAATTGTTTTGAGATATTACGCTTACCCTCTTGGCTATCTTTGCTGGAGACACTGACAGCTTGTTCATCGTCATTTTTCACAGGCACTAGCCCCTCCAATATGCACAACATTTGACGGACAATGTTGCATTGCAAGACGGGCATCAATAAATGTAGATTTTGTGTACCCCAAGAATACACGGGAACAAAGGTACGCTTGAAAAGATCGGAAAACACCGTTTTCTCACCAGGGGCCCGATTTTTCAACCAAGCTTGCACAACTTAAAAAAAAAAAAACAAGTGAAAAAACAAGATCGTCTTTTATATCTCTTTATAGCCTACTGGGCCTTGAGTCCAATCCCGAAGAGCTCATATAGACCATACCATTACGCGACACCGTCGCTGGTGAAGCATTGTCAATATTATGAGGCTCAAAGATTATCTTAACTGAGGGAGCCATAGTTAAACGATCACCATTTGCTAGGGTTAGAGTCTTGTTATCGTCTAAAACCGAATTCAAATTTTCAATCCATATACTATCAACGGGCCCATCTAAAACAAGCCAAACGTGTTCGCCACTTTTCAATTTCAATGTTTTACGCCATAAAGCCGAGAATATGCCATCAGTCCAATCGTTGGTCGCTACATCTAGGCGACCGAACATTTGAGCAGCTGTTATAGCTTTCGGATTCATACGCATCTCCCGATGCGAATCGCCCAACTGTGTCATAGCTTTCATTAGCGTGTGAATGCAAGTCGTTTTGCCAGCACCACTGGGACCCAAAGTCATAATTCCGTGGCGCACATTTTGTGTCTCATATAACTGTATCAGTTTCAACACCCACGGTGGATGATATATCAAATTGGCTTCTTCAGTTTGCTGAGCAATGGCAGCCTCCAATTCGGCATAATTCGTTTTTTCTAAAGTCTGATTTGGGAATAAATCCGAAACTAATGACATAAATAAGGGCTCATCATCATCAATTAGCTTCGAAAGATTCATATCGCGTAAAACACGCATCACTATAGTGCTTTCCGTATCGCGAGAATTTCGACGCTTCGCTGCACCCAAGGTTCGCAACACTGAGAGTATGTTACGTAAACCAAAATCATAATGTACTTGCTTCGTTAGCTGTTCCTCGCACAATTTATAGAGAGTGTAAAATTTTCTAGCTAACGTTATGTTCTCTAAGAAACCGCACGAAGCCAATTTTACTCGTATAATTATCTGGCGATCCGGAACCATCATCGCTACAGTCCGAAATTGTATTTTCAAATTTTCGGGTAACTCTTTACGACCAGCGTAGCCAGGATTCTGGAGAAGCAGAGAAAACTCTAATTAGAATGTAAAACACTAAAATGATTCACATACACGCGTCTACGGCTCTATCATCTGGAGCTATCATCTCTTACTTAAGAGAATCAAAAACATCTCTCATTTTGATTGGTTGGCTAAGCTTAAGTTACCTACGGTAGGTCTGTTATATGCTATCCTAAGTAAATATTAATTATAATACCGGACAGTGAAGGCAATATTCCTTCGAATCTCTCGAGATAGAGCGAAAAGAAGCAAGTATGGCGAAGCCAAATTTCCGTCGTGCGCGACGAAGTAAATGGAAGTTTGTCCCTCGTTTCGTGCCGACTTGCTCTACTTTTAGTGCCAGCCGTCAATCTTTCCTTGATCGCGTTAAAGATTAGACTTTCCGATAAGAACTTTGAGTTAAGAGGTAATTGAACTAAGAAGAAGTCAATTGGGAACCACTGTACATAATCGACGGCACCAGACAAATGAAGTAAAAAGGTGAAAAAAAAGGCTAATTTTGCGAAATAAAACAAGAAAATATTATAACGTTTTATAGAATAAATTGTGCACTGCACGCATCGTCTGTTCAACATTTTCAGGGTAATCCTTTTAAAGAAGTAAGAATTTTGTTCTTCACAGACCGCTAAAACTATCGCACCACCAACAAAAACTAAAACTAAAAACGAGGGCTTGATATATATGCGTTAGCAGTTGGACCTAATAAGTATCGAAAATTTAATACCAACGAATATTATTATTTTTTTTCTTTCGATATCGAATAGCGACATGAATACCTGGCAAATAATATTTTCGGATAAATTATTGTCAATAAGCGAATGAAAATTTATTGACGGACAGAGCACACTTATATCGTTAGCAGAACACTTTTCTATTATTTGATATGTGACTTCAATGGTCGTAATAGAAATAACATACAAATGAAATAAAAACAAACATTTGTGTGTGTGTTAAACAATGTACGATCACGTACACAGTCACGTGTTTGGACATAAATGTTATCAAACCAAACAACAAACCGCAGCCATAGCAGTTCACTTAAATCTTTTTTATGCGTGTATTTAAGATTAAAAAAATGTATTCAAATGGTCTGCCATGTGAACACCGCTTGTGTAAAAGAAACGATTTCTATAAAATATGCACACATTTGCGATAATAGTAGAATCAAACAAATACCAAAAACAAAGAAACAACAAAAAAAACAAAAAAATACTTTCAACACAAACTTAATCTACTGCTCGTCTAAGCCAATTTTTCTTTTTTTCTTCTTTTTAATGCAGTTTAGATATAAAGCAAACGTATGGATATGTTGTTATGTGGCAAACAAGCTCTTTCCCCAGACTTGGTCACTGGTAAGACAGTTGCCGCATTTCAGGCGCCCGAAAGTAATGCGCAGACCAAGGAAAAAAATATTGCTCGAGAGAACAAGCATCGCGAGTAGCATGGAAACGCTGGTCACACGGGTAAATGGACTTTATGTTCACAATTTTCTGGTCACAAGGGTAAGCGAACTTTGTTCTATTAGTTAGTTGCACCTATTTTTAAATCTGTTTATTCAAGTTGGAAAATAATATTCTTTGTATTTTTTTTTCTCAAAATTTTGAAGACGAAAGATTAAGAAAGACTCTCTCTCCCAGGCAATCTGGTGACTGAGGTACATGTATCTCCACACAATCGATTCGAAGGGAATTCAAGAAATTCGCCCGCTACCATGTTTAGGAAGAAAAACTTAGCGCAAGAAAGTGTGGTTTCATTCTTGGATACCTAAATAGTCCACTTCACTATAAAACTATACGAGCAGATCGTATGATGGAATTAAAAGATACAACTAAAACAGAATATTGACGGTTTATGGTTTCGCATTTTTTTTTGTTTTCAATTTTTCTCTGCGCTAATTAAACCATTTGCCGCTAGCGTACTCAAGAAGTAAAGACTAAAAGAGAGATGCCGTACATTGTTAGAAGCCTGAAAGCACCAGTTTCTTCTTAAAGGCAATCTTGTGGAGCGAAGGAAAGGAAGCAAGTAACGATTTTAGTCTCGCTTTTTTTCCTGAATTCATTTCTCCTTTGGATAATGTCCGTCAGTTCAAGTGAAATAGACGAAGAGGTCACCGCTAATGTTCTTGCGAAGGAAAGAAAACATGAAAGACATCATAGGTTATGAAATGCCTAAATAGAAATCTCTTTCTTCTCTACAAAGGCCAACTCGTAAAAGGAACAATAATAAGAGCATGCAAGAATTTTAGTCGTGAATCATTTTTTTAAATTTTGTTTGTTTTTATTTTAATTTCTCGAACTAGGAGAGAAAACAATTCAACCTTCTAATCATTGCTTCAGCATGACCAAAAAAATCAATTTATCATTGGCTTCCTTAAATCTTATCAATAAATGTCACGTAAAGTCAGATAGAATACAAACACATAACACAAAGACAAAGCAACAGAGAAATACAAACTTAGATAAATCCAAAATCCTTCCGGTTAAAACATAATTAAGTAAAATGAAATTTTTTTTTTTTTTTTTTTTTTTCTTTTGTAAATCCCCTGAACATGTGTATTCTTCTCCCCACTTCCCTCCCCACGACCATTATATTAACATAACTGAAGAATGGAAAGAAAGAAAAGTCAGAAAAAATGTTAATTTAATCAAAGTAAGACAAACAAGCAAATTAGCCGTCAGGAAATGTAAGAATTTAACAGGCAGAGCATACAAAAGGAATTATAGATTAATTAAGTGATTAATTAAATGTGTATTTAAATCGTGGTACAAACATAACTGTAGAAACAACATATACAAAATATTAATAATATATTTTCGCACCCACTAATACAAAGAAAGCTAATCAAGATGAATAGTTGTGTTGATGAAACGCAAAAAAAATGGATGGCATTGTCCGCAAACTTAAGGCTAAATAACATCAAATTCCATGTACGTCATGTCATTAGTTATTAAGCTTATGTTCATATATTACACTACACTGGCAATGAGGTTAACAAACAGTATTTGCATGTCGTCACTACACTTCTTCTTTACGGACACGGCTGCGTTTTCATACGTTCATGACAGAACCGAACAGTCATATGTTATGTAAGCGTAAGCGTCGCTTGATGACAACAGTTTTGAGCGACAACATTTAAATACTCAAACGTCTACTAATTTTTTTATGAGGAAAGGGACAGGAAAGCGACCGCAGCATGGTGAGTATTGCGCCTTTACCGACTGACCACACACTATAACTGCAACTCAAGTGAGCTCTACCGCATTGGAATTTGAATTCACGAACACAGACTGCGCAGTCGCAGTTCTTACCTACTCGACTATTCACGCGAAAAACTTAACATAGCTTAGCGGAAAATTAGTTTCGTATAACACAAAAGTTCTTCCCTACCTTTCCCACCTACAACGCTTTATATGAAGTGAAATTATTTAGCGTGGAGTATAAGAGGACTATTTCCAATATCCGACATCAGTTACTTACCAAGTGCAGACGGAATAAAATTCAGTGGATAAGGAAAACCACGCATCGGTTCTTTTTTAAAAGCTTATGTGACACGTTACAAATTTTCGGACACGGTAAAGATGGTTTGCCAAATTCCATTCCGGGCATTCGAGTTTCAAAGGAGATCGCCAATCTTGGCGGTAATGAAATTTTTGCAGTGCAAGTTGGATTATGTGTACCCACTTTGCATTTGCTGGGGAACAGCTTGCCTTTGCCGTCCTGTTAGATTTCTACTTTTGAAATGTCTCGAAAATTCATTGAGAGACACGCCCATCATTCTGCAGCTTCAAATGCTTTTTTTCTAATTACGAAAGAACTTGCCCTTTGCCGCCCTATTAGATTTCTACTTTTAAAATGTTTCGAAAGTTCATTTTCGAAACCCAGATTTCCAGGCCATGATTTTACATTAAACTACTGTCAGGGAGATTATTCATATATACAGAAGCTCAATAAAGTCTCCATACAATATGAAAAATTAAGTTTTCTAAGGAGTATCCGCCTGAGTGATCGAGTGGGCAAACGATCTTCGCTAACACGACAATGGTCGTGGATTTAAATCCCAAGTGTGGTGGAGTCTTATTCTCAGAATTCATTTCTCTGCCTAAATAAAAATAATAATAATATTTACATATGTAGAGTGGTAAAGGATTTTACAAACTTCATTAATAATAACAAGAGTGTAGTAAGAGTGTACTTACCATTGTTATAAATATACCGAACTCAGGATTCATTTCAATGGTGTCGCCATCTGTGAAAATGAATGATTTTTTCTTTTCTTTTTTCGCTGTAAGCACTACAGCGACTTGTTGCGCTGCCACCGATAGTACAGGTAATTCAATGCGATTGAATTCATCAAAGCAACCCCAAGAGCCAGATTGTGCTAATCCTTTATATATACGGCCCAAGCCCCTACACAATATAGAACGTGTTAAGAATTTATTTCTTCTCCTTTTTTTTGTTAAATGTAAACTTATCATTATTCAAAGCTAATGCTATATATGAGGCAGCATTCTCGGATATGTAAATACTTTGGCATATATATGACATGTTAATGTATACTAGGAAGAAATGAAAAACTTAAAATAAATTTATTTGTATATATATATATATATATATATACGTAGTAGGTACGCATGTATACAACTTGATTTAATGCGTTCTTGCACTTCTTCTTAACACATTTATCATATATAAATAATAGTGAAGCAAAGAAAAAAAATACTGAGTCTTCAAAATGCAAAAATTCAAACATATGTTCATTTCATTCATTTAAATGATCTGAAGAGCTAGTTCGACAACAAAATTCAGTTTGTTTGTTATTTTGTTTTCATACTCACCGAAGAATGAGTCGATGATATTCAGTTTGTCAAAACGCTGCCAACGCCCAGGGCGTAACTTCAGAGACCCCGTAAAGTATATATATTCTTGATCAGCATCAAATGCTGTATCAATTTAAGCATGTCCCTTTTCTCCATCGGTCCGGTTGTCCGTCTGTCCGTTTGTGTAATGGCTATTATTGCCTACATATTTGCAAAAAAAGAATTTGAAAATGACTCAAACCGATCAAACGACACGACTTCAACGCCCACACGGCCGTACGAAAAAAAACTTTTGCTTTCATATTTTTTACTCTTTACGCATAAACCACATCCCACCCACCATATAAATTTCCGCTTTTTCCGCTGAAAATAGAAATACTCGCCCGCATTCACCTAATGCTAATATAGTCTACTACAAATTTAGTTATTTTTTCCCTTTTTTCAGACGGAGCAGCTTCACACTAAAATCTTAATCGACACAATTCAACTTTTGAACTTTAAAAGACGCATATAGAAATGGTTCACTTGCCAAATCGATTAACTCCATAAAACGAGAAATTGACAAAAACTGTTTGATTCATTTTAATGTCGTGATTTTCATATATATTTAAATTAATACGCAAGCAAAAAAAGCAAAAATAGCCTTTAAGCTGATTCTCTTGCATCAACATTTGCAATTTGACACTTCAGTTTTCAAAATTACCCCAAACCGGTCCAAAGTTTTTACGGCAATTTGGAATGCCGAAATATTACTGCTTAGGCACTTTTGCCAAGAAATTTTGAAAATTGCAATTTTTCCCCCTATAAAGCTCTATTCTGAAAAGTTGATCGATCCGAACTGTTTTCAACAACCTTCGTCCTTGGGCAAAAGTACGTCTGCGTACCAAATTTCATCAAAATATCCCAAAAACTACGACCTGCAGTTTGGACACAAGAATACATAGGCAGACATCAGACAGACTGGCGGACAGACAGGCTTATCGGCATAGTAAAAGATGGATCTATCTTCACATATGTTCGCACTAACTTAATATACCCCGGTACCACAAGTGATGTAGGGTATAAAAAATGGTAACCAAAGACTTTTTATGCTCAGGTAGCGATGATTTTGAGGAATTTGAAATTTATCGTTAGATTTACGACGCGACCCTTTAATATTCTTGCATAATACAACCGTATATATGGCATAAAAGATTGAGAGGAATTTAAGGCTAACCGTAAATATGCGAAAATATAAAAATATTTCGAACTTTCTTCTTACCCAGTTTCGTTTCGTTTTAATTTAACGATAAGGATAAATTTTTTCTCAAAATATTTTATTATTATATAATTTCTTTTTGTTTTTTTTCCTATTTCAACCACCATGCAATGGACCACAATCCTATGTATGTAAGCTTATACATATACATATGTGTAGTTTACTGTATTTAAGGGAATTGTATTAAAAATGTATTACAAAAAAGGAAAGTAAGAAAATTATAGTCGGTCGCGACTGAATCCTTTATACCCATCACCGTTATGTTAAAAAAGATTAAAAATAAAGCAAAGAATTAAATTTTCATGCTCTATAGTATGGAGTGGACGCAGGTGATTTTTTCTAATTTCAAAATAAAAGTGTGTGTCATATAGAGGTACGGGCGCTGTAGGCGTGCCCTTTGAAAAGTTTAGCTTACTTCCAAACTCTTTTGCAAATTTTTACGTGATATTTTCACATGTTTACAACAGGCACTCAAATGGATAGACGGACAGGCGTTGCAAACGTTTTGACAAAATGAATATACCCCTCATCCGCCGGTGATTGGTATAAAATACCAACATATATATACACACGTATATATGTACACATACATATATATACATATATATATATATATATGCTTTGGAAAGTTCGATATGTGGCACTCATTACTTTTGTATTCAATCCACAAAATGTTTTATCGCAAACAATTAATTTCAACCGATAACAACACATCATTCTTAAACACACTTACGCCAACGTCCACTCGTATGTGCAGCCAGACTTAAATATGATTGCAAGTATCTGTTTACTACCCACATATGTACCCTAATGCACGAGCACATAAAATTGTTTATTTATTTCATTGCATGCATGCATGCACACACACACACACACACACACAAACAGACAAACACACACATATATATATATATACAAAATTAACTAACCTGTAATCCATTTGATCGGAGCAATTAAATACAACCACATATTTAGCCAGTGTCTTGCCCATGTCCTTAACCGTTTCAGTTTTGCCAGTACCAGCCGGACCACAGGGCGCACCACCCATACTCAATGTTAAGGCTTGAGCCAAAGTAATGTAACAACTGAAAGGCAAACACAAAAAGATCAATACATGAAAAAGTAACTAGAAAAGATATCATTACCCTACAAACAAAAAGAAAAGAAAAACAGATAAGAAAGTAAATAATAATTTTTTGAAAATCAAAGACAAATAATAAGTAGAGAAGTGTTGTTTGGAAAAAACAGTGGAATTTTGCTAAGCATGTATCTCGGCCTTACCGATCTGTTAAAGGCGTTATTACCAAACGATCGGTACAGCCCAGGTATTCATTTTGATAAGTAAATGTTACATCGGTCACTGATATCCAAGTTTTGTCTAAATCCTCTTTGAAATAGAATCGACATTGTTTCAGCCATTCAAAGTCATTGGCTGACTTAATGTTCATGCGACACTGTAAATACAACATGTCATCGCATATTCAGTTCAATCATATATGCATGTAAATAGGAAACTTCCCTACCAGTATGTCGAATATGTCACGTTGATGCA
Organism: Glossina austeni; assembly: GCA_000688735.1. NCBI lineage: Eukaryota > Metazoa > Arthropoda > Insecta > Diptera > Glossinidae > Glossina > Glossina austeni. Next base: position 958,120 of record KK502439.1, on the reverse strand, counting down.
CGTGTATAGTGATTAAGGTCTCGAAACTAGTTCGTTCCATTTTCGTTAGATTGCGCGTTGTTTGATCGATAAGAGTGTTTAGCATATCGAGAAATTTATTATTTGTCTCCGACATGACTTTTCTCTCATGCCTGGCCTGCATCAGAGCCATTTCCGCGTCGCGTGTCCAAATCATTTGTATGCCCAGCAAACCAACTTGAGCCGGTACCTTCTCGAGAAAGCCAAGCAAAGTAAAATTTGGATCATTAATAGTCGCATAGGCGGTACGTATAATTGAATGCAATGACTGCTGTGCTGTGACCAGCAATTGAGTTAGCCATGTCTCGACAGAGCCCTCAGCCCTTATGGCACGATCCAATTGTATCATTTCGCCTTCGCTCGATATAATCGCCATCATTTTATTATATTCAATATCATGGAATTTCACATGTCTAGTATTATCAAATATCGAGAGCAAATGATTTTGTATGGTGTGCGAATCGGACGCCTGACCAAGTATTTCCAATAAAGCTGGATCGGAGACGAAAAAGAAGCGTGGAAACATCATACGTTTACGTTCCAAATACCCACTTAATGACTTTTGGCATATTTCCAATTGTTCTTGTAAATGCGGCAAAAGTTGCTTCAATAAATCATCGCCCACGCAACAAGCCACAACTCCCGGAGTTTCGTGCGCTCTTTGCATAATTTTTTGCCAAGATTTGTCGATCTTTGAGAAACGTTTCGCTTCTTTAGGTAATTGCTTGGCAATATCACCGCCCACGAAAACGGCCTCCAAATAAACCCACATGTTTTGCACTAAAAGCCAACGCTCTAAAATTTCATTGGAATTTGATAGATCGTAGACCCATTGTTGTATCTGTTTACGGAATGGAGCGTTATAACGATTCGATAACAATGAACCTAAAACCATTAAACTATCTTCCAATTGGCCAATAGTTTCGGCTGTAGTATCGCCTCTCAACAATAGCTCCCCGCGGTTATTGAAACTCATAAATTGCAATTCATGAACCGACCATTCATTGGTTACTTGCTTCAACTTGGCTTCTATATCTTTCTCCTTCATTGCACTTATGCAAATGTCTTCAATGTCTTCTTTGTGCTTCAGTAAAGGCGCCTCTAAAATATTTTTTAAGGAGAACCCTTCAGAATCAAATTCAAAAGTGTAACGTGTAACGTCCATAATGCGTTGCCAATGCCTTGGCTTCATTGCCTTGTTCGCCATTAATTCAAGCAAGGGACACATATCATTAAAATCGTCGATTGTCTTTTTGAGGGCATGAAAAGCCGGCCATTCTTTTAAACCTTTCGGTAATTTGCGACAACGATTTTGAAATTCCATCAATTCATTGTTGATTTCTTCTATGTCCACCTCATTCCAGGGTATATCATAATAGCTGCTTACTCGATCTATAACATCGTTGTAAAGTTTGTACAGCTTCTGGAGTAAATTAAGTTCCTTGCGTATTTGGCCTAATTCCGGGTAATCAGTTTGTGGTAAGCCGAATAGCTCCTCACCACTTTGATAAGTCTGCAAGCGTCGCCACATTCCTTCAAAACGATTTTGAAACAAAATCAATCGATCGGAAGCTTCACGTGGCGTCAAACCGGGTTGCATGGGCCCGGCCGTACGATACTCATTGACATAAGCAATTTTGTCTTGTTTAAATCTATCCAAATTACTTTTGAGATCATCTTGGAAAGAGGGTTGCATGTCGAGTAGCTTTACTTGAGCTTGCAAAGCGCATGAGAGTAAATTTTGAAATGTTGCTCGCAAATTATCAACTAAATCGAATTGTTCTCGTTCCACTTGCACTTCATAACGGGTCAACACGTTAAATGCTTCCTAAAAGAAGAAAATGACTAATGCTCTTGATGCGACCGCTGATGACGATATTTGGGTATCTAAGAAACTTACTTCTATGGGATCGATACGTAATTCCATATCAACTTCTTGTTCTCGTATTTTACTCAAAGTCTCCATAACCATGCGTACATCATCTAAATCTCGTATAGGACGATCTAATTTACGATCCATTTCATTGATGACAGCGTAAACGTAATCCATTTCTTTTTTATATTTCTTCTTCATGGCTTGACCAATCTTATGATTACAAGCTGAAAAGGAAATCTTCATTGGTATATGGAGGCAGGAGACGGACACGAAAGCGATAAACTCACATTTAATTTCAATGGCTAAACCATATTTCAATCTCTCATTATAGATAGCTACGCACTGGCCGAATACTTCGATTTCAGGCTCCATCAATAGGCTAGAATCTAAATCGGCCAGGCAACGTAGAGTCGTCTCAAATTCTTGCAAACCGTACTCCATTAATTGTCGTGTAGTGCGGTCGTTCTTCCATAAGAAATGATACGGTTTCCAACGTTTTATATAGGTTTGTATTTCGGGTTTAATATTTTTCGTGCAATTCGATAACAAATTTAAGGCCTTGGCCACCTCCTTATTATCCATAATTGCCGAATAGAACGACTTCAGCATGTAAGGCATTTGAGGACGTTCTTCAGAAGTCAATGTGTACAATTTACGACGCTTTGTGTTATGATTGCGGCCCTGCCTAGGCTGCGGTGTTACGGAAACTTGCTGAAGTTAAGGAAACGAATAAGACAAAAAAAATCAATTTTCTCCTTGCAAATCTTATACCGGATTTTCTTTGCCACTGCTCCATTGAGCCACTCCCTTAGCTATACCGGTTATATTCTTTCCAGCCGTTATCAGAATTTCTTGCAGTTCATCTAAATTAGGTTTTATAACGACGCTGGGTATTTGCAGTTGAGCATATAAAGCGAATATAGGCTTTCTCGAGGCCCCATCGTTTTCATCATCCACAAATCGACGTCGTATTGTATCTAAAGTGATTCGTATAACTTTGATTAGAACATCGATAACCTTGCGGCTGTAATAACGACGCATTTCCACTACTGCATTACAGACCATATCCTAAATAGGAAAAATTAAATGAGTTTGTATTTCTAAATAAAATCTTCTGCCCTTTAAATCCTGACCTGCATGCCTTTGGGTAGACTCTCATTGGTCGACAATAGAGTTAAAGGATTATCAAAACATGACCACAAAATACTCCAGTCTTGCTGTTGGCCACTTCCACCAACACCGCCAGCATCGCTAGGATTGACATGATTTCCGGACGAAGCTGCCGCTGCGCCAGCAGCGCTAGTACTAGGTGCTCCTGCATCGACTGCTTTACGAGCGGAAACTTGTTGTTCTTTAGGCGATCCTTTTTTTTTTTTTTATTAGGAAAAAGCGAATATCTTCACTTTTAAAATATATTCTCTATATATATATCTGTCTATAATATTTAATAATACCATCAAATAGCGTGATGACATCATCGCCAGCTATCTCTTTAAATGTTTCCGTAGCTTTATCCACTAGATTTAGAACTTCCTCTACGGCCTCGGAAACCATTTGACTTTTACGATTTAATTCAATGGCCGCTTTTCTGCAATAAGACAGAAATGATTAAATCTTTCTAAGAGCGAAAGAAATTAAAAGCTCCACCCACCGACAAGCCTCCTCGCTCTTCTCCAGAAACTCATCCACTGTCCAAATTTCGTCTTCTGTGCATTAAACGAATAAAATTATTGCGAAAAAATTTTCTAGACTTTATTCATACCTCCCGGTAACACCGGCAATGAAATCTCTTGCATGCACATCAAAACGTGGAGGATACGATTAGAATAAATGTCGTGTATACGAGCGACCAGCACCTTAAACGTTTCGATAGCTTGTTTGCAACGCTCATAAAATTTACTCCAGTTTTGATTGGTCCACTGTGAAGATTATATTTTAAACTATAGCAACAAGCAGTCTAAAGTTTATTCTAATTTGCAGAAATTCGCATAAACAAAATTTCTGGAATACTCTGCTAATTATGTAAATGCATAAAACAAAAAGAAGCCGATAACGGACTAAAACGACAAAGTGAGTACCGCAAGCATATGCGCCTTTATATCCTACAGTTCGAATTAAATATTCAATGCATGATCTTACTTTGTCTCTCTCTCTCTCTCTCTCTCTCTCTCTCTCTCTCTCTCTCTCCCTCTGTATCTTTACCCCCCTCCCTTTCTCACTATGTCTGTCTCTCTCTAGATGGGATAATTTTTTACTTTCTTTTGTCAGTTCCCCTGCTTCTCTTCCTCTCCCAGAGGCCACGCTAATTCTTTTTCCCGCGCCCCATGCCAATGCAGCCCCTTCGTTGCGGCACTTTTTCCGTTCTCTCTCTCTCTTTAAGGGCATATATATATCTTTTCCATAATTCTCTCCCTTTCCAATGCAATGTCACCTTATTTTCCAAATAATTGTGTGATTATCGGAACTTACATTAATGCTAGTTAGGCCCGGTTTGAGCATAGCAGTCAATCGTACCAGCTGTGGTAAAAATAATGGACGCACTTCAAGTTTAACAGCACGTACGGTAGTTAGAAACATACTAATGAGACACTGGAATTGGAGAGAAGAATTTTTTAAGCAAATCCCGTTTCAAGTCAATTAAACTCACTCACGTTCATTGAGTCCTGTATTGATAGGAAATACTCCTCGCGACACATTAACGTCGCGGCCACTATTGGAAGTTCTATTTTGAGTTTAGCTAATAATTTTGCCTCTCTAATAAGCAACGATATGGTAGGATGAAGATTGACGAACAGACGATCGCCTTGCAAGGCTAATAGAGGCTGCACTAAACAAGCGTCCGCTACACTAACATCCTGATCCAACCAGATAGCAACTATTTCGTCTTCGTATTCTCCCAATACATCCATGACGTGGTTGTAGCGATGTTCTAAGTCCTTAGTTGGAGGTAGTTTACTTAGAACCTCGTGATCGCATACAGCAGTCATTAGTTCGGTCATATGGCTTTCTAACGAACGACTCCAATATATGCGACCAGCTATAGGTGGAAAATTACGGCAAATGGGTGGATCGTCTCTTTGCTTGCGAAATACTTTTAAAATTCGATCCACTTCTTTTTCCACATATCTTATAATGCGCGCATATTTCTCATCCATTTTCGTTAAAGGAATCTTCTTACTAACTTTTTCAAATCGTATTAGAAAACGTATACATTGCGGCGTTTCCCATACGGTATCAAACTGAGTTTCTATTAAATTAGCAATGGTTTCCTTTAAAGTGTCAATTTTAACTATGAATCGTTCATAGTCATTATTAAATTCTGCGTTGCGATGATCGAGGTAATCATACTTTTTTGAGAGTACGTCTTTCTTGGCTTCTTCAAATTGATTACTGGCCTCTTCCAAGGCCTCGCCCAAAAGCAGACCCTCCAATCGTCTGTCAAAGAGATGATTATAGTCATCGATGAGATTAAACATGCTAATAATTTTCGATAAGCGGTCGCAAAAGGTATCAAATTTTCCAAAAACGAAATTTTCCGAAAAGCCAAAGGGCGTTTGATTGGGCAGAAAAGGTTGTTCTCGTACCAAATAATATGTTTCCCGGTAAATATGATTAAGTTTAATGCAATTGCTAAGCTTAGTGCGCACCAAGTCACGATCTTGCGACCAAATTGTCTCTTTGCAACGGCAAGTTATATACGATTTGCACGTTTCGATCATTTGATTAGTGATCTAAGGCCAATCAAATCTATATACTTTTGTAACTTGAATACATATTTAACTTACTTTAACCATAAGAGCCGAAGTACGCTCCGATGTATTATAGAATTGCGATACAGTATAAATCAAACGCACCGTCTGTAGAAGGCTTAGAATGGACTCTTTCATGCAAACCGGATCATCGAGATACAAAGAATGACAACAATTTTCCATAGCTTGTATAAATTTTGAATTATCACGGGCCTCATTATAGCAAAATGTTATTTTACGATCAGTTTCCTTCCAATCTCGCAGCGTTCGAGATCCAGCAAAGCTTAGACATTCCAAGGTGTACTGTACTTCCTTTTCATGTAAATAGCTAAGTAGCTGAGAAAATTGAGCTCCCCGTTTCTTCCAGTATTCGAGTTCATCTTGAGGTCCACTCGAATCATTTTCTCTTCGCAATTGTTCACTTTCGCCCAAAATTTTCATAATTCCCTTTATCCAATTGGCGACCCGCTCTTCTAATTGATGGCAAAAGTCTTGATTTTTAGACATATCTTTAACTTCGCCCAAATCATGGATAGCTTCAAACAAATCGAGCCCATCTTTGAAAACGTTATAGGTGTTGCAAACTTGCTCACAGACGCGCAGAGCACTGCAGAATGATCGTAGTCCGGGCAAAAGTTGACCTTTAATTAAACCACAACTGACATCTTCTTCATCGCCCTCCGTGTTTGGATAGGCCAAAGCTTGCATGAAAACGTGCTCCACTATGCGCTCAATGGAAGTGACCAAGCCAACGTTTTCCGCATCAATTATTCCGCAATATCTAAAACCGAAACTCTCAGTCAAAAATGCAAAACTTCGTTTTTAGAAAATTGAATCTCGTTATACAAATCTTTCTGAAAACCCTCCTCGGGTAATTGTTTACTGGTATTTAAACGGAAAATATATATGCAAACACCGGTCAAAGCACAGGTCCAGCCATCTGTTAAAAATAGTTTTTTTGGTTTGGCGACAACCGAACTCCCAGGGGAACTGCCACCGCCTTACAAGAAACAAGAAACAATGAGAAAATAATAAATAAATCAAATTATTGGATACATTTTTACTTACATTGGGGGGTTTTTGGAGTTGTTGAAGCTCGCGACGTGCTCGGCTTATTAGGATCTTGTAATGGCTGCGTTTCGGACTCCTCCACTTGTTGATAGAACCACAAAAGTTTATTCTTCATATTAGGTAAAAACAACTGATTGATTTCATCCAACTGCACAGTGATCAATCAATCAATCAATATTGAAATAATAAAAATCGAAATTCGAAAATCGAAAATCGAGAAAAATTAAAGCACTAAAAGGGCGCATAATATTACCATATCTCCCTCAAATATATAGTCCATTAACTGATGACGCGGCAATTGAGTGGCATCGATTAACAATTGAAACGTGAATTCCAAACGGGGATCCATTTCCCCCCGCCGCGCCTTTCTTTCACATTCTTCTCGGCGACGCTGCGCTTCGTCAGCATCGGTAGCCATTATTACATTTACACGTTCAGATATATTCCAAAAGCCGTTTGGTATAAAATACAAAAAAAAATACGCATTTGTGGAAACATGCATTTGTGGAAACATGCAGATGTAGCAACATGCCGTCGAACATGTTGTCCATGTGCAAAGTGGTATTTGCGGATATATTAACCCAAAAAAAAAAAAAAAAAAAAAAAAGTTTTTTTTTTTCAAAATGCAAAGTAAAAACAAGACCAGAGAATCGTGTTAGTTTCAAAAATATTTTAGAATGCATGTAGACATCAGCAAGCATATGTGCGCTTAGCGCAAACTTACGTTTCAAAATACAAAATACCAACACTTAGATAATATTTTAATTGTTTTTTTTTTTTTTTTCTTAAATTATTCATTAATTGTTAAAGGATACTTAAGAAAATGTAAGAATTAACCGCATATTGAGCAAAAATTGATTACCGACAACGATACGAGCATACCTTCCCATTTAAGCAAATCCATTGACAAACGTCATCCTAACAGATGTTATGAAACTCTCAAGCGGACAACATAGGAAAATTTCCCAATAGTTTAGGATTCCGAATAGTAAGGAGTCCTTTCATTTCTTTTCCTTGCCAGCGTAACATGTTACGGTTTTCGTAGCATTTAATTTTCCAAAATTGTTCAACAGAAAAGTCTCTAATCGCAGTTCACGGCGTTACCGGTAGTCAATAAGTTGGTATTGCCGTTAACGGATTCACATATAAACGGAATATTCTCCTCATTTCTCACACTCTTTTCATAGCCTTTTTGAACAAAACCTATCACTTTTGTGCTGTCGATCAGAGAACCAAAAAAAACTGAAAAGTGTTCAGATACGAATCGAAACTTGGCCTGATAAGGTCAACTAGAAATAGTATCGCATGTGGTGGACAGTGTGACGTAGCGCCGAGGTTGCACTATTCATGGGATTACGAACAACGACGTACGTTCATTCGTTGAGTCGTGGTGATGCGTGAACATGATAATAATTTTTTTCTTCATTCTTTATTTTTAACATACATAACCTTAGCCTTTAGTCGTATAAAACGGTGATTATCAAAAAGAAGCGAAGTCGCTGCGACTGCGGTGTGTAGCCGATCGATAAACGCTGTGCTTTTACCCACCGAACACTCACTATAATTACGACCCAAGTAAGCTTGATCGTATTATATAAAACCTATGAGAAATATTCGCGCAACCTCTGTCACTTCGGTGTGGTTGTTGCACGGCTTAATCAGAGCTAAGGGGAAGATCTTACGTAACGATGTATGTTCGTTGAGTAGATGTGGAAAATTTTATACGAGAAAAGATTCCAATTTTTGAAATATTTCGACGAACAATTTGACACACCGACGTGCTTTAATCCGAAGACGAACACTATTGAAAATGATTCGGTTCGGATTACTTTTTCAATCACGTCCCATAAAAAGCCAAACATCGCAATTTTCAACATTTCCTGACAAAAATCGCTGATTAATAGCACTTAGGCCGCCGAGGCCTGCCTCCGATATAACCCTTCCTATGAACCTTTATCTAGTGGTAAGATCTAATTTTCTATGTTGCATGGTGAGAATGGATGCATAATAATAAATTAACATAGAAATCAAGTTTTTCGAATATGGACCGAGTACATCTATTTTTGAAATATTACCACGTATAAGGATTCTCATGAAATGGAACCCCTATATCGCTTGGATTCAGAATCGTCCCTTATGTTAAACTCACACGTTCGCCGCTCGTGTCGGGGATGCTCGCATGTCAGCTAAGCTATGATTAAATAAAATAAGTAACAGTAGGTAAGAATAAGTTACGATTAAGCGGACAATGATAACGGAGTTGGACATCTCAGCTACAAGCAGTCGTTATTAATGTGACATCCGGTATGGTTGGAAAATGTCAATATTTTCGAGACAAATTGCACATAAAGTAAAACTAATAGTTCCCCGTGTTGATGATCAAAGTAATGTAGAAGATCAAAGTAAAAGAAAATTAAATAACCGAGTGACTATTATAAGTGATATGACTGTTTGAGCCGGCGACTATATAAAAAATTTTGTGGTAGGATCCTGTATTTCAGCTAGCTCACCCTTGACCCAAGGTAAGATCCTTCGCAATATGCCAAAAAGACTTGATTGTTAATATTTTACGATGCCATAAAAATAAAGTGATCCAAATTTGAACCGCATGATTCTATTTCTTGGGCGGCACCCTATATGAGATGTCTTATGAAAGATGAGCAAGCCTTTTAGAAAAAGATTTCATTTTTATATAGTTTATGCTGAAATTTGATCCATAGTAAAACTTAAAGAAAAAATCTTTGAATCACGCAGGTCTATGTTCTCGCCGTCATGAGTTCTCGCCGCGCTCTTATACGGACAGAAAGTCCTATTTCTACTTTCTTATGGCGGAACCTTGAAAATAAAAAAATTTTTAGGAAATAAATTATTTTTGCTAAACTTTGATCACGTCATATGATGTTTTGGACTTGCCTCAATATGCGAAATTTTATGAGAAGAAGAAGCCTTTGCATTGAAATAACGCATGATCTACTATTAGCAAGAGGAATGAATGAATGAATATTTGGAGGAATGGTGTAAGGTATCTAATGGTGGGGCGTGCTCAACTATGATCTTCTTACATATCTCTCAATAATAAGAAAAAAAGTAGACTTGAGTCCCCTTCAAAATAAACGGTTTTTTTATCGAATAAATCTAAGGTTTGTCACGATCATAAAAAGTCGTCGCTAGGTATTTAAATGAGCTTAAAATCAAACAAGAAAGAAAATAGATGAAGATGCTCTTTGGCTGTAAAGATAAAGCGTCGACATGCTGACATGATATCCATTCGTATCATAAGTCAAACGATAAAAAATATTTTTGTGAATACATTTTTCCAAAATTTCATAAAAATATTCTCAAAATGCAAAATGATCGAAACTCTTAAAGTTTAATAACTTAGATGGAGGTTTTCCTTTTCTTTTTTTTTTTTCGCTAATGATTGGCGTATAATAAAATCTGAGGCTGCAACGATAAATAAAAGAAATGTTAGATAAGAGTTATATATTGATGAAATGATTGCGTAATAGTAAACAATGTGGCGTGTTATGCTAATCAAATAAAATTCTATATTATTGATATCGAACAAACAAGATGCGCTATCTTATGCAACGTATAGTCTGTTATATTATATGTAAAAACTATATATTTATATATATTTTTAATCATAAAAACTTTTCTTATATGACAATAAAGAATAATTGTTTTTTTTTTTGTTTTTTTTTTTAAATAAAAAATTCGATTTTCACCTGCAATATATCGCCTTCTTCTTCCTCCTCATCTGAACTGGTATCGCCAGCAGAATATTGTCCGTATTGTGCTCGAGCATGTTTATGGACAAACATTATATATATATATATATATTTTATTCAAAAGAAAACAAAATTCAAAATTCTTTAATTTTATTTTAATTGTTTGATATCGTAATAATCAAATAATTAATAATTTCTTTTGATTTTGCAATTAATATTAATACAATTTTTTTTAGTTAAAAATGTAGAATTCACTTAAGGAACTGATCAATACTGAGTGCAAAATATTATAACGGAGAAATTTATGTAAATGCATTGGAATTTGTGTATCGTTTTTGTAACGGTTGCTAAGTAATTCTTATTATGACTACCATAATTCAAAAATAAAATTTATATATTCATTATAGCTCATCATCGAAGGATGACGGACATATTCACTTTGTCAGAAGGTTTGCAGGACCCAGAAGGACTAGATCGCAGACATCCCTTAATCGGCATCAAATTCTGAACCGTTTTAATCACATCTGATCATCCGTCTTTCTGTTTGTCTGTCCATCTGTCTGCCTATCTGCGTAAAGTTTGCGTATAAAAACTATTCAGGTCTCAGAAATGCAACAATCAAGTCAACACGATCACAGTACCACACAGCCTAAGACCGTCTCTTCCTCTTGCACGCAAGTTGGCAATGCAGTTGAATCAAATCGATCATAGAACATGGCCACATAACATAGCATAACCTGGGATTGTCTTTGTTTTCACAAAAGTTAAAAAAACTTTGATTTTTTTTGCTTGTTACTTATAGACCAGAACAGGTGCAACGATACAAATTTGCATTAGCACTCTATGGGCGATGCCCTTGAATCTGTACAAAAATGGATTAGGCCAGCTACCAGCCAACATTGTAGAATATGGAAGATAGGCTTTCTCTTTAGGGAAACAGCTATGGGTATAGAAGATTCGATCGCGGTCGAGTATAATTCTTTTGATGCTTAAGTTAATTCAATGAATCTTCTCAGTTACTTATCACGCAACATCGAATAACATTTACTTGTTCTTTTTATTGCAAAGATCTGCAGCATGTTAACCGGCCGGCATATCAACTTTGTTCGTTATTTTGAAATTGTTTTACGTTATTTATAATGCAGTGAACTTGTAACAATTGCTTTCCTAAAATTGTTTACAAATAATCAAACGAGAACTATAGCAACATAAAAAGTTTATTAATACCTCTAACTAAGAAAAGAAAAAAAAAACACTTGCTTGTTGCTTTATTATTATCGAACGTGGCATACCGTCACATTACCTTGAAAAAGTTTATTGAAAACCATAAAAACTTGGCCAAATTCTAGTTTATTCATACGTTTATTCATTCATACGAAAATCATTCATTATTATTGAACAAAGTAACGAGTAGTAAAGAGCAACAGTTAAGGAGTAAACAACTACAATAGTGAAGATGTAGCGCGCTTGTTGCTACTGCCTGTACAAATAGCTTTCATGGGTGTAAAAAATCTATAAAATTTTACATCGTTTATGGGGAATAGTCGTCCATTAATGCTTCTCGCTTCTCATAAACGCATCTCGCTAGCGTTTACTTTTTCTAACTTTACCTTACAAAATATGCTTTTGTTCTTCTCAACTAAATCAATGAATCAATCAATGAATCCACGAACTATCCAGATTTTTCATTAAAATTCGCGCTAATTCGCGCTAAAATTTCATCGCTTGCGGTTCTTATTATTAAAGTTTTGGTAAGCGATTATTCAGATATCAATAAGACATTTGATCGTTCGTGTGTACGAAGAAAACATGTCGACTTAGCCGCTCAATACAGAAACACGGCTACCTATGCCGTCGAGCATACTCGACCATTACAGCAAAAACACATGTCCAATATTCTATGGATATGAAAATTCCTATCGATGAAAAATTCCATCAGTAGCCTCATACGCTTACGTCTTTCCAACCGGCGCACATCTCCATTACAAAGGATGACTGCATCATACATACATAGTTAGACTTTTGCAAAATCACTGCAAAATTTATGTGAGGCGAAGTAGAGAAAACGACAGAGAGAAACGGAAATTCTCGTCTCATTGTAACGTAGATAAGAATTTCCTTTATTTCCGCTCTCTCTCTCTCTCTCTCTCTCTCTCTCTCTCTCACCCTCGTCCAAGGCAGAGTGTTCAAAATGTCTTTACAAATTTTTTATGCTTCACGAAATCTAAAAGATTAAATTGATTATCATTTTTATTATCCGCCTGAGGAGCCAAGTTGGTCTTCATGTGAAATATTTAAAAAAACGTAAACAAAATCTGATGTCCTTAAGTGTTACCATGAAAAGAAGAAGTCTTGAAGAGTCTAAATGCAGTCTATAAAGAACTATTACTTTTATCCATGTTGATTGTGGGATGACCTAGCAACGAAACTAAATTCGTGGGGCTTAATCTAAAGAAATGCGGCGGCGCAGCGGAGAGTAAGTTAACAAAAATTTTCTTAGTGCTTTATTCCTTACTTTTACTATTTATTACTATTTTTACTATTACTATTACTATTTATTACTATTTATTTTATTATTTTCAGGCGTGGACGAAATAGAAATACAAAGTAAAAAAAAAATGCAATGACAACAGATTGCCCTTTAAACAAACATGGAGAGAGCCAAGCAAGGAAGTGCTACTGATGGCCACAGACTGCAGCTGGGTAGCTTCATTTGCCGCCCCAATTAAAGCTTTTGACGCTTCATTGTCGCCTCCAAATGCAGTGGACCTAATGGCCAAGGACGATACGCCAAATAGTGCACCCAAGAAAGGAGGTAAGTCCACATTATTAATTTCCCATTTCATTATTTATGAAATTTTAACCCATCGCTCTACACTATCCTTAGCCCCCTCCATAACATAACTGGACCATCTTTGCATTTGGCCGAGCGGTGAGGAAGTCTGCACAGAGACAACCCTCAACACTCTCGAAGACTTTTCGTGGAAAGGAACCCCGTCACCGGGGCATATGTCGGAGGAAGGTCCAAGAAGATGGAGAATGTCCGAGGCAAAAGCTGCAATACCAACAGCAAACATGGAAAATGATGGGGCAATGGACTTCGTTCTGCGATGGCATGTTCCAACTCTTTAGGCCATGATTTATAAATGAGCCGTTCGCTGCACACAATGACACACAATAAAGCAAAAAGTGGCGAAATACTATGAAATAATTTACATTGTTTTTTAAAATTTCCTTTATAATAGAAATTCAAATATTATAGAATGGGAAAGGAATGCATACATTTGTAGCCTTCATTCTAGCCTTCATAAAATTAATAAGAAAGAATGGACGAAAAGTAGCAGTCATTAATGCTACAATTTTTATGTGACGGGGAAGAGAAAAAATTAATCAAATTAATTCCTGTGTTTAAATTTTGAGGATTCTTATAGCAGAAAAAAATTCAATGTTTATATATTCTTTTGTATAGATTTTCCATAAAGATGAGTTCTGTTATAATACACTTTTAGTGATTAGTTCATGTAAATGATCTCTTCTTCTTTTTGAATAATTAATTGTTCCACAGCTTTTATATTCTGTTTCTAAAAGAAAGATTTTTGGTAACTTTGGTTCGTTTGTGGGCAATACTATTGCAAATCCGTTCACAGCGGCAGCAATTTTATTGTCGCCAGATTTGACGTAACTGAGAGAGCGCATTTGACAATGATCGCCAGCAAAGTTGGCTACATGATTAAGTTCCCTTGGCTACGATTGCCTTTAGTGATCGCAGGAAAAGGTAAACTTAACGGTAGAAACAAATTTGGAACTATTTCCGGGAAGTTGGCAAAGTAGAGATCGAGCATTCTGCAATTAGAAATAGAACAAGAACAAGCAACTTACACCAAAAAAAACAAGAACAAGCACTTTACACCAAAAATAAACAAGAACAATCATCTTACACCAGAAAACAAGAAACTTTACCTTCATCCATTGGAAGAGGCTATAATAATACGACGAGCCATTCCGAGCACTTCTTGATAAAGGTGTTGGCGACTATGGAAACTTTTGATTTTTGTTTCGAAACTTGTGTTACAAATGCATGTGGCGGGTTGGTAAATTTAACGACGACCTTTAATTGCCGCCTATTTACATGATTATCCAGTATAAAATTTAAAACTTTAGTAATTATTGACAGCACTGTTGCTGAAGGCAGTTTTTTCTTTGTATTTAAATGCTGGCAATACCGCGTACCTGAAAAAATTAAAATGCTCTCGTATAAAGAAGAAAATATGTTAATAAGTTTTCAACAATAAACAATTGTGTTATACTAAAGCAAAAGCGGAAAAAACTAATGTAAATGTAAACGAAATGTCTGAAGATGAAGAAATGCCTCAAGCTCACCACTTTACGGTGAAGGGAACTGCATCTCTATGGCGGCATCGTAAAAAAGAACAGCCACAACAAGCCGAAGAATCCTTGAAAAATGAATACGATGGCGTGTTTGGCGAACATATGGAAAACTACAGTGTAGAAGCAACGGCTTTGCATCGGAAATTGCAAAGTAAAATGGAAGCTTTGCGTATATTGCGCAAAGAGTTGGAGAAATTTCGTACTGAACGTGATCAATTTAAACTAATGGCCGAAACTCTACAGCTGCGATATGCAGCCTTGCGACGTAGTAGTTTGTCCGATTTCTCTGGTAGTCTTGTCAGCGAAGATGGCAGCGGAATGACAAGTGTGGACAGCAAGTCAAGTGTAGCTAAAATACTACACGAAACCAGAGAGCGTAACATTAAATTGGCCACTGAGGTGGAATCTTTAAAGCAAAAACTTACAGAAGTACAAGGTGATATTGAAGTGTTAAGAGCTAATAAAAACTCCAAAGATTCGGAAATCAAAGAGACATTACCCGAAAGCGAGTCTGGTGAGAAGTTTAACAAAGAAGTGCAATTGAAATGGAAGGAAGAGCGTTCAAATTTTATAAGTCATTTGGAACAATTGAAGAAGAAGGTTCGAAAAAAGGAATATAAGTAAATTAAAAAAGAATAATAATAATAATGCTTTTATCTAAGCAGAATGCTCAGCTGGCTTTTGATTTCAAGGCCATAATAGATGAGAAGGAGGAGCTTACGAATGAGCGCGACGCTTACAAATGCAAAGCACATCGTTTAAATCATGAGCTGTTAATAGCTCTGGAAGCTAAAGACATACATCCAAAGGTAATGATTGATTCTTCTATGTTAAGGAATCATCAATTGTTGGTTTTTGTTTGAAGTTCCTGGATATTGATAGCATTATATTGGAGAATAAGTACCTGCATGAACGCCTCAAAAACACTGAGAATGAAATAGAACTAACTAAGCAATCGGTAAATAAATATAAGGTAAATTAATAAAATAATTGCTTTTTCCCATCTATCAAAAAGCAATGTAAAATTCTAACAAATATTTAATCTAACGCATTTAATTATATGTTTTTCTACGAAATATTTCTCACTAACATCAAAACTTATGTAAAATAATTATTGAAAAAGTCTTTATTGGAAAATAAACGTAAAAAGGGTATTATGAAAATGGGTAATGTGTCCAATAATGATGGAAAATTTTTATCACATAAACAAGGTAAAAAAGAATGCCTAACAATTATAAAACATTTCATTCTACGTTTTATCTATTTCTTTATAAATTTTCGAAATTTTTTAACGAAATATTTACTTTTCGTATTTCAGTTAAGAACCTACTGGAAAATGGCATAGATTTGCCGACAAAAACCGAAACTATACAGGACTTGAAAGTATTGTGTATGACGTTACTGGATAATCTTAATGATAAGAATCTGGCTTTAAGCCATCAGAAGAAAACTAATCGGTATGAATTGTAAATTATAATTTCATTATTCACCATTACACATTGCCTAGTTATTGTCATTTCTCGATTAAGTTCAAATTTCTTTCATTCCGTATTAACCGTTGAAGACTTTGTAAGTAACGCTTACAAGGACATACGATTATTGTGAACGCAATATCAATTTATCAGATCGAGTTTAAAAGTAAGAGAGAATGAAAAACGTACCTTAGTCAAATAGCAAAAAATTTCATAAATTCTTTACCAATTATTTGGTAAATCTAAACTTTGGCATAAATATTTATCAGACTACAAATATCAGAATTTTTCATAAAAGAACCAAGTATTATAACGGGCACTCTTCTGATCAAAGCAGATACTGATTTTCGTACTTACTAGGAATGAAGCCCCATAAGACGAATATGCCTTTCTTACTTGTTTTTCGTTTTTAAACTTTTTTTGCAGAATTTTGGCTACAAAAATAGCTGAATTGGAGCAACGTTTTGAGAATATTGCTGGGTTGGGAAGCTCCTCAACTGAAGGTGGATTTTCAGCGGCAATGTACCTTTTGCACGGCTATTGTCCTTCAATGGTGGATTCTAGTACATCAAACGAAGATGATTTCAAAGGTTTAACGCATCAGAAAGATAATAAATGCTCGCCTAAATTTAATGGTACACTTAAAAATGAGATAAATGGAGAATCGGCAGGTGTGTCCTCTGGACCGGATGAATCATTAAAAACTGTGCACGCCTACCATTCAGATGATGGCATGTCATTTCTATCTACCGAATCCGGGCGTAGTATATTATCTTCAGAATATGATATTGTTAATGATCAGACGAATGAATCAGAATTGAGCAAATTAACTAATGCCACCCTCTTTACTTATAAAACACCATCCAGTGCCTCGGATTCAGGTGGAAAGTTAACAACTACCAATATGGTGTCGAATTCTATAGTCAAACAACGTAACGATGATTTGAAGGACTTACCACCAGAACTAGCTGCTTTAGTTCAAAAAGCTTTATACGAATTAGATTTACGCGATTTCGACGAAGTCGTTGATTTATGCGAAGATATAGATCCAGAAGCTTCTGAAGAAATTAAAACGGAAGATAATTTTGTGGTTAACAACGTAGAAAAAGCTTTTAGTGAAACCACAGCTGAAACGCCAGGAGCGACATTTAATCTCATACCTGCTAATTAATTGGTATTTGACTTTCGCCCTTTGTCCAATATTTTTAACCGTAAACCAAACCCAAAAAAAGTCCATATCAAACGTAACTTATTTTTATTTATTTTCTTACAATAGTTACAATAGCTGCCATCCATTATTCCGTAACCTGTATGATGAAACGTTCCAAATATTCTAGAGAACTTGTTGTTACTGAAATTACTCAAATACACTTATAGCTTAAAAACATTTTGCCGTGGCACATTTATAAATACATTAACTATAGTAAAATTATTTAACTGAAATTCTTTGAAAAAAAAAAAAAAGACTCGAAGATATTCGTTTTCGTTTCATAACATTTGGGATTAAAAGAAGTCTGCATCGTTTCTAAAACTTTCCAAATTAGAGTCGTTTGCGTTTTTGCTTTAAATGTCTGAATTCAATTCATATTTTATATTTATTCCAACACATTAATAATTTAATTTATTGATTTGTGGCACCAGTCTTCGTTTTACGATTTAAGTATTTATATAAATACAAAATGCGTTTTTGTAAATGTTTCCACTTTGTCGGTCTGGCGATGGGAGCAGCTGTGTGTTGAAGAATTTTGCGTTTACGTAACAACACTTGGTATTCGTTGCCAGAAACACCACGCAACCAAGAAGGTACCGAATATAAAACACGAGTGGGATGCAAGCTATCGTTACCCAAAATGTCAATATAGTCGTTTTGGCCAAAAAGAGCGCGCTTTCCTGCCCATGCATTCTTAGGACGGTAATCGGGCATAGGCAGCTTTCGACCGTTGTCCCAGTGAGGTAGTAGACCTCCTTGCAATATTTTATCCTTGTAACCATAACGACGTACTAAAGGTCCACGGGCCCGTTTTTCTTCAAATGATAAATTTCGCTTATAAATACTGGTAAAGGCCGGGTAGTCCGCAATTTTCAATATGGATTTATTGCATTGCATGGCGCTATATATCATATTCCTTGAAAGCGTAATAAGCAAAGACATTTTGGCTTCGAATTTAATTAACCTTTAACTAATATTAATATACGACCAGCTTTTCTCATTATTTCATTTTACGAAAGACCAACAATAAACGTTCACAGTGATGTTAGCAGCATGTGCAGGGTTGTATTTTATTTCATTTCAACGCAGGCAATGTTAGAAGCCAACATTCAATAAAAACGCAGTCAAAAGTTAAACACGATACGTATTAAAATATGTTTTCTTCATCCAATAAAAAAGCGAAATTTTAAGATTTTTACCAAATTTATTTATTAAGAATTATACAACGGTACAATTTATTATTGGCGTAAATTAGTAAATGTAGAGATTAGCTGGAAGTAATTTAAACACTAGAATCTCAATAGAGTTATTAGCACTTAACAACATTTCAACTAAACAAACTCTCAGTTTGATTCTTACTCGCCTTGTTTCCCTGGCTTCTTTCCTTACTATTTTTAATTGAAATTCGTATTTTGTTACACACCCGGGAGTCTTGTCAATGGTAGTAAAACCTTTGATATAACATATGTAGAAGCTAACGAAGTGGTAAATTACAACCAATATTAAGGAACCATATTTAGCTATCAGTAATATCCAGAGTTCTTAATATACCGCTTAGGCCTTCCGCAAATTTTAAGGAAATTAAAAAGAGAGTATTTACCGCACGTTTCTTAAACATTTAGTACCTTATGGTAATGAGAGTGACAGCAAAGATAATAATGGGCGAGCAGATAGGGCAAACAGCGGGTTATTTGTCCGTCGGTATACATACCTTCACTTTGACTTCCACGAAGTTCATTTGCCATGCCCAAGGCGAGGCCAGTTTAAGTTCACGTTTTCTATTTCATTGGGTGGATCCTTCAATATCGAAAGTGATACCGGCAATCTAAAGAATATTGAAGATTTGTTCGATCTACCGGACGCTTTAAATATATCTCGAATTAGCGAACTTTTTCAAACTAACAAAGTAACATTTAAGTTATTGAAGTCAAAGTAAAATATTGATTATTTATATTGACATTAAAAAGTAAATTACACTAGAATTCGCATTGTGTTACGTCTGTTTGTGTGCATATATGTGTTTGTGTGTTGATATGAGTAAATATATTATATACTTAAAATTAAATATTGTATATTATTTGATTATTATTTGCGGCGTGCTACATCTGAAGCAGTTGGCGGCGGTGGCGGACCACGTTTTTGTAATTCCTCCAAATAATCCAGCACTATATTAGTCCGCTCCTCAGATAAATGATCCAACACCAAATATCTAAAGGAAATTATCACAGTTAAAAATAAGAAAAATATGAAAAATGTGATAATTCCTGCTACCTTTTATCCATTTTTAAAATATCCTCAATCTCTTTAAGATGATTTGGATTGTCTTTGACCAATTCGATACTTTTATGTGTGATAAGCTTACATTCTTTAAGCAATTCTTTCAGATCAACTTTCGCCGAAATGGTTTTGTCAACCATATAATCGCGGAACTCGCGTTCGCATTTGTCCGAATTATTATATTTCAAATAACGAGGATCATCTTTGATCAATTTTTTGATATCCTTCCAAGAGCTCGTCAATTCTAACGACGAAATTTCGTCAAGCATTTCACGGAATTTTTCGCGCTTCTTTTTCATTAAATTCTCGATGTGGTCGTTGAAAATTCTACAATTGTAAAAGGGTAAAAAAATAAATATTAAAAAGTGGTGCACGCTTCTCTTAAAAACCTACTTTTCACGAACATCACGATCAAGAAACTCAACCAATTCCCATCGATGATCTTTACGTAATTGACGTTTCACTTCTTTCCAAGTCAAGTCTGGATTACGTACTAAATCGGCTAACAAGGCATTGAAATGTCCAATGGCCTCTTCACGCTTATGCAATTCACGTTCCTTATCACGATCTCGCAAATGACCGGCCAAAGTGCGTTGTACCTCTTTTTCACGTTCCCTTATACTTTGCTCGGCTCTCAGTTGGCGGTCTCTTTCTTTTTTTAAACGCTCAGCTTCCTCATCTTCATGTTCATTAGCAGATTGGTCTTCAGTGTCCTCGTTGCTTGAATGTTCACCCTCTTCCTAAAGAAACCAAAAAAGGGGGAGAACGTAGTGTAAGAAAAATCAGCGGTAGCACAGGATGTGCCCGAAAGATACGTGAATTCAGTTTAAAATTATGATCGCTCTAACTATGCGAGCCACTTTAATATTTAAAATTCTATAAGTTTAGATTTTTTTTATTTTACACTACTTACATAGTCATCATGTTTTTTTCTATTCTCTACTTTGTCCTTAGATGACTTCTCTTTCTCCCTGGATTCTTTGATATCCCTGTCACGGTCACGGCTTCGGCTACGATCACATCTGCGCTCCTTCTCCCGTCGATCACTTTTACGATCTGCTTTACGTTCACGTTCGCGTTCCTTCTCCCTTTCCTTCTCACGCTCACGTTCCTTTTCACGTTCGCGCTCCCTTTTGCGTTTTTCATCCTTCAACATACGCATGTAATCCTGAAAGTATTCCTCACGATACAAGGAATTTTCGACTGCACGATATCTAGCATCCGATTCAAATTTTTTCTTCACATCATACCATCGACTATGACGGTCCAATGAGTCGCCACGCTCGCGCAGCATCTCAAGAAAATCCTTACGTATCTTCATTTGCGTATGATAATAGCAAAGGATAAAGCAAAGAGAGAGAAGAGAAGAGAATTTCGCAAAAATTAGTGAAAAACCTTGGAAATGATTATAATTTCTGATAATATTCAAAATTCTTAAGGACTAAAAGATTTATCAGCTAACTTAGGTTATCTAAAATCTAACAATTTATGCAATTTCTTGGTGACAGCAAAGCTGAAAAAGAAGTTCATTATTTAATTTTATTAATAAATAAAATTAAAACAGAGTACGTGGACATTGCTTTTCCGAAATTGTTTAAAACAGACTAACCGATAAACGTACTCTGTGCGATACATAGAAATAAAATATTCAAAAAAAAAAAAAAAAAAAAAAACAATACATTGTGTTCGTAGATGAAGCTGTAAAAGAGAAAAAAGTTATAAAACCAAATTGTGTTAAAGGCAACAAGGTAACATGTAATGGATTAAGCAAAAAAAAAAAAAAATATTTTTCATTATTCATTATATATTAATATATATTTGTATTTAGAGTTTCATACTGTTTATTCGAGAGGGCGGCAGGAGACTCAGCACCTTCTACAAAGCCGAATAAAGACAATAAACAATATAGAACCAAATGATCTGATCTGGAGTAAGTGATCGTTTGCAGGGCAACCAATTGAGCGCGCACTTCTATGATCAAACGCGGGCATTCCGTGTTTCTTTCATCCTATCGATCAATCCATCCAGCCTAGCAGAAGGGGGTAAATCAGCAACGAGATAATCAGCAAATTGGTATTTTGACGTATTTTTTTATGAATTTGTTCAACATTCAACTTTTTTGTTTGTTTGGATAACTCACCACATTTCGTGGATAATCATAGTCGGTTAGTCATGCAAGCATGTGAACATTTTCAAATTGCTCTTAGTTATCACTCAACTTGACCAGTATGAAAGACAGAGAGTGGGAGAAGCGGCGGAAAAGAAAATATGTACGCATCGTCACATACAGCCTTCGATTATTTTCAGCTCTGCTCAGTAGCGGCTTTTCTACTGGATAACGCACACACAGGACGAAACGTCTGCATATATTGTCTATGGTTTGGAGTTTTATGCGTTGATTGTTGATTGATTTAGAAGATATGAGTGTGGACAAAAAGACAGTCGCTAAACAATATGACATACTTTACTTTATATGTAGTGATTTAACTATCACTTACGCAAATTTTTCCTCTCACTTAACGTAATGTTCTGTTCTGTTACAGTATGGTTTTGTTTGGTCTTGTGCTCAGCAACGGTTTCTTTAGTTGTATAAAATTTACACACACACACATGTAAGAAGCCTTAAACATCTTTCGGCTGGCTATTCTCCTTCTGAACAACTTAAGCAAGCATTGACCACAAGAATACACTCTGCCTGCTTTTATGAAATTCTTTCCTGTGGAAAATTCTATGCAATAGTGAAGGCGCAGAATGCCATATACTGTACTGTGCACACAGATTTTTCATTCGAATGCACTTTAGGGCAGCAGTCGACTGAAATATGCTATTTAATTGGTTTTTAGTGCGGGAGAATTAATGTTAAGTATATCAGCATTAAACTAAATGTATATATATATAAATATATTATTTTCTTTCTTTTTTTTAATTTGATAATATATATGTTTTTGTTACTGAAAAAATAAAAGTATACATAGTATATACATTTTTTAAGTATATACACATATATATATATATATATATATATGTATATGTATATATATACACATACATATACATATA